>JACBFG010000011.1:1133736-1171475 GCA_013435955.1 Diaporthe sp. HANT25 | reverse complement strand
CCCCCCCCCAACCAAAAAAAAACATGAATGTCTTTTTTCTTTTCCCGGCCTAAAATCTCTCCGCTACTTGCGCAGATGAGATCCAGATCAAAGCAAGCTCGGCGGCTCGATTCACGGGTACCCAGGGTCGCTGTCGATGGTCTTGCTGCGTTCCCCCACATTCCGCCGCACATGTCCAGTATTGCCGTTCACGGACCGAAGGTCAGGCTTCTTTCCTGCTACTTTGACCATAGTCCGGCGTCCCCGATCTGTTTGCCGTCCACGCACCGAGACTCTCACCTCGTTGCGGTTCGTGTTGGCTGTGTGCTCAAGATGGACGCCTCACCACCACTCAAACGAGCGCGCTTGGCCTGTAAAGCATGCCGTCAGAGCAAAGTCAGATGCCAGCCCGAAGGACCGTCCTGTCCGAGATGCCTGCGTCTCGGTATCGTGTGTACAATCGACCCAGCCTACCAACGTACTACTCGCAGAAGCGACGTCGAACGGCTGGAACATCAGGTCCATCAGCTGCAACGTCTGGTCAAGGACCGTGCCCGGACGGTCGACCACTCGTCGGCGAGCACTGCTACCACGTCTCCCAGCCCAGTGCCTACTACTACACGTGATGTCGCCACGCCTCCAAGACTCCGTGTCACTGTCGACGCCGCTGACGACAGGGAGCTTGGTCGAGTTCCTATTGTGACACCAAGGACAGAGACTGGTGACCCCGTGTGGAAACTGGGCGATGAGGAGGTCACGAAAAGCGAATGCCTCGGACTATTCGCCACGTAAGTTAGACTAACTCGCAAGAGACCAGCCGAGCTCACATGTATGAAGGTATTTTGAGAAATATCATCCCTTCTTGCCAATACTAGACCAAACCAAAACTCCAGAAGAATTCCACAAAAAGTCACCAGTGCTGTTCTGGACGATCATTGGAATTGCCGCACGGCAAAATCGAGAGATGCCAGACCTGCTGGCCAGACTCAAGCCATCGCTGGAAGACATGCTTCAAACTATGATGTTCAATAATCCGACCCACCTTCCCCATATCCAAGCAATGATTCTTTGGGCTGCATGGCCGCTGCCGAACCTCCGGTCATGGAACGACACGACGCTGCTGGTCACCAGTGCAGCCGTGCCGCACGCCATGCAACTCGGACTACATCGGCCAGGCTTTGAGAACGAGTACAGCAGAACAGGGTTCTTCGTTAGAGAAAATATTGTTGAAAATGAGAGATCGGTCCAGTCTTCGTCGGCCCAAAAGATCTTCCGAAGTGGCACCTGGTGTAATGACGCCGACGAGAAAGAAGCCGTCCGCAGGGAAAGAACACAGACGTGGCTTGCACTGATCGCGACTTATCAAAAGTGAGTATGATGCAGGCCATGCAAGAGCTGCTGCTGATTCTTGCAGTGCTTATCTAGAATACGGACATCTTCCATTGCTTTGTCCGACTAACCGCAGTATGCGGCAAGCTGCTGATCAAGCACTGCAGCCGGATATTGCTCCGGAGCTCAAATACTACTCGAAGCTCAGTGATTTCATGCAACATGCCATGAAAGATATTGATGAGCTTGGAGCAGTCCACCAGGGAAATGTGGAGGACTTTTACACGATCATGATGAGACTAGAACACCAACTGGTCGCAATCCAGACCGGCATCATCGATCCTTCATGGATGATGGCTCTGCGGCTTCAGAGCTCAAAACTTTATCTGAGAATGATGTACTTTCTCGATGATGGACCAAGTGAAAGACAGACCCAGGGCATGTTGACTCTGCACGAGACAGCTCTGGAGTTGATCTCGGAGTATGTCCTGGGACACGATGCCGCTTACGATCAACTCCAATTCTCGCCCCTATCCACAGTCCGATGGATATTCTGCGCGGCTTTGGTGCTTCTCCGGGTTAGTTGCTCCAACCTCGGGGCGAGAGTAGATACAAAAGCGGCAAAACTCGCTTACAACGCCGCTGCCTTCGCCATACGCAAGCTTGCGGTGATGGACAAGAGCGGTAACGACCTGTTGCGCATACCAACCAGGCTGGCGGGTATATTGCGAGCTCTATGGCGCAGAGCAGAGCGGGATCCTCATCTTTGCTCTCGTCCTCCGCGGTTGAGGGTAAAGACAAGACTCGGCAATAACCTCCAGGCCGACTGTTTGATGCTTTTGCGTGACTACAGAATGGCTGAACTTAGCGGCAGACCAACACCGTTCGAACATGGCACTGGAAGGACACCATTGTCTGGGGATTCCTCCCTAGATGCTCCTGCCGCCAACGAAGTATTATGGCATGGCGATATGGCTCTGCAGTTCGATATGACACAGCATGGACCCGAGATTTTGGATCTTGATTTGGAAGACATCTTGAGCTCATTGGGCGAATTTTCATGATACACTATCTACTTCTATCCTGAGATTACGAGGCCACAATGCTGGGCTAAAGCATCTTATATAGAGTCCAACTGCCTTGGCGCCAGGAGATAGCTGGGCTCCCACTTACTTGCTTGCTTATCGGTTGTGTTTACAGATTTTCAAAATTTCCTCTCGTGGCCCTTTGGGATGGTATTCGAATGTGGGCCGCTATTATCCCGCGAAGTGATCCAGATCAAGGTGTGCGCCACGGGCAGAGACGGCTCGCAAATTCCTGCACAGGACGGTCGGCGGCCTGGGCCAGGCCTCACATCTCCCCCAGGCCGGGAACGATTCGCCACGCTCACACGTCGTTTGACTCCCCATACGGACCTTACTCCGTCAACTGGGGCATCGAGGTCTCAAGGATGGTCACGAACGTCACTGTGTCTCCCAATGGCGAAGCTCGAGTAGTGTTGAGCGGCGTGGATGAGAAGGTGGGCAGCGCTGAGTACACTTTTAAGACGGCGTGGGAGGAGGATCCTGACTGGCCGCCTGCGCCGATACAGGGCTCTCAGGGTAACGAGGTTCCGGCCTATTTCTTGCCTTGATTAGTCGGATATACTATTTCGCCTTGTTTGAGGAACGTACTCATACTTTATATCAACTGTGCGATCAAGTAACCGAACGTACGTTGAACGGATTTACCAGGTAGAGGAGTACTTTTCTGGCTTTGGATCAGTGACAGAAGCAGGATATCCTGAATTTAGATATGTGCCCCCCAGCACCGTGCCCACAAACATCTAGCCAGTTCCCGCACAATGTCTTGAATGTGTCATGTTTTACATATATCTTGGAGTTTGGTGTTCTACATTTATCAAACGTTTCCCCTTTTCCTCTGAGCTGCTGCCAAATCCTCTTTCTCTGGTATCAGAGCGGCAGGGTGCAATCAGAGGTGTAGCGCTTACTGGCCGGACCTTGTCACAGGCTCTCAAGACTGTCGTGCTTCAGACCGAGATGTCACTTCCGGGGGCGATCATTTCCTCTCGTTCCTCCTAGCCGCCTCCCGCCTCCTCAGGTACTGCTCGTGCTCCTCCTGGATCCTCTTCTTCTCGTACTGGTCGGCTTCCTTCTTCGTGTTCTTCTGGGCGCTCGTCTCGCTCCGCTTCTTAAGCTTGTCCTGGATACCAGCCCACGCGCCCTTGAACGCATCGATGGGGCTCTCCGAATCAGAGTTGCTCTCTGTGGCGGTGGTGTTGATGGTGCGGGGCGCCTGGTACTGCATCCCTCCGGCGGGTTTGGGGAATGGGCTGACGCGCGGGCCGCTCGCGTTTGCCTTCATCTCCTCCAGGGGTGGGAGACCAGAGACCTTGCGGATCCATGGGACGTGGAAGAAGGTCGTCTGAGCGAACTGGAGGAGGGCAGTGGCGGCGAAGTATAGCTGCACTGCGGCGGCCATCTTCCACGTGATGATGAAGCTGAGAGGGCCAAGGATGAAGGGCGTGACTTTCATGAAGGCTGCTTGTTGGGGGTTCATATATGGGACTGCGCGCTATCACGGGAGGGTTATGTTAGTTTGATGGAGACTTTCACCCAAGGGGCGACGAAGGAGCGACGAAAGAGGACCCTGGACTTGCCCTTATGCTGAGATACATCATGACAGAGCTCACAAGCGGCAGGACCATGTAGGGGTCCGCAACAGTCAGGTCCGTGAACCAAAGTACCCCGGCAGTGTCAAGGCCCGGCACAGGCAACGAAGACATGCCGGTGGTCAACCTGAACGTGCCGAAGGCTATGGGGGCCTGCAGCATTGGCAGGAACATCTTCCAGGTCTTGACATCATAGCGCTCGCGCACGAGGGCCATCTGCATGCGCAGCTGCATCAACTCGGCCTGAGGCATGGCGTTGCCGCCCGCGATAGCCATCATCCACTTTTCCTGGAGCGAGTTGAACACCGGATCCTTGCGCATCTTGTTCATCTTGACGCTCTCCTGCTGGGCGACCAGAGCGGGCTGGGCCAGGACGACACGCACGAGGACTGCGAAGCCGACGATGGAGGCCCACCAGGGAAGGCCACCCCATATGTGGAGGTGCTCAATGAACCATTGGCTCATGGCGGTCGGGCCCCAGCCATAGTCAAGGCCAAGGTTGTGCAGGTAGCCGATCGTTTCGGGGGCGTTGAGAAGAGATGCGCCATCGAGGTCCGAGAGCGAGGAGAAGTCGGAGGGAAATTCGGAGGGAGTAGAGTAGGATTCTGCAAAGGACGACGGCGAAGATGCGGCTGACTCTGCGGGTGAAGGGCCGGAGCCAGTAGAAGCGAAGCGGGCCTGACGAGTCGACGAGAGGAGGACGGACTGCGAGGAGAGGATGGTGACAGCTCCTATTCTGCCCTTGGAGGAGATGCTTGTTGGATACGCGCCATAGAAGGGCCTGCCATTGGCCTTGAGGCTGGTCCCGAATTGCCTTGTGGTTGCGACTGATCTGGCGTGT
The DNA here is from genome assembly GCA_013435955.1 of Diaporthe sp. HANT25. Taxonomy (NCBI): domain Eukaryota; kingdom Fungi; phylum Ascomycota; class Sordariomycetes; order Diaporthales; family Diaporthaceae; genus Diaporthe; species Diaporthe sp. HANT25. The sequence goes on along the minus strand of JACBFG010000011.1, from coordinate 1,166,655 downwards.
CGTGGTATTGAGCGTCCCGGTGCTCTGGAGAATACCTGCACGTGAAATGGTCAGCTTTCCATTGCGCCGTCATGGATGAAGGATCTTTGGCCGCACGTACTTGATTTTGAAATGCAAGGCCGGGACTGACCCGCGCGAACCCCCTACTTGGAATCATGGCTGTTGCTGGAGCTCTGTCGAACTCTGGTGAGCATGTGTGGCTCGCTGGGTTTGCGACCGATGATGCTCGTTAAATTTTATTGTAGACGTCGGTTCCCGGCCGGCAAGGAGGGACTTCTAGGCATTGGAGTCGAATGTCGGGGTACCGGGGTACTTGACCGTCCTGGTCTCAATTCACACCATCATAGTTCATTGGCATCCGTTCTCCAAATGACTGCTTGTATGAGGAAAAGCAAGAGAGCTTACACGCATGCATATCAATGCAACGATCGCGTCAATTTGCTTATGCTGTCGACATTGCATCGTCATGTGAAGCGCTAAGTTGGGGCCAGGGGACGTGAGCTCCCACGAAACTCCATGATGGAAGCCAGAGCTGCTCTATCTGTAGCACTTTCCGGGTTGCCCACGTAGCTGCAACCCATGCAACAAGAGAAAATAGGGTCGTCTTGAATTTTACTACGACACATAGAGTGTTTTTCTCCGTCAGGGCGAATGCAATACTTACAGATCCTCCTTGCCCTGGCTTCCTGGGGCAACGCGTGACGATCACTCCCATCAAAGTGTGGCCTGCCAACGGTCCTTGTGTGATAGTCCGGACTGTGTTGATCATTCGCCTCTATATGCAGACCTCTAGGCCTGTTGGATATGCAAAGCTGGACTAAGGCAAATCGCCGCAAGCCACCAGGTATATCCTCCACCACGCTTGACACTTCGAAGCGTATGTACAACGAATCGAGAGCCTCGAGACACTTCTCGCATCATAGATATCACGACCATCTCCTGCTTCTTTACATGCTTCGTCTAGGTCTTGCCGCTGCCGCTTCCGCCGCCACAACTGCCAAGCCGAAATGTCGCTGCTCTTGTGTGCCCAGAACTTGCTCACAACGCGCCCAGCCCATCTCGAGAGGCCAGGGTTCTGAGCCTCCCCGGGACCGCCAGCTAAGACTTCGCGTTGAAGCTGTCCTGATGGTCTGCTAGTCACTCGAGGCTGGTGAGGTCATCAAGGCCAGGCTGCGTCTTGGGCCTGTCACGCACTTCGATGCCGGGACCGGCGGGGTGTGTTTGCCGCCTCGAGAGGGGGAAGACCTGCGCGACGAGTATCCGGTTAGCTATGGTGGTTCAAGAAGACACATGGGGTTCTTGGGAATCCATCCACATACCCTTGTGCCGCTCCATCCTAACCTGAAAGCTGCCTCATGTGCGAAAAGCTCGCCGAAGCCGAGCATCATGCCGTTGATGAACGGCAAGAACAGGTTGATCGCGGCGCCGCGAATGATGCCAAACAGGGTCGGCGGCTGGTACAGGACCAGGGGGGGAGAGTTGGAGGACGGCGGCGACGTGGAGATATCCTCGCCTGCTGAGTACTGCTCGCTGTCGGAGCGGATGGTGACGCCGGACTCGGCCATCGGGTTTGAGGGCTCTTCTGACGCCATTGCGAAGAGGGGTTCGAGAAGGAGCGAGTGTGGGGCGGACTCTTCGAGTGTAGCAATGCTTGAGCGACGATGGGTATGGTGGGATGGGCTGCAGCTGCCGCTGATATGCGATGTGGGCGAGGTTGATTTGGGATGCTAAGATCCAAGATGGCGAGCGGTGTCGTCGGTGTCGGTGCTTCCACGCGCCCAGTAGGCGGCCGACCTTGGAATGGTGTAGCGGGCCGGCAGCTAGGCGTTCTGGGGAGACTGGGGGGCGTGTGACGCTTGCTGGCTTGACAGCCAGTGAGCTCCGATGTGGACCTGGCCCTAGCTCCCGCCCATGTAACCCGATGTCCGCAGGTGCTGCCAGTTGCCACTGCGCGATGAGACGGGGAGCTGAAGTGTATGACAATCTGATATTCCTTTCTGTGATTTTGATGGCCTGGCGACGTCTCACGCTAACGTGGCGTATGCTGGATGTGCCAGCGTTTTATTTGCTGTTGTGTTGCTCCAAAGCATGAGCAAGTACAAGATGTAGGGAGCGTCTCCAAGTGTACGAATGTTCAAAATCGAGGTACCACTTTGGCACATCCTTGAACCTCCTGTTCCGTATCACGTAGCTTGTATCTAGTTAAGACTGGTTGGAATTCTCCTGGTATAGAGGGGCTCAAGCTTTCTCGTATGGTCAAACCATTTAATCCTCACTGCTCTCCCAGATGTTGATGATTCAATGCATTTGGCTAAAGAGGAGGTACATAACCATTCCATTCAGGTACAGGAGTACCTGGTCCTCTTACAGTACCTCCGTGGTCGCTAGCTAGCTGGCCGCTTAGGCAGGCTGGAAGCTTCGTCATAGGTGGGGTGCCTGCCGGGCGGATGTGAGCTTGGGGTCGATCGCGGGGTGGCGCTCGTCAGGACTCCAGTTGCCTGCAGTGCCCTCCTCTGGAACTTTCCCTACCATCGGCAGGTAGCTTATTGTTAATTCCCACTCTCGCCTCAGCCTTAACAAGCTTTCAGACTTCTACGAAAGCTGCCTTAACGAAAGTCTTAACACTCAAGCCCCTGCTTTGGCAAACCCCGAGTTGTAAAGGCTCCGACAATAACAAACACATCTCGGCCCGACGCAGTGACCTTCTGAAAGCAACAGAGCAGGCCTGACTCCTAGCCAGCGACCGAAACCAGCAACCATGGCAGATCACGACGACCTTGTCATGCAGTTCTGTGAGCTCACTGGCGCCAGTGCCGATAGGGTATGAACCGAGCTGCTGTTTGCTGAGCTAGAGAAGCATGTGAAGACTGACAATCCCACTTCGAACAGGCCGCAGAGTACCTCGAGGCCAGCAGTTGGAACATTTCCGCCGCTGTTGGTTCCTTCTTCGCCGATGATGAGGATGAGGCTGCTGGTGGCGCCGGCCGTTCTTCTCAGCCCGCACCGGAGCCCGCATACAGCGGCCCCAGAACGCTCGATGGCCGACCCGCCCCCCAATCCGCTGTCGCCTCCTCCAGCTCTTCCTCGAAGAAACCCGCCAAGAAGAAGGGTCTGGCAACCTTGAGCTCCCTTGGAGGTGGAGGTGGTCACGACCACGATGATGACGACGATGACGAAGAAGAGGACGATCCCACTGATCGCAGAGGACCTAGGGATCTGTTTGCCGGTGGTGAGAAGTCCGGACTTGCTGTTCAAGACCCTGGTCGGAACCCCGCAGACCCCCAGAACGTTATTAAGGATATTCTCGCAAAGGCAAAGGCGTACGTTCCGCATCCTTTCATGGCCTGGCCTTGAAGACTGCCCTGAAATATATGCTTGGTTACTGACGAAAAGCTTACAGAAACGCGAAGCGTGCCCCCAGTGAGGAAGATGCTCCCGGCCCATCGCAGTCGTCCAACTTCCGAGGTTCTGGCACTACAGTTGGCGGCGAGGGCACCGAATCTCGAACCATCCCCGACCCGTCAGGCTCTCGCGCTCCTCCCCGCGGCAGCGAGGAGCTTCCCGTGGTGACGCGCACTCTGCACCTTTGGCGCGACGGCTTTTCCATTGAGGATGGCCCTCTGCGCCGCTATGACGACCCCGAGCACGCCATGGACCTGCAGATGATCCGCACCGGTCGGGCGCCCCTTCACTTGATGGAGGTGGAACACGGCCAGCGATGCGACGTCCGTCTTCAGCAGCACGAGGAGGACTGGCACCAGCTCCCACGCATCTACAAGCCTTTCGGAGGACAGGGACGTCGGTTGGGAAGCCCAGTCCCCGGCGACGGCAACGCGCCATCAGCCTCCGTCCAGGCGGCTGCTGCTCCTGCTGCGAGTGCGCCTGCCTCTGCTCCCGCCCCGATTGCAGACATCGACAGCAGCCAGCCCACTGTGGCTATCCGTTTCCAGATGCCTGACGGCTCAAGACTGCCCGCACGCTTCAACCTGACTCACACGATTGGCGACCTCTACCAGTTCGCCCGCAACGCGTCGGCCGACACCCGCAACCGTGCCTTCATCGTCCAGTCGACCTTCCCGAGCAAGGAGTACACAGACCACAGCCAGAAGTTGGAGGAGGTGGACGCTTTCAAGCGAGGTGGTATTGCCGTGGTCAAGTGGGCTTAGGCGATGGTGACTCGGGGGAAGGAGTCAAGGCGGCAAAAAAGCAGCATGGTGAGCAAGGTCGGCGTTACGGCGTGACAATATTGGTACTATTCCATAGACTGTCTAATAGACACCGAGGACTGAGAGGAGGGACGCTGCTTTGGACTTGCCTTGAGCGTACTCTCTCAGTACGATTCATTCTTAATAATTAGGCCGCCCTTTTGTCTAATTCGTCACACATGCTCACCACCAAAGCTTGCCGTCTACAGTATGATCCGTCCATGCAGGCATGCTACTCACCATTTGCATGACGGACGCTTGGAGTGGAGGTTACTGCTAGCAGTCATCTAGATTGCCCTAATGCTTAAATGTTCAATGCAACAGGTGATGCACGTCAGCGGTACTTCTGATGGCCAGTGTCGTGGCCGATCACGTTCTTGCTGGCTCGGCGGCCTGCGGCAGCCACACCCATCGAATTTGGGCTCGTTCCTCAAGTACAATCACGCGAAACTGCATTACCTCACAGATGCACATGTCACACCCAAAACGCCAAAATCGCTCAACAGAAATAGGACAAACACTGAGAGAAACGCGGATGATTTGATTTATTAAACCTTAATGACTAGCATCCAGAGATCCTGCAATCTGTCTTTCTGCCTGTCTGTCCGCAATGTGGAAGCTCGAACTGGGAGCTCGTGAAACCATTCGTGTCTGTACTGTACATGCTCTGTCTAGCCTGTTCCTCCGTTCGCCGTCTTGGGGTACTTGCGAGGTGATGCAGAGCTGAAAAGAGAACTGAAGGTGCAGTTCTGCGAAAGTCGGGGAGGTGCTTTTCCGAAGGGTTTGGTTGTGGAAATACTGAAACAAGGAATCCGTCAACGCCGATTTCGTGTTAGATGCTCAATGAGGCAAAACACTGGGGTATCGTAGGAATTCCGGCCAATTACTGAGAGATGCCACGCCATGCAATGAGAAGAAATGATCCGATTCGATCTAGGGTGGTCATTCATGATCGTCATGTCGTAAACAGGGGTGGGTGGGTTGAGTGATGTACAGCCCTCATGCTCGTAGAGACTGGAGAGGGAGGAAGTGGGTGACGTAGGTCAGCTGGAAGCTCAGGCAGCAGGCGCAGTAGATGGGCCGCCAGGCTGCGCGCCAAAGTCGCGGTCGTCGTCCTGAGCGTGTCCGTGCTCGTCGCCGCCCATGTCCAGTCCGCCCATGGTCGCAGAGAGTCCCTTAGAGTCGCTGCCCTTAGCAGAACCGGCAATGGAGCCCTTAGCATCCTTAGCAGGGGGCGCGTCGAGCCGCTCAAAGTGAGATGCCGCGATGCGCGCGTTGAGCTTGGCAGAGTTGAACCGAGCCTCGCCGGGCGGCAGGACCAGCTGGATGTAGGTGTTGGTCGTGAAGGTCATGATGATAAAGCTGAAGAGGACGCCGAGCTTGACCTCGAACTCCTTGAACTGGTCGGAATTGCGTGAGGTGCCGCTCCAGATGGCGAGTCGGTTCTTGAACGTCTTCATGAAGTTGGAGAGTTTCTCTTCCCGGTCCTTGTGCGGGTTTCGCATGCCCTCCTCGGACTTCCAGGTTGAGACGACGAGGAAGGAGGTGCGCTCGTACAGGAAGATCTCCTCGGCCTCGATGGCACGGCCCAAGGCGCCGAGCTCCTGCTCGATGACGGCAAGGTTGGGGATGAGGTCGTGGATGATTGAGGACCACGCCTTGTAGAGAGACTGGTCCCAGATGGACGTCGCGAATGGCTGGATGTCGATTCTAGCGGGACCAGCCAGGCCAGCGATGTTCTGCAATGCCTCGGAGGTCTTGTTGCGGACGAGACGGACGCGCTCGTTGAAGACCGACTCCTTCATGTTCGGCATGATGAGGTCCATCTTGTGGACCAAGACGAAGACCTTTGCGGTCGGGGAGTACTGGGCGAGTGCGGAGACGATGGACACGTAAGTAGCGAGGTCACGATCGACATCGCGACTCTCAATGTCGAAGACGTAGATGAGCACGCCGACGTGGCTGAAGACGTGTGCCCGCTGCTGGTTGATGTAGTTCTCCATGAAGGCCTCCTGGCCTCCACAGTCCCACAGGTTCAGAGTCAGGTTGCCGAGGAACTTGACGTGCGACAGATCGACGTCAATCGTCGCGCCGCTGGATGAGTCGTGTTGGTCAGCATGGTGACTTCATCGCAAGTGAGGGGCACAACACGTAATCTCGACAAAAATGCGAGAACGCGAAACAAACAACGATACGCGTCAAAGGCAAGTGAGGCTCGTGTAGATCGTGACAGGGAAAATGAAAAAAAGATGAGCGCAATGGTTGAGGAGGTGAGAATGAAGCAAGGGGAACGTCAAGGAATCGAGTGAGTGCTTACAGGCGCCTGGTGTCGACGGCAAGATAGTTTGAGAAGATGATACTTCTCATGCTGCTCTTTCCAGAGCCGCTCTTGCCCATCAGCAAGACCTTTCTCTTCTTCGCCTTCTTGAGCTGCTCCGACGGCGGAGGCAGCGAGGAGCCCGCGGCGACAGCGGGAGCAGGGGCCGAGCCCATGGTGTTCGGCGCGCGCTGGGGGGACGGCGCGTCCATTTCGAAGGGGAAGATTGCCTCCGAGGAGGCGACGGACGGAACGAGAGTTGAGGACGAGGACGAGGATGGCGACGGCGGCAAAGTTGGTTGTTGCTGCTGTTGCTGTTGCTGCTGCTGCTCCTCCTGGTGCAATCGCCTGGTGAGAGGGTTGGTGCCCTCCACCAGCGTTGGGAACTCCAAGCGATTGGCATCCATTGTGGCGTAGCGTGGGTTGTATCGGATCAGAAAGTGGACCGTGCACGAAAAGTTTTGTGGCGCTACTTGTACCTCTGTGGCGCAGGCCTCGGCACCAGCTCTCTAATCTGGGCCACCCGGGTGCGTACCTAGGTACCTAGCTCACCCCCTCCGCTCTACCTCTGCCATGCCTAGGTCGTTTGGACCATATGGTGAGCTGTGATTACACTAGTCGTCTTCGCGCTTGATTGTCTTCTTCTCCTCGTGCATTGTCTTCTCAGACTCTATCAGACGAAAGCCGTATACTGCTATCGACGAGGCACAAGACTCATGTAGGGTGATTCGCGTCTAAGTGTCGAGCTCATCCTGTCACAATCCAGCTTCCCCCACTTGGCACGAAGAATACGAACAATGTTCATGGTCTAGCATTTACAATGGTCTGGAAGTGAATAGAAACAAGCTGACTCCCCTGATGCTATGATCTGGTACAGTCTTGGGCTACCCAGCTTGGTGCTTTTGTGTCTTGTGAAGTGGCTAGCCTTCTTCATGATTCAGTGGCTACAGGTCAGACTGACCCATACACTGGTATGAACACCAACCAGTTGAGCACCAAATCATTTGGTATCTTGCATCTAAAAAGACGCTTGATATCGATTCCCTTGTTCCCCGCCTCTTCCGTTGTGGGCGGCTTCCATTGATCAGTGTGGAGCCAGCACGCGGAAGCAATTTCCAAAGCTGGCTGCAATGTCCAATCCTGTCAGACAGTATCTGGCCCCTTTTTGGATCTAATCTAGGCTGGAAGACGTCGTACACATCGGTTTTCTGGATCTGGATATATTTGCAGCGAAGAGGAAGGATCCGTTCACCTGCCCTCAATGGCAGCAAGTGATACTGAAACGGGTGTTTCCCGACGTCGTATGACAGGTAACGGCAAATTCGTACGCGCCGGTTTACTCTCACAGGAAATCGACGTTGGAGTGCGGGAGTGACAAATGTATGTCTTGCAAGTTCCGTTTGTCACGTCTTGCTGTGAGGGTGCTCCCATTGAATCTTATAACTCTGCCTGGACGGTAGGGTGCTACATTTCATTCTGCTCTGTTTCTCTTCCTCAGATTAACCACGAAGTTACTTCTTCGCAAAGAAAACCGAGGAATCTTGTCTCTAGACTCCACAATGTTTTCAGTAAGGCTATTATTTTCATTCGCGTGCCTCTCAGCGGGCGCTCGCGCTCACATGCTTCTCGCTTACCCCCCAGCTCTACGATACAAGGGCAACCCATATTCCGGCAACGATGTGGATTATTCTCTCACGAATCCTCTGAACGAGGACGGGTCGGACTATCCGTGCAAAGGAAGCCTCAAACTCCTGGGCACCTCAGAGGCAACCCCTGTCGCCAACTGGAATGCCGGACAGACTTACAATCTTACACTCGAAGGGGGGTCCACGCATGATGGAGGATCGTGTCAGGCTGCCATATCGACAGACGCGGGGGCGACCTTTCATGTCATCCATTCTTGGGAAGGTGGTTGTCCAGTCAGCGGCGCAGCATCCAGCTCGTTTTCCTTCACGCTCCCCTCCGACACGACCTCCTCCGAGCAGGCTGTATTCGCCTGGACCTGGTTCAACAAGATAGGGAATAGGGAAATGTACATGAATTGCGCTGTTGTTACCATCTCAGGTGGGAAGGCCGGAACACAGTCAACTCCTTTCGCTGACAGGCCCGGCATCTTCGTCGCCAACATCAACGGCTGCAAGAACACCGAGGGAGTTGATACCAAGTTCCCTTCCCCCGGGCCAGATGTCTCTGTCAACGACCCTGCTGCTCAAATACCTACAGGACCGGCTTGTGCGAGCCCGACCGCCTCGAGTGCACCAGGAAGTCCACCAAGTCCATCCCCGAGTGCCTCGGGTGCACCGGGAAATCCACCCAACTCGTCCACGAGTTTTGCCCACAAACGTAAGTGTCCCTGAGACCGACAGTATTTGAATATTGTACTAACTATTTCCAATAGTTCGGGTAGGTTTGCAAGTTGTCTGGAGTTTGCTGCCTTTTTCTATGGTTCGCACACTCGCACTAATCTAATCTCACATCAGGGTCTCACGCGTCTCGCTTGAGCCGACCATGCCAGCATCCCTCACTCCAATGGTCAGATTTGATTTTCTGATCGGCGACAACATGCACACACGTACATTACTGCAGGTCTGCATGATGAAAAGGTGGGCGAGATTGATATCACAGGCTGCTCAAAATGGCTTGGGGACGAAGCAACATCGGCACGTGAGAATTAGATAGATGGTAATGAGGTTTCAATACAATTGAACGTGATGACAACTCAAATTTGTCTCAGTCCCCTCCGAACTCATGTTGGTTGTCTTTTAACTTGTTGGTGCATTGTTGAGTTGGTCGGACGTTGGTCCTAATGCGTGTAACAACACAAAGTCTGCCAGGGATCAGCGTGCTGCAGAGCACCAACATTCGTATCTGTATGTCACGGACTCACGGTCACCTTCTTGGTTTCTGGTGGATTCTGATTACCCTATGCGAGGGACTTCTGGATCACCCCTTGACTGACGTAGCATCGCGGGCCGCACCTGCAGCAGCTAGTGAGACTATGGCAGTTGGGCGTTGGTTCTGTCAGTGTCAGTTATCACTTTGTCTTGCACCATGCAGGAGAGGCCCTTGCGGGTCTACACGTATCACTGGCCATTCATGTCGGCAATCGAGACAGGATCTCAACAGCCAGTGATTACCGTCGCAAAGCAGATTTCCACATGAATCACTCCCGCCTCCCAATCACAACCCCAGATTGCTGCCGTGTATCACTCCATCTATGGGCAGGGGGGTTGTAGGCGGGGTTGTCCAACATGCAGCAAAGTTGCAGTAGGAAAACTTTTTGACCCCTGGGTGCTCCCCTCTCCGGACCGTATGACTTTGGAGGGGGGAAAATATTAATACAGAGTAGCTAGGCATCGGGATTCAATTGAGCATCTCAGTCGTCTTCCCCCATGTTCTCCCGATTTCACCGTGAAAGAAATGGATCGCAAGCGCGCACATGAGGCGGTGCTCCTGGTCACGGGCGCCTGGCACGTCCCGAGTCACTATCGCAAACTGATCAACAGCCTCGAGGCGAGAGGGATCCGGACCATCTGCCCCACCCTCCCAACAAACAACAACGCGGTGCCCCCCAACAAGACCTTTGGGGACGACGTCGAACTCATCCGTGAAATCGCGGCGTCCGAGGCCGCAAAGGGCACCCGGCTCACCGTCATCGCCCACTCTTATGGGGGAGCCGTGTCGACCGCCGCCCTGGGCGAGTTTGCCTTCCCGGTGAAGGGTGACACAAAGAAGGGCGGGGTCGTGGATATCCTCTACGTGACCACCTGCCCCCCGAACGAGGGGCAGTCCATGGCGAGCATGTTCGGCGGCGTCCTGCCCCCGATGTTCCACGCCCAGCCGGACGGCACGCTGCAGATGGACAACCCGGAGTACTACTTCTACAACGACCTGCCGGAGGACGAGACCAAGAAGGCGGTGGGGATGCTGGTGGCCCACCAGGTGGACGCCCAGTTTGCGCCCGTGGACTGTGCTCCCGGCATGGCGGCCTTCAGGGTGATCCCGACGAGCTACCTGGTCTGCGAGGCGGACACGGCCATGCTGCCCCAGTTTCAGGAGATGAGCATTGCGAGGCTGGAGAGTGAGGGTGTCGAAGTCCGAGTTTACCGTTGCAGTGGGGGCCACAATGCATTCATGAGCGTACCTGAAGAGGTCGCGGATGTCGTTCTCAAGGTTTTGAAATCCCGACGGAGCCACTAAGACTTGAATGAGTATTATCAATCTGGGGTCGAGCTCCTTGAGTGAGCTGTGGGTTAAAAGCAGCTCATTGATCAGTTCAAGAGGGCGATTGTAATGCGCAAGTGGAGGGTCAAAGATATCCCGATCCTCGACGTACCGCCGAGGCTGATGGTAGTATTATGATGAATCACGCTGAAATGACCAAACTCCAACGATCTCTTCGTTCCCAGGATTTCCATAATTGCTGTTTCTCATGGCAGCTCACAGACCGCTATCGTAAAATCCTAACACCTTCCCTCATCTCATAAAGCATTCCCAAGTTCATCCCAACATTTTCGCTTGGTCTTCGTGTCTGAACTGCCACTATTTACCCGCATGAAGCTAGTCCTGCACAATTATCGGATTTTCATGCGAAACAACGCGTGCCTTCTGCTGTCAGCAACCCTCGCTTGCTTAAGCGACCAGTCGCCGGTCAGGCGGGCGGGACGGGGACTGTGTCACGGTGTGACAGCGGTGGCCGTACCCAGTAGCGTCTGTCCGTTTTCCACCAAAACCTGATCGCGAAATAGCACTGCATGCATGCATTGATACAGACACCGAGGTCTAAGAATAATGAGTCGTCAGAAGACGCTGCGTATATTTTGCATATTGCATTGCATTGCTGCGCCGATTATGACATTGCAGGTTCTATGGGGCTCGTGCTAGATCCTATTCACAGGCAATACTTGCTCATGCTGCAGACTTCGGTCACCGTAAACATAGACAAGTGACGTGATGGTGCTCTCAGATTATGATTTGAATGAATAGAACGAAGACAAAGTTTTCAGGACAAGCCCGTGGAAACTGCATACGTCAATGATAGCGCAGTGATTGGAGTAAGCTCGCATTCTGTTTGTTGTTGGAAGCGTCGAGTCTCAAGCTCAAGTGGCACCGGGAACGAGAATGCGATTCAATCGATTGAGTAATGGTTGCTATTCATTCCAAGGTGGCGTCCACATACTGCCCAGCCAAGTCAACGCGGGTGGATACGAGTGCACCAGTGCATTGGAAGACCTTGGGATTCATGGGACCTTGATCAGGTAGTATCAACAGCTTTGCGCCCTGGACTTGGTGGCAGATCACCAGTCTCCCAAGCCTCTCCGATGTTGCCAACTGTGAACTCGATCTTGCCTCCTTCGACCATGATATCCTCGTGGTTGAACCAATTCTTTGTCCAATCCTCTCCGTTGATCTTCACGGACTCGACGAAATATCCACTCTGCCCAAGAGATATGTTATCGCCATTGCTCGTGATACGGAGTGTCTTATTTCCATTAATCGTTATGTTGATGTCAGTGAACCACGGTGATTCCAACAGATAGACAGGCTGGGTAACAATGGGATAGAGACCGAGCATCTGCCAAATAAGCCAAGAGTTGAGAGCGCCTGCATCCGAGTTGCCTGGCACACCATAGAGGTCGTCATGGAAGAACTGATTTGCCAGGATACGGCTCTCATTGACTGATTTGTGCTGCTTGTTCAAATAATTGTAGAGATATGGCGTTGCGAAATCTGGCTCATTTCTATCACTTATGTTAATCGTGAAGTGTCAACGTGAGTCTCCGTGGGACTTACCCAATATTCATGATTGTAGTTATCCCGGCACCGTTTTCTTCCAGGTCTTGTTCCGAGGTGTTTGCCATGAACTGCGCGGCAGTGTCAGCCAGTGTATCCAAAACGACTTTACCTAATGGCAAGTTTTGATCAGATAACGTTAAGTGAAGCCTCACAATGTAGTCAAGCCTCCGCTCAAACTCTGCCACACCTCCCATAGATTCAATGAGCGTCTGCACGTCATGGGGAACCACGAAACTGTACTCGAACGGAGTAGCCTCATAGCTGATAGAGTCCCATTCGCAACCGCCGCAGACCGCGGGATTGTACGTCTCAGGAGAGACCCAATTTCCTTGATCATCTTTTGGTGCCAGAAAACCTGTGAAACCGGCGTGAACGATATCATTGTTCCAAAGGTTCTGCCATCCCGCCGAGCGATTCAGATATTTGTCAACTTCAGCTTGCGTACCCTCGCCGGCAGCCACAACGCTCAGCGCGTAATCGTTCAGTGCGTATTCAACGGTCTTCGATACGGACCTCGTGCTGTTGTTGGACACGTAGCCTAGGGGGATCCAGTCATAAAGTGACCCGCGGCCCTCTTTGACGCTGCCGGTCTGGTCCAAGGGGCTGAACGTGTTGTACGGCTGGACTTCGGCGTCCTTCACCATGGCCTGATAACCCGCAGTCCAGTTGATTGTCATCGCTGGATCATCGGTGTTTCTTCCCAGTCCCTTAACGTATGCATCTGCGAGCACATTATCGGCGTTGCTCCCTCCTTGAGTCAGGCCGTTGTAATTCCCGCTCCTTCCGTCTGGCAAGAAACCCTCAAATCGCCAAATATCGATCAACGCACGAATCATGCTGACATATCTTGCGGGCTGGATCAGATGATAAAGACTGACTGTACAGCGAAAGATGTCCCACATGGTGTAGAAGTCGTCCCAGTACGGCTCCTCTGACTGCCACAAGGGGTTGTCGCCCGTTCTATCGCTAGGCATTAAATGCATAAAGTATAATGATGAGTACAGCAGCCGAACATTGGTAATATTCGAGGTGCTCTCATCTGTGTCGACACGGATTCTGCTGAAGACGTCCTCATTCCACTCCTTCACGGCGGCATCTACCGTGTCGTTTAGTGTCCAGCTGGGAATCTCATCGTCCCTGTAGTTGCAGGCTTGATCAACAGAGGTGAATGAAACTCCAACACGAGATTTGACTGTACTGGCCGCGCCACTGTCAAAAGTGAAGACAGCGCCAATTCGGTCATTGATCGCGCCTAGATAATCAGAACCGCCATTCAACGTGGAGTATTGGGCAGTGCTGTTACTGAATACTGCTTGAGGAATCGCCTCGTCGCTGAAAGTGTGGTATCTGTCACAGAAATAAACGAACATCAGCAGGTAAAACCAGACAAAAACACCCATCAATCCAGTTTCTGGGGGGGTCACCAATACCTAATCATCGGATCCGTATTCCTGCCCCTGAATGTGTTGATCTGAGCAGGCGGCGACTCAAAAGCGCCGCAGAAATGGACGGTGTATGGTGCACCCTCGTTCCAACCGGCGCCGTATGTAGCAAAACCATGATACTCGGCTCCAGATATGTCTATATTGCCAGCAAGGTACACTTGGCTCGTGTACCCTCCAGACTCGCTAGGTAGGTAGTGAGACAGGTCTATCAAGATGTGCTTCTCGCCCTCAGGAAAGGAATACTGCATGAAGCCTGCGTGTCTGGAAGCGCCGAGCTCCACCTTGACTCCGTTCAGCAATTCGGTACTGTAGTATCCGACGCGGGCTGTGTCGTCCACCACACGTCGTTGGAAATAAGTCCGGTTGTCGAGAACATTGACAGGAGATTCGATAGTTGTCAAGGGCATCTGTGGGATGATCCCGTATTTCGGGGCTCCTCCTGTTCCGCTCTCGTGAAGCATCGTGACGGCCGTAACATTTCCCCTTGGCGTCCACCCTCCGTTTGTGACTGAGTCCTTACCAAACCCTTCCCAAGTGTCGATGCCCACTTTGACAACGCCAAAGGGGACGGCTGCACCGACAAAGATATCGCCTCCGCCATCTTGAATGATCACGAGTAAGTTAAATGAGACTCATCGGGCTCATGTAGCGCTCTGCTCACAGGCTTGGCCCTCAAAGGGCCCACTGCCCCCAATTAGGGGATTCACAAATTGCGAGTAGTCCACCTGTGCTAAGGTGTGCCTTGACAGCAGAATTGCAGCCACACAGGTGCCGCTCTTCAACGAAAACCAAACCATATTGTGTGTAATGTTTTTTTTTCGTACAAGGACAGCTGAACTAGTCTGCTTGAAACTCAACAGGCTCAGGTCTGCCTCGTCTCACTTAAGAGATTCTGATGAATGCGATTCATCAAGCATGACCAAATCACATTTACACCATGTGCAATTTCCCAAGCCGCAACAGTGACGATGCAATAGCTTTCCTTACGATCTGCGCTTCCCCGCACCTCAACTATCAAGACCAGGGCAGGTGCCGTTCAGAAACTAGCTTCCCCCAGTTCGTGATGTCCAACGCTGGTCACCTGTTCGATGCAACTTAGGTTGCACTGCACGGTTGATCTCCTGTACTGTGCCCGGCCCCGCTTCAAGCAGCTCGAGCTTCTCCAAAACTTGACCATATCAAGTCCGATGGTGACAGACCAACACTGCGTCCATGTTGACGCTGAGATTACTTACCATTGACTTGCAGGCTGACGGTAGTCTTCACGAGCGGAGACAGCACCTGGATCGATGGCACGTTGCAGACCCCTCACTCCAACCAATACCTCTGCATGCCGGGTAGCCGACCCGGAGATCCACAAGCCCAGCAAGCCGAGAGGACATGACAGGTCCTAAAAGAAATCGATCTTGAGTGATCGAATCGACCACCATCAATATGGTCAAAGTCCTCGTCGTCAAGAAGCGACATGCTGTCTTGAAAATACGACCCCCCCCTCCTATCCCACTCTCTGCGGAGAGAAAACCCAATGCCTTCGAAATTTCGTTTCCCTCCCCCGCAAGAGGGATCGATCCGACTTCCCCATGCTCGTTGACCAATGAGGCTTTCAGTCGCTTCCAGGGGCTATGCATCCAGCGCATGCGACATGTTTGGGCGGTGTCTAGGTGAAATCAAAAGCAGCAACAGTGCATGGTAATCCTTGAAATTACCTTGAAATTGACAAACTTGGCACAATATTCGACGAATTGAGGAGACTGTGCGCACAGTTATTGTACAGCTGGTGGTAGACACTGAAGGACGAGTCATCCGATAGTCAGCGGTGATACTATTGCCAGTCTTCCTGGCCACGGATGCGCTGGCCCGACGGCGTTGCGCCCTCATAACCGGCAATGATATGTGCTCGAAACAGCGCAATGTTTGACCAGAGAAAGCCAATATCGAGTCTGACACTTAAAACCAAAAGGCGATGTCACTGGGATTTTCAGGGGCTGAGATGCCTTCCCGGTGCGGGCCAATCACGCTGAAAAACCAGCCGGCTGGTCGCCGATCGACACTGTCAATCCCGTCGATCTTGGCTTACTGAACGGCCGAAAGAAGAACTTTGTGATTCGGTTTGAAACAGCCCTGGTGACAATTGACGGGTGGAACAAACCACGACGTCACTCAAGAACAAATGCTGTGATCGGCGCATTGGCGAGATCAGGGGCTTTGTCCCTCGTCTTTGAGGTTGCATGAGCGAGGGAAGATGAGAAAGACAAGATGGGGGGAGGGAGCCCTTTTCTGATTACCTCCCGTCTCTTGCCCACGCTCCCTTTCCTATGACCAACACCGACGCCCTCGAATTCGACATTCGACACTTTTTGAGCTCTCTTTGTTCATAATTCTTTTAGATGGAATGCAGTGCATTCCCACAGATTTTATTGGTACCCAGTATCACACTTATACTTCAACACAATGTCCGGGGGTCTACTTCCCGCCCTCGGCGGCCTTCTGGGTGGCTCGTCTGAGCTGGGGCCAGTTACTGACCAAGGGCGGACAAACCTAGGCCCCCTGACCACGACCTTCACGCAACCGCCAGAGTGCACGACAGCTGCAGCTGCGGTCAGTGGGCAGACCTTGCTCGGTCAACTAGCACAGGTTTGCGGGACAGACGGCGGTGCCATTATCACATCATGCTGGCCTGCAACAAGCGGCGATGTCGCCGGCCCTTCGACGGATGCTCCGGGTTGGGGATTCTACTCGCCTGGAATATCATGCCCTGCAGGTCATACCAGCGCATGTTCTGCCACAGCAGGCTTGTTTGGAAAGACTGAATGGCCGCTGCAGTACAGCTTGTCTGCGAGCGAGACTGCCGTGGGTTGTTGTCCTGGGTAAGTCTCAGGAGAATTTATGTAGTAGCATCAGAGGCTGACTTTAATCAGTGGATTTACCTGCGACAATTTAGGGGGACAGACTTGTGTGCAGACCACAACGTCGCTGGCAGTACCGACAACCAACTGTGGCTCCTCGGAGGAAAACACTGACGCCGGGCTCGCTGGAATTCTTCCAAGGCAGACTGCCACAGCCGTGACGCTCCTCGCACCAATGTTCCAAATCGTTTTCCAGAGCAGTGATCGGGTTGCTAATCCAGTGGCCTCGCCGACGTCATCACAACCTCTTCAGACGGGGTCCTCGGTCTCTTCGGCTGTAAACACCCCAGGCCTTTCCGGCACCCAGACCATATCTGCGGAAAGCTCACCGACCGGGAACTTGGAGACAGCCAGCAGCTCCGCAAGCCTCGTTGCAGTCCCCCTGCCGACGCAGACAGCCGAACCGAGCGACACTGACACCAACACCACCCAAGCAGCTGGCAGTGAGCAGCAAGACGATTCAAAGGGGCAGGGAGCTAGTTTCCCAGTGCCTGCAATGATCGGTGTCTCCGTAGCCGGCGGGCTGGGCGCGATGGCCGTGGCCATCTGGGCGGTCTACATGTGGCAGCGCAGACGCCGATACAGAAAGGACATGCTGCAGGGCATCAGCGATGACCGCATGCTCCAGGACCTCGACAACATGTACGAGACTACGCGCCCGAAGACGTTCGACATGGCTGGCAGGGAGACGGCGTATGACCTGGCGCGGCAGGACACATTTGGCAGCAGACACGATCCGGAAATGTCGTATGGACCAGGACAGGAGACCTCGCGGTTCTTCAGGGCTGGACCCCAACGGAACCCTCAGTTCGTCGGCTTTCCCGGTATCACGTCACCGGGAGGAGGCCGGCCAGACGGGCTGAGGGATTTGGCTGGAGATCCTGATTATAATTCACAATATCGGCGCTAGATAGCCTTTGGCCAGTTAGAACAGCAGACTGCAATAATGGCTAATGTACGATACAGATATCTGGTGATGTCGAGTAATTTTAAAAATTGTTGAAAGATGAGTGAATGATTTCTTGTCGTGTTCGACGGGAAGCGTTACACGACTATGTATTTCTTCACGCAGGGACAAAATCAGCCAATCGCCAGCTCACTCCAGCCCAGGCTTCGTCGCCACCATGACTTTGAATAGGGGGCGAGCCAAGAAGCCGTCCCAGTACTCCTGAGTCTCAGTCCCCTCGAATTCTGGCAGTACAGTAGGGCCTGACACAGTAACATTGACTAGCCCAGCATTTTTGGCGCCCGTCTCAAAAACAGAACTGTTCAGTATGTACGCATTGAACACCACCGGTTGCTCCTTGGCGTGCAATGTGAGCTTACAGACATGTCCATCCTTGACTTGGTCGAGTTTCCTGTATGAGAAGCCGAAGTAATTCTCATCCTCCTGGAGCCATGGCTTGTGGTGGTTTGGGATGACACCCACGAACCTCCCTCCCGGCTTCAGATACTTGGCAATGTTCCACCAGGCCTGGTCCATCATGTCCTGGTCCCCTGCGTAGTTGAGGCACCATGCGCCGGTGATCAAGTCGCGGCTTGCCTCAGGGCAGTCGACAAGCTCGAGGGGCTTGAAGACGTCTCCCAGTTCGTACTTGACCAGCCCATCTGGAATCTGCGGGTCTTCTTCTGTCACCTTGCGCGCTGCGTCCAACATGCTTTGACTGACATCAACTCCAACAACGTGCTGGGCTCCCTTCTTAGCCAGAGTCCGCGCGAAGTAGCCAGTACCCGTTGAAAGGTCGAGGACACTCTTGCCCTCAACTGATCCAATAGAATGCAGCATGTTCACAGTGTCGCTACGGCGAACAGCAGTGCCAAGTATACTGTCGTATGTGGCGACGACCTTCTCATACTGAGCGTTATCGACAGACATTGCTCTGAGGATCTTGCTGGCTTTCTACCAGAATTGGGCTGTGCTCTGATATGATTGCAGTACCAATTTTGTCTGTTTGTGGGTGGTCCCAGCGAGATTGAAAAGCAAGACGGGACAGAACGTGGTCAAACTGCCACACACAGAGCGAATAAAGGCGGGGTATCGTGATGGAAGTTACCTTCACAAACAGGAATTGATAGATATGATGTCCGATTTGCTTACTGGTAGCATTCGGGACCACTTATATCAATCTCGCACTTAGCCAGCCCTGGCCTAGCTAGCTGTACATGGCGGATAGCGCACTCCAAACGTCTATTCGTGAATATGTTTACTAGCTTATATATTGTACGCGTGCTAACGTCCATGAAAGTCTTACTTAATCATGCTTCGTCCTGATCGTAGAAAACCATCGCTCTCGTCTCAATGCTGATTCTAGGCTCGCCCTTGGACTCGTCCAAATTCGGATCCTTGAATGCAACATGTGGGCAGCGCCTCGGAACGTCCGGTTGCTTGCTGGAATCGACCTGGATGAAGAACAAGAGGTCGTCTGGGTGCTGGTTGAACTTGTAGTAGTAACGATGAGGCTTTTGAGGATCCGGCGCGGGGACAACTTCCAGCGCCTCAGCGGTGTGGTCCGGGAAGATCAGCGGCACCTTGATAATGTGTTCATCCGGAATCGAAGTGGCGTCCGAGACAGCGAAAGGGTCTCTAGTGATTGGCTTGCAAGGTCGCCACATCTGATTAATAGTGTCAGTAGACTCTACGTATTGAATTAGTGGACGTGCTTGAGGGCTTACGTTGATAATCTGAAAGCGCGGCTTCTTGAGGAGCTCCGGCGCTTGGTCCCCAAGCCATCTTTCCGCGACTCCTTCAGCGGCCCATGCAGACTGATCGACATGCACACCGTAGAGGGGCCCCATTGGGCCTCTGTCACCTTCGCCGTCTTTTGGACCGGCCCGGATGATATGGGTCAATATGTGTATGCTGGATGGCTTTGGGCTGTGGTGGTCTCAGTATCATCATTCCAAGTTCGTGTTCGCAACAATGAGAACTTACTATTTCTTGTTGCTTGCCAATGTTTTGGCCAGAATCTCTTTCATCTCTTCATAATAACCTGCCGTGATCTCATCCAATTCTTCCGATGCTTTGTAGCGGCTCTTAAGCTCCGGAAGGTACTTTTCGAATTGGGATTTGTGCTTGATGAATTGGAAGCCTTGTCTCTCGAGTGCATACTTGTCTTCATCTCCAGTGACATCAGTAATTGCCACCGGTGAGCTGATCTTGGGTGTCAAGTTTGGTGGTTTTGGCCTGTTTGACTTTCATCAGCGGCTGGGGTAATTCCATCTTGGGGGAACATTGTTTACCCTCCGATGACCGTCGGTTCTAACTGTACTTTAGGATCACCGCTGAAATATAGCACAGTCGTCTGGACATTTCTTTTTCCTTCCCCTGTATGAGGCGCCGCGTACTCGGGCGCAGCCATATTGGTAGAATCTGCGACCATGGTGATCCCCTGTACAGACTCACAAGCACAAGGCGCGACAATGATTTCTGGATAGTACGAGTGAAGCCGCGATGGAAATTGCCAACGTTGAAGATCCGGGCCTAAAAGTACATATACATTTAAAAAGTCCCCCCCGGACGAGTCATGCGTCCACCAGCACTTACGAGATGGCCCTTTCCATAGATATTGATTCTCAGCCTTCAGAGTAGCCGGGACGCAGCGCGTGGTTATCTTTTGTGGATCCTCCACGGATTACTGACATCGTGATACCGGGCTTCCATGTCATTTTCAGGGGTTTCTCCTCACCTCACGAGACCGGCCCGACTCCACTACCAGCTTGATCAAGCCTGATGTATCGGTCCCTCAGCCTAGTATGACTCGCACCGCACGGCAGCTATCCATCATCTGGGGACGCTGATACAGAGGGATGAGTGTATTGGGTACCAAAAGACGGCAACAAATACTATCTAGGTAATCGATTCGATGACATCGCTACAGCTCGCAGGCAAAGCAGGCCAAATATTGGACATTGTCCCAATGACAGGAAGTTTAGTTGGACCACGACAACGTGCAAATTGATGCTGCTATCAATGATCATGTGCAGTCAGGCAAGAAGGAAGAACCGCTGTGAAGGGAGGAAGGTAAAATCTCCGCATTGTACTTAGCTTATCAGCTGCTTCACTCACATGAAACCATTCAGCAATTATAGAAGGATCATGACAGTAAAACTTTGCGTTTAGAGTCTCAATGATACGAACAAGACGGCTTTGGTCAAAATTGAGATGTTTCGACTTAATCACCGTCTCGCCGTGTCAACCAACCCTCACAGTGCATCGTACACCAGCAGTAGATATCCAAAATAGGATAGCAATGGTCGAAGAGAAATGCACCCCATATCTTCCTCCCACAATAAGGATACTTTTGCACCAGAGCTCCGTAGCTTCTGAACAACTCACGGATGTACCACAGCAGTAGGATCCCGCCAACAATCGGTGAGTTTCGAAAGCTTTCGGCCCAAGCGTAGATATGAATCCAGGTGATGGCGGAATTGCAAAAGCGTTCCACAAGCTTGCGACCCGTGTACGGGTAAGTCCTGCCAAATGAGACAATATCAGTCTGGGTCTGTAAAATCTAGAAAAGTTTCAAGTGAATAACATCGCGAGCCCCATTACCTTATGAAATACCAGAAGCCAGGAGTATCAAACAAGATTGTCAAGCAGGACTGGAATGAGCTCCTTTTCCATCGCACATTCTGAAGCAACATTTTGCTGTCTTTGGGTATCAAGGTCAAAATCTCTGCCTCATCGGCGTTCTGAATACAGAATTTCCAGCCTTGAGCCATCATCCAGCGGGAAATGAAGCAATCGTCTCCTGTGCTGAGCTTATTGCCTGCCCAGGAGTCATTGCACATCGCGCGGAGGAATTCATCCTCCTGGAGAATGCTCGAGCGCAAGAGCGTCGTACGGCCTATCAGGGAGAAACATCCCTCATCTGCTGCAAACCGTACCGCTTGGACTCGATTCTGGATTTCCAGCAAGCGGATGGCTGCCACTTCCCAGGGAGTGATCTCGGTGGCCTTGCGTCTATGGTCTGGAAGGTAGGCGCTGAGTGGAGAATGATCAGCCGGAGTAACATGGTCCTCGTCTGAGCTGCTGAGAAGAAGGTTGATAAATTGGAAATCTCCTATAGCGTACCTCTGCTTGCCTTGAACGCCTCCCACCTTCGGGTCTTCCAGACCAGCTAGTAGATATGGCAGCACCGTGGTTGCTGGCCAGAACGCGTCATCGTCCACAAGGGCTATGACTTGGCCTCGTGCCATTCTGATGCCCATGGCGAGTTGTTCTCTCTTGTTCGTGACGTCACAAGTGACAATCCGAGTGATTTCCGCTGCCGAAGGAACTTGTGACACAAGAAACTGGACAAGCTGAAAATCTCGCCGAATTGTAACGATGACGATCTCATATGGATCATTGCTGATCCACTGGCACAGAGACTCAGGTAGAGTATCGGGTGTATCTATCGTGGCAACAACAAGGCTGACATCTTGGGTGCTGTATCGCGGATTTGCCGGAAGGGGTAGAGGCTTGTAAGCTTTCTCAAGCGATGTCTCGATGCTGCTTTCATAGCGTCCCCAGAGCCTGTCAAAGATTCAGCTGGGAAATGCGGAAGTTCAGGAATGGTCGAAGTTTAGTGGAATTGCTCACCACAAAGAGGCAAGTACCAAGGCCATGGGAGCTCAACATGTATAAACGCTGATAAGATTTGAAAAAGGGGCCCTCGCCGCTGCAAATCTTTCTAGCTGCATTCCATAAATGTGATAATTGATGAAAAAAAAAAGCAGCGTACCCAAACCAGATATATAAAGGTTTCTGGACGTTGGCGCCATAGTTGCCCCGGTCAAGTCACATCGTCTGTTGGATGGGCAAAACATCTTCAGCTTCCTGTGCTTCATCTGATAGGCTCCGACAGACTGGAAACCTATCAAAATCCTTGCGTCCGACGTCTCTTACGAACCTTGGAAATGTTCGGTCCGGAGGAAGTGCCTTTTAGAATTAAATGTGCGTCAACGTGATAGACAAGGGTCCAACAGGACCAGGGTCGTTGGCTCTGCGGCGTGGGGGCGTCACACCTGCAGAACGAATTGCAAAACGAACTGCAAACATCCCAACCGACGCACTCGGTGTGACCTGAATTTCTTCAAGCGAATCTCCGAGTCTGGAAAGGCCTCTGACAGTCTAGAGCTTGATGGGGATAATGCCATGCAACTGGGCCGCTCTTCTTCACTCTTGGTCATTTCGCTTAATCCTACCGTGTACGGCTGCACCTGGACATCGAATGTTCTCGATGATCCATAGCAAGAGTTTTGACCGAGATGATGGCGAGCAACAGGCGTGGTGATGAACGATGCAGCATGCATGTTGAAAAAATCAACCCTTGTCAGTTTGCTCGCCTTCGGCGGATATGTGCATGCGAGCTACGTGCATACGTGATGTCTATCGATCCGAGATGGCCGGCCGCTCTGGGTGGTACTACTGGTACAACCTGCATGGGGAGGTAAAACCGGTCCGGATGTCGTACCCGAAGGAATGTCTATCATTTATGACAGGGCTGAGCTGCGAACTGTCGCTGACCGAGGTTCGATCCTGAATACAATTGTGGAGACTGGCAAGTCGATGTACGGGGCAAGTGACGGTAGCAGCCGAATGCACGTCGAGTCTGGCCAGATACTACATGGCATGCACAATTATCCTGGCGTGACTGACGATCTCAAAGCCCCCGCCGACTATCTTTCCACACCGAGGAGACACCTAAGGACCTCCCAGGTCTGTTAGTACGAATGCCAAACCGTGCTTCGTTCAATTCAATGCTAGCGCAAGCAGTGCCAATCTCGGAGGAGTGGAATTTTCTAGTCATACACCACGCTGGCCGCACTCTTGACGCCAGCTTTTAGCGACTAGTGGCTCGGCCTTATTTGTCGATAGCCTGAAGTTTTGATTCTCGGACTTGACCCTCATCTCGGAATAGCTGAGTGATACACGACGGTGATACAGCAGAATGCGTCTAATCTGAGATGAGCGTCCTAGGTAGGCGTGGTGGAAGGTGACTGCATCAAGGACTGTGAAAGAGAAGGTTCTTTGCCTTCGCCTCAATGCATGATATTCTTGGGCCCATGCTGGTGTCCCGATCTGGTTTCGTTTATCGAATTCTCACCCAGTCAGCCCAGGGCGCACAAACCAGGCGCGAACGCCACTACGTCTCTGGGAGAATCTTCTCTCTTTCAGTCTTCCGCAAAAGATCAAGTCTTCATACTGTATATACAAGAAGCTCTGTGTCAGTCACCCAGTTAGCCCTGCATGTAATCTGTACCTAGGTAGATCACCTATTTCTGGCCTACCCAAAACATCCAGAAAACTTGAAATCATGGATGGATTAAATCAGTATATTCGTAATTCAACCATTGACTTTGCCGATTATTTCAATGTCCTTGAATACGTAACGGGAAGAGTCTGTGATAAACTGCGACCTGCGCATGGCTACCTACCTACCGAGGTACTGGCATTACACATAAATCGCTCTAACTGCACGAATCACGTCCTGATATGCTTTGCCTTACCGTGGCCCCCCTGCTACCTGTCAATAACCTGCTACGGGTGCCGGAGTGGCATATTCTGGAACATTCCAGAGAACAAAGATCGGGGAACTGCAGCAGGTGAAGAGTAGTACTTACATATTTTCCTGTCTTGAAGCCATTTCCACACCATGTCAAAGCCATTTTGCGAGTTCCTAGTGATCAAGCCCTTCTTTGGATCCCTGTCCGGGCCAGGATCGTTGAAAGTCTGCACGCAGCGAGTGTTGTCCCTCCCAACCTCAAAGATGGTGCCACCAACCAATTTACTATCCTCCGCACACTGAAGCATCGCAACCGCAACCTCGTCCGGGGTGACCCATCCGTCCGCTTGCTCAAGGTAGGTCAATTTCTCCGGGTGCTCCGTCCACAACGGCGTTCGGACGACCCCGGGGGCCACAGCATTCACTCGCACCCCGTGCTGGTCATCCAGAGCCGCGAGGCTCCTGACAAAACCTGTGATGGCGAACTTGGACGCCCCATAGATCGGACAGTTGAGGTTCGGCACGTACCCAGCCACAGAGGCAATGTGCACAATCCTCTTCGGGTTCGACGGCGAGACTGCGGCTTTTCCTGCTGGCGGGTGCAGCCAGTGGGACAACGCGAGCTGTGTCACCCGGATCGGGTGATTCAAGTTGATGTCTAGGGTTGCATAGCGTCCAGGCTCTCCGTCAATCGCGTCTTTGCTCTCAGAAGAGCCGGGTGGGTGCCAGAAGTTGGACCAGTGAGGTTCGTAGACGCCAGCACCGGGGCATACGATGTCAACGTCTCCGAACTCCGAGAGGGTGGTCTCGAACATCTTTGATAGTGCCGGCCATGATGTGACGTCGGTTTTGACGAACACGGCGCGGGGGCTGCTTCCGGCGTCTCCGTACTTGCTGACTAGAGTCTCAGCTTCCGGTCGTAGTGCCAGATCGGCAAAGACGACGTTGCAATTTCGAGAGAGCAGAAGTGCCGCGAAGGAGAGATTGATCCCTGAACGGTGATTATCACCTGTGTCAGCAGCAACAAGGACTCTTCAGACCGGACTACTTAGCACATAGAAAGAGGCCGCTGCTCACCAGAGCCTGCACCCGTGACAATTGCTGTTTTGCCCGACACACTAAAGGGGCTCGTCGTCGTTGAGATTTCAGTGGGAGCCACCGCAGTCATTTTGGCAACTCTTTGTTTTCTTGGCCGGCAGCCTCAAGTAAAGTGGCCTTTTGTGTAATTATGAATAGCGGAAGCGGACTTGAACACTCAGAAGTCACAATTCTCGTTGTGCTCCTGTCGTCCAGGACTTCGGGTTGCTGACGTGTTAGATTGGATTTATAGCTCGAGGCCGCGGGTGAGTGTGACCCGACCCAACGGGCCCCTCTCGCACCTCCCGACTTTCTCCTCATCCAGCGGGGATGTTGACCCGGTGTTACTGGTCGATCTCAGCGATACCGGATTAGCAGCGAATGCCCTTTTCATTGTTAGCTCACCTCCCTTCTGAGACAGATGTAAAGCAGGCGGCTGTATCTATGAGCTCAAATTTTGGACAGCCTCTCAGCGACCGCCAAGACCGGTGGATCCTTCCCAAACGCTGAGAGTGAGGGAGATAAAATGCAGACTTTCGATGTGGGTGGCACACTTTCCAGTGCCATTTCTGCACGTGAGACAATTACGGCCGTTTTGACATCGAAACTAACTAGAGTTGGGTGATGCCATGGTTCAACATTGATGGTGGTCGTTGTTCCAGACACAACACACACCAACCAAATCAATGAGCCTCTTTCCTGTCCAGTGACTGGGATCAACCCCGCTCTCAGAAGAGAAGTCAAAATCGTGCATGATGCACGCGGGGGCTGCAGGCTCACGCACTGGAAGTAATGCGGATGATCGGCAAGCGCCATAAACGTACCTACTTAAGTAGGCTACATGTTCAACACAACCTAGCATGTTGCTCAGTCACTGTGACCAGCTTCTTCCATTGGTCTCTGCTGAGACATAAGCCGAAGATCATGCCGTGGTCCTCAAATATTTCAAACCGATCTCACCAGAGTACTGAGTGAAATGTTCAGCGCAAAACCGCTGCATTGCATATCTCAGAGTCTCTGTAGGCCCCGCGATAATTGCAGGTTTCGCCGATAGAACAGTGTAGAATGCCTAGCACCTCAACTTCTGGACAACGTAGGCAGGGACCACCGAATTGGATCACTTCAAATTCAGCCCTGGCCAGATCATGCCATGTTATGGCAACAAAATCAACCTCCAGTGTCGCAAACTGATAGGACGCGGTATTCACATAGCTTAAGGCTAGCCAATTCGCTATACTCCTGTAGCAGATGTGATTGGAAAGCTGGTGGGATGAATTGTATGACAAGTAGACAGCATAGTCACAGGAATTAGTGACGGAAACAAATGTGAATGGTGAAGCGCTATCAAGGACTGTGAAAAATCCTGTAACAATTGGAGACCGTACTCAACACTGCAGGGAGGAAAAGAAACGAGAAATAAATACCTAGAGACACAGCGCAGGTTGAAAAGACGTAAAATCAAACGCTCCAAAAAAAGCAAAAGGGAAAAATTGAACGTTCAGTCCAGGGTCTGGCCGGGGATTGAACCCGGGACTGGGTGATTGTTAGTTTTAAGTTTTCTGGAGCAAGTGGATCGGGATTGGCTTACCCTCGCGCAAATTGAGCATTAGGGTGTTCCCTAAGCGCGAATCATACCACTAGACCACCAGACCAGTGATTGGTGTTGAAATTTGGCCGAAATTGCGTATCTATATTTGCAAATTGCATTTTACGCAAGCTTGTCGACACAATCTATCATTTTCAACCTCATTCACAACCTTTCCATATCTTCACAAAAGGTTACAGGTCCAAGTCATTTCAGAAACATCAATCCAATCCAAGGAAATCGCCATGGCGCCGCGGGTTGGTCTCATTGGTGTCGCGTTTGTTCCCTGCACCTGGCTCGATAATTCTTCCTCAACTTTCGTTGTGCAGTTCGATTTAGGATGATCCGTCAGGTTGGAGATCATATCTTGGATTGAGTAGATTCTTATACATATTCGTAATCGTAGCACGTTGGGCTACACGGCAACAGTGGAAGAAAACAGCCATGTACGTCTTCCTGGAAGATGCACGGAATCGTGTGTATTGATCCACCCTGATCTTGGCTTCAGTGCTATATTACAGGCAACCTCCTCATCTCCAATTTGTACACCTGGGCAGTTCAATGGTCAAACGTCCCAGAATTCAAAATTCCACCAGGAAAAGTCCACACACAGCAAGGACTGTGTGTCTTATTCGAGCTCTTTTGCACCCCTTTCCTATGTCCCTATCTTAGAGCATCAATGATGCAAAAGCTGCTGCAAGGATTCCGACCAGAAGCCCGTTGACCGTGGCACCTGCCTTGGCTCCGGCGACCTGGACAGGAGTTGATGACCCTGTGGCACCCATGGTACCTGTTGCACTTGAACTACTCGTTGCGGTCGCATTTGAGCCTCCTGCCGAGGGCGAGGCTGAGGTTGTCGCGTTCATGGGCTCAACAGCAGGCTCGTACTGGTCACAGACGGCCCCTTCCGCCAGTGGGCACTGTAGAAGTCGGAGTCAGTTTCGAAGCGACCCACGAGGAACCACGACTAGAACAAGATTGAACGGGAGCCACCTCTGTTCAAACGACAGGGTAGTGATTGAAGAGATGGTCACATTCACAGCGGCAATTTAGAAACGAAAGGAGGATGACAAAACATGAAGGAGCAGGAAGACACCAGCAGAGAGAGTGCCACTTACTGTCTCTTCGATGCAAATAGACTGCAGCTGTGGGCCCTGGGCCTTGATAGCAGTCGCTGGGGGCGAGCACTTGTAGTTGAACAACTTGTCAAGCGCACCAGCAACAGTAGTGATGTCGTCCTTTGCCACGCCGAAAGACGAGGCAGCGAGGCCGACCTGCTGGATAAAGTACGAGACCTCGTAGTGATTGAGGTCCATGAACTTATGGACTTGATACTGAGACGGGAACCCATCATAGGCGGGGAAGCCGGGCATGCCGTAGGTCGTGCAGCCCAGCAGAGACCCAAAGAAGGCGTACAGGTGCGTGAGCAGGAAGTATTGGTTCGAGGTGTTGGAGTTGGCCGGCATGTTCATCTTGAGGGGCTCCGCACCACCGCCGTCCAGATTGTTGATAGCCACGCCAGAGGACCCGCCGCGGTTGGAGGAGGCGAGAGACCCATCGAAGTACGGCAAGAGGTTCACATCCATACCGTCGACCTTACCGGGGGCGAGGATGCCAGGGACCGCGATGCCAACATTTGGAGCGGTGTCTATTGAAGCAAGCATCAGTAAGATTCAACTCCTTCTCGACCGCGAGATTCTACTGACAGTTGCCGATCACGACAGTGTTGACGAGTACCGTCAAAAGCTTCAACTGATTTTCAGCAGTATTCTCCTTCAATAGGGCTGTCGTGTAATAGTCGCAAATAGGCGTGTCTGCTGGCCTCTGGGCAGCAGCCAGAGAGGCCGCCGTCAAGGCTACGATCGTCTTCTTGACTTGCATGATGGTAACGAATAAGATGTAATTGGAGGTCAGCAAGCGTATTGAGAACAGGTCTTTGAGCGAGAAGCTTTGCAAAAACTCGTGATGCCCGCCGAGGTATTTAAGTAATTGGTACAGCACACCCAGAGACATCACATTGTGCTGGGGCTGCCTTTGCTCTCGAGCCGCCCATCACCCATCATGCCAACCCACATTGAGATGCAATAATATTGAATGCACCCCCTCAATTCGCTGTCCTAGGGGCGGAAGCCTTCATTTCCTTCGACGCCACCGGAACTAACGACATCCGGGAGGTTTGTCGTTGTTCCCCTGCCTGTCGGCGCGCTGCTCAGGCTATCATTCCAGGTAAACATCTCGGAATGGTACACATCTCGCACTGCCGCCTACTCTCAGCATGTCGAGACAAGAGGCTAGCTCGCTATTCCCCTGGCAATAAGAAATAAACATCGTGGCTAACACTTTCGCGGTATGGTCCACCCGTCACTTGACCCATCTCGCTGGCGACTGGAATGACGATCTCCGCGCGGCTAGTCTCACATCCGGGGCTAAGGCCAATAAAGCTTCGTGATGGCGGCGCGGAAAGACCATTGCCAGCCACTCATAGCTCGGCAATTAGAAAAGCTCACAATGACAGATGTCATGACGCAGTGGATCAATTGAGACATGCGTGGAGATTCCTCGTGAAAAGGCTGGACCGCAATTGGCGGCACACGAGAATGCTAGAAAATCTGGGGTCCAGGGAGTACGGTTGAGAACAGCGGAAAGTCGGATCATTCCTAATGGCCCTGCCGGGCCCCTAAGGATATGAATTGGATTTTTACGCGATTCTAGAAAACGGCAGATGCCAACCAGCCAATATGAGTTCTGGACACCAGACACTCGCGTTCTTCAACCCGACCGACCCAAGCATCAGCATGCTGGGTAACGAAGGGGCTTCGCGTCAAGCACACAATGTAATTGAAAAAGATAGGTGAAGATCGAACTTACGATAAGCAAGTTGTTGCAGTGGGAAAGATGCGAGGCCTCTGCTGTGGTATGTACGGTACATCGCACTGCCTAGGTAATGCGCAAGCAAGCAAGCTTATCAGATCGATGAGCCATACATCAAGGTTGCTGTTGCGATCACTAGTGATCAGGTGCAAAGCGTCGCAAATTGTCAGGCTTGACCATGTCACGCACATTAATATAATGAAGGAAAGTGCATCTGAGATATGATAGCGGAATCGTTGATCGGAGAGAATGTAAACTGCCCTTCGAGGTTCTTTTAGCCGTGGCTGGGCGTGGTGGTGTTCGAGTCCAGTTCAACTTTTCCAAGAGGCATATTGATTAGAGAGAACTACAAGGAGGCAAAGTCAGGGGGATAGATGCGAAATGAGACCAAATTCCCGGAGAATGCCTTCACCAGCCAACTCAAACAGGCGGGAGCACATGACCACGCGCGAGTAGATCTACCTTGTCTATAAAATAACACTGTGGCTAAGAAGACTTGTTTTCCCCGTCTTCCAAATATGACATGAGTGCGCCGCGGTCTATGAACATGGGAAGGCCCAGGCGGTGATGGGTGACAACGAGGTGGGTCAACCTCACGGGATGCAAAATAATCACGACCTCGGTTGTGTGTTGAAAGCCACGAGTGGCGCTCCTTATCTCGAGCAATTCAGAACCTTGGTGTATCACAATACTCGGCCCTCGCCGTGAGAGAAGTGGGGAGGTCACTGACCTCTGCTGGAAGCAATCTATTCATCTGCAGGTCTAGCGTTGGCCGAAAAAGGAACGAACGCCGAGGTGGGCTTTACCACCGTGCTATCACAATACGGAAAATGGCAGTGAATACGCAAAATCAGAGCGAGCAACAAGAACTTGGTTGTCAGATGGAGTTACGGAGAAAGAAAAGGGGGCTGCAAAGGTATAAGAAAGGCATGAAACGAAACAAACCAGAATTAATCAGAACCTGGAAATCCCATTGTCTTTCCAGCAGTGATAATGAAGCTGACTGTGTCGACGTCGTTCTTGCTGGTGGCTGCCAGCCAAGGCGCCCGAGCAACTCGGTATCTCAACCCTATCCTCCCTGGTTTCCACCCAGATCCGAGTTGCGTCTATGTGGAAGAATTGGACCAAACATTCTTCTGTGCGACCTCTAGCTTCAGTGTTTTCCCAGGGATCCCTATCCATGCTAGCAAAGACCTCACGAACTGGAAGCTGGCCAGCAACGTCTTGAACCGCCCTTCTCAACTACCTGATTTCGGCTCCACGCCTACAGGCCAAGATGGGATCTTCGCCCCTACCCTCCGTTACCACAATGGGACGTTCTATCTCATCACAACGTGGGTATCCATAGCCTCTTACCAGGACTTCAAGATGGACCAGATTATCTTTACTTCCTCTGACCCTTTTAACTCATCTTCCTGGAGCGATCCAATCCATTTCGACTTCGTCGGCTACGATCCTTCCCTCTTTTGGGGCGTTGATGGCAAAGCCTACCTCACCGGCGCACATGCCACTTCCACGGGCACCACAATCGCCCTTGCGCCTTTCGATCCATCCACTGGGGAGTACCTCGGCCCAACGATTTACCCGTAAGTGCCACTCAGCTGTATCCGACCCCTTGACTGACGCTGACCCATGCACAGCTACAATGGCACGGGAATAGGCACCCCCGAGGGCCCACACCTCTATCACAACCCCTCCACCGGCTTCTATTACATCCTCGTCGCGGAGGGAGGCACAGCCGAGAACCACCGCGGTTCCATCGCCCGCTCCAGGTCTGTCACAGGGCCATACGAAAACTTTCCTGACAACCCGGTCGTCCACGCAGCCAGGAACACCAGCTTCATCCAGAGTGTTGGGCATGCCGACCTGTTCGAGGACGGCTCCGGGCAGTGGTGGGGCGTCGCCCTGGCCCAGAGGTCCGGGGCGAGAGGGGTCGAGACCTCGCCCATGGGGAGGGAAACCGTGCTATTCCCCGTCCGATGGGATGATGACGGGTGGGTGCGGGTCGAGGGCGACGGTGTGAAGGGTATCATGGATGCGCCGCTGCCGGCAGGCGACAAGGTGGACGTGCCGGGGGAAGGGCCTTGGCATGATGCGCCTGATGTTGTGAATTTTGAGGCTGGAACTCAGCTCCCGAGGCATTTTGTGCACGTCAGGCTGCCGATTGAGGAGGCCTATGTTGTCAGTCCAGCTGGGGGAGAGGGAGAGCTGCAACTTATCGCGAGTGAGAGGAGTCTGTCCACAAAGGGAGGCGGAAACCTGACAGAGGGGACAACGTTTGTGGGGAGGAGACAGGTCGACACCTTGTTCACGTTCAGCGTGGATGTTGACTTTGAGCCAAGGTCGCCCGGCGAGGAGGCGGGCGTGACGGTGTACTTGGATGAGGCAAGACACATCGACCTTGGGATTTTCCTCGGCGAGAACGGAGAGCCTGTCGCCGGGCTCAAGGCTTTCAGCTCAAATAGCAACGTGAAAGCGCCTGAGGTCGTCACCTCTGCACTTAAAGGTACAGCTGGAAAAGTCCACTTGGAGATCCAGGCTACAAACGCAACTCATTACACCTTCTCCGCAGGAAAGGTTGAGGCCGGCGAGGACACGTCCGTGGAACTGCAAGTTGTTGGTTTTGCGGCGGCCAACTTGGTGAGCGGCGGGTACACAGGCACATTGGTCGGAGCCTACGCGACAACTCACGGTGCTTTGGGTAATAACACAGTCAAGGCGTATGTTAGCAGATGGAGGTACCAAGGCCAGGGCCAGGAAGTCGAGGAAGGCGTCATTGTTTAACTCAGCCATAAGGAACAGCTGGGTATTACCAAGTATGCCAAAGCTGCTTGATCTGAAGCAAATAGGAGAATATCCAATCTCTGTCACTCTTGAATCATTCCAAGTGCTGGCTTGGTACGTGTAGGATCTGGTGACTGTACGCCTGTACTCCGAGAGGTAGCTCTGATGAAGGCGAAATAATACTGGCTAGAGCTGACCAGCGGCCAATATGATACCAATAAATGGCAGGCAATCCAGAAATCTGCAGGGAGACCATGGCAGTTATTTTTATCTGGGGCTAATTGCACTTCTCTTGGGTATGACGTATATATCCTCGGCACCGCGTTTCTCGTTTGGTCCATCATGTCAGCCATATGGCATTGGCTAAATGTGAAATGATAATGAACTACTACGTGTCGATACGAGTAAGTCGAAAGTATAATGACTCCGTTTCTGGTGTTAGA
>JACBFG010000011.1:1048322-1128664 GCA_013435955.1 Diaporthe sp. HANT25 | reverse complement strand
GGGGGGGGGGGGGGGGGGGTTCTATGGTCTACCTTTCTATCGTATCCGTCTGCCCACGTCCTCGTTGTTTGGAGTATCGCGATGTAGTCGGAGAACTTCAGGTCCTCGGGAATGTAGATCTCGAACGCCATAATTGATATGTAGCTACTTGAGGGTTGTGAGAGAACACAGAAAGATGATGCTAACGTCAATTCCAAATCAGGTTGCATGAGATGGGCTCAAGCTCGAGGTGACGAAGCCGCTGAAGCCGAGTAGCGTATTCTCGACGGATATTCCGGCCAATGTCTCATCCCCGCGGCGGATAGTCCGAATACGCCACGGAACGACACCTCAATGCCACATACGCTCGAACAATAAGCGCTCGTGCTGTTTGACGACCCTATCGTCAGGGAAAAGGTCCCATCATTCTCGTCCGACGCAAATTTTTGTATCTTCCGATTGGACATTGGGATATTCTCACGCCATCATGGCACCACCGCCTTCACCCTACACGCTGAGGACCGGAATATATTCGGCCATTGACCCAACGAGCCTCAGCGGAGGTCTTCAGGGCCAAAATGCTCTTGTGACCGGGTCCGGTCGAGGCATCGGTCGCCATATTGCCATTGCGTTGGCACGCGCCGGGGCCAACGTGTGTGTGACTGGGCGCACTGCAAGCCAGGTCGAGGCCACTGTCGCAGAAATACAGTCGATCGGTAGCAGTCAACAGTCGGGGGGAATTGGTAAGGTCGTAGGCATCACCGCAGATATCCTCAATCGCAATCAACAGCAACGTCTGCTCCAGGACTTCCGGACGCAGCTAGGTCCTGTTGATATTCTGATTTGCAACGCCGGATCCAACACCTTCCAACCTTTCCATCTTACAGACCCAGTCGAATGGTGGGATATCCTGGAGCTCAACCTGCGCGCACCGGTAGAGCTCACACGGCTGGCGCTGCCAGAAATGAAAGAGCGGAACTTAGGCACCATCATCTACACAAGCAGTCGCGCTGCAGCACCAGAGCTCAACCTACCGTGGACGACGGCGTACAACTGCGCCAAGACCGGGATCACGAAGTTTGCTGGGACTCTGCAAGTTGAGCTGGACCAACTATCTGGGATGAAGAACGAGAGTAACGGGATATCGGTCTTTAGCATACATCCTGGCGAGATAGAGACGGACCTGCATCAGACGGCATATCCCGAGAAGACAAAGGTGGAAGCACCCTACGTGATCGAACACATGGCGGAGATCAGCAAGCGGCGACCTCATTTTGAAGGTGAATTGCCGGCGTGGACTTGTGTATGGCTTTGCACGGGCAAGGGCGGTTCACTGAGAGGCAGGTTTGTTGACTGTACGAGGGATGTCGAAGAGCAGGCAGAGGCAGTGGGTAAGAAGACGTGATTGATCATTTTATTATGCTCAATCGTGTTGACTGGGCTTACACATCTCTCTCAAATTAATTGCAGGTAATTCTCGGGAGATCCAAACTGGAACCTCAATCTTTACAGGGCACAAGTCGCAGCTTAGGTCTCCTTCGGGCAAAAGCGAGGGTCTGCTCCAAATTCAAACTCCACCGAGAAGCTTCTCACAATACTGCTCCCTTCTGCTTTTCTCTGGCTTCAGAATCCTCTAGAGCCGACTCGACATGATTGTTCATCCTCCCCGCCACGCTCTCTAGAAAGCAAGCCGCCACTGCGTTAGCAGAGACGATCGCAGCAATCGCGATCCACACATACTTCCAACTGTACACATTCGCGTCCGTCTGAGCATCAAGGATGTTGGGAATGAGCGACTCTGGTAGCCCTGAAACGTGCTCCAACGCGCCAGGATCTCCCATCTGCAGAGCACCCAATGTGTCTGGCAAGAGCGCTAACTTGCCAGCACGGCCCAGGACAGCGCCCACGTCGGCTGGCAAGCGAGCAGCCATCTTGTTGTTATATATTGCCGTGAAGATGGTTATACCGATAATTCCTCCCAGTGCACGACAAGAAACACTAAATGTTCCTGCTGTGCCAAGGAGGAAAGATGGTACAGACAGCGCGAGTGCTACAATAGGTATGACCGTTGTCACTGCGGTGCCTATCCCAAACATCGCTGAGAAAGCGTAAGCCCAGGTCAGGCGCGACGGATTCAAAATGGCCATTAGACCTTAGAAATGGCGAGTCAGCGATCGTAGTTGCTTCTATATGTTCCCAGGAACTTACCAGTGAACAAGGCACACCATAGTAGAGCTGCTACGAGCATAACTCGGTACGACTTGGTACGCGCCATCATGGCTCCAGCAGGAATGCAGCCAAATGCCGAAGTCGCCAGGTAAGGGGTGAGTACCACGCTGATCTGAACCGGATCAGACGTGAAAAGTGTTGGGATCTCTTGCGCGAATAAGACATTCACACCAAGGAGAAGCATGCCGTCGATGACACAGACGAAGATCAGGATTGGAAAGTTGCGCGATTGAAAGAGTCGGTGGTCCAAAATACCCTCAGCCACAACAAGCCACTCATAAAGACCGAACACAGCAAGCCCGGCACAGCCTGCGATTAGTGTGGCGAGGACCTGAGGTGAGTCCCAGGCATACGTAGTTCCGCCCCAGGTGACGCCTATGATGATTGAGGCAAGAGAGCCTGTGAATATGAGTATGCCAATGTAATCAACTCTCGAAATGAGTTCTTGTAGACGGGCTCCTTGGCGACGCAAACCAGGAGGGGGTGGGTGGTAGAATAGCGTGACCAGGACAAACGTGGTCCCATAGAAAATCGCGTTAAGGTAATATGACCAACGCCAGGTGTGAAACTTGACAAAAGCGCCGGCGCCGATGGTGCCTCCGATCACAGCAACGCTGGCCAGGAACTGCCCAAAACCCATCGTCCAAGGCCTCAGTTTGTTCGGTGTCACCTCCTGAGCGGAGGGAGTGCCCATGATCTATAAGTTGAAATTAGTGTACTTGTTTACAGATGTAGAGCGAGGTCGCCTGAGGGAAGTCTGCGTACACATCCAGCATTAGCAAGGCCTGTGAGGATGTTGCCGCCAATGACAACTGTGGTCTTCTGCGCTGATGCTGAGATACACGATCCCACGACCCCAAAGATAGCGGCGACGATGATGAACCATCTCTTGCCAAATCGGTCTCCCAATGACCCAAGAACAGGTCCGAAGGCCAATGTCATCAAGAAGTTGGCATTGGCTATCCAGGAGGCACTCTTGGCGTCACCGAGGCCCATGACTTGGAAGCGTATGATGGTATTAGTCTGGTAATCAAGGTCTGTTAGAAATACCAAACCATTCGGCAAGGATGTATAACATGAAACTGGGTATGATTGAGACTGGACTGAC
Source organism: Diaporthe sp. HANT25 (assembly GCA_013435955.1). NCBI lineage: Eukaryota > Fungi > Ascomycota > Sordariomycetes > Diaporthales > Diaporthaceae > Diaporthe > Diaporthe sp. HANT25. The sequence continues at coordinate 1,125,348 of JACBFG010000011.1, read as the reverse complement.
GGTATTAGCGATGGCAGCACACGCATTCGCCATGGATAATGCCACAATAGCCATCAGAGTCCGCCAGCCTACACGATAATCACCGGTAGGTTCATCTTCTGATACATGAACTCCATGACGCTGTTGCGTTACCGCTGTCTCCGAGTGAGAAGTCTCTAGTGGAGTCTTCATCGTGAACAATCAGGACTTTCTGGGTTGAGATCAGGTGTATTGTCTGTTGGTGTGTTGCGAGTGGTAAGCTTGGGTGAATTTGCACTCTGTTCATGGCTTGTGAGGTGTGTAGTACTTAGAGCTGAAACCATCTATACCGTACCCCTCTCATCAATTCAACTCGTCACTACCTTTGCCTCCCACCTACATACACTGAACACATCCTCGACCTGGAGGCATCTCTTTCCGGCGCCATGTTGCACCGACGTTGTTGGAGAATGCAGCGCCTGGCACTCCCGAACTAGCTGGTGTGTTGCACTACGGAATATCCGGGCATCTCACTCGGATCCCATCCGATTTGCTGAAGCATGTTTGTATGTCACTCCCATGATATCTTTGAACCCAAACGCCTGATGCCTATCGTTTCATACGCGTGGGCAAAAAGCATACGCGTATGGTCTTTGCCGAAGTTTCGAGGCAGCGATCTGAGGGGCACTTCACCTACCGAGAGGCAGACCTGTGACCTGCCAGAAAGAATTTATCCCTAGCAACTGATTTCCGGAATAGCTACATGCACAGGGGATTGCTCATGATGCTTTACTACTCTCACTATCATAGAATATTCCTGTGCTAGTCCAATATTGCTGTAGCGCCAAGAGGGTCAAAGACTTGGACCAGGGGTAGAGATGATTGCTGCTTGGAGAACTTCAGGCTTGCTCGTCCCCATCCCTCCTCATTGTAATACCTTCAACAACATCCTCGTCATAGGCATCGTCACCATCTTTGATACCAGTCATTTTTGCGACCACCTTGGCGGCATAACAGTCTCCAGAAACGTTGACTGCAGTCCTGAAACGATCCAAAAACCAGTCGATAGCCACCACAACGGCATACATTCCAGTGATCGGAACGTTAATAGCCTCACAGATCATGACGGTGAGCACTAGTGAAGAACTAGGAATTGGCGAGGCCCCAATCGTTGCCAGCGTAGAGAGGAGCATTATTATAACATACTGCGCTGCGTCAAGAGTTATTCCCTGAGTAGCAGCCATGAACGTCACCACAACAGGGAAATAGATGGCAGTTCTGTGCTAGGTTAGCTTCTGCAAGACAAGCTCACTCAGGTGATCAGCTTACCCGTCCATGTTGACGAGACACCCAACGGGCACCGCGAACTTGGTCACAATAACTGGAACCCCCTGCGCCATTGTTGTGCGCATAGTAACTGGCAGGGTTGCAGCGGAGCTTGCAGAACCCCAAGCAGTCATCCAAGCTGGTGAAATACGCAGGAAGAAGGTATAAGGGTTCTCCTTCACCAACACGGCAAAGATGATTGCCAGCGTGATGAACATGTGGATGAACATTCCCGACAGTGCGGCCCCGATCAACACGCCGAGGTTCTGTCCAATCTCTGAGATGTCCAACTGGAACATATTGGCTGCTACTTGTTAATCATCTGCTACTGGTCCCGAAATGACATATTCTGGAACAATCCAGAGAACAAAGCTCGGGGAACTGTTGCAGGAGAAGAATGGTACTGACGTAGAATGAGGAAGAAGACGCCAATCGGGGCGAGTTTGATGAGAAAAATGATTATCTTGATGACCATTTCTTCGATCTCTTTCACCACCCTGAGGATAGGGCTGTCACGTTTGAGGAGGTAGCCTACGATGATACTGACTACCATCACGCTGAGCAGAGTGTCTTCAGCCAAGGCATTGAAAATGTTCTGCGGTATCAGTGTCTCAAACAAGAGAACGACTGCTTCGTGAGGCTGAACTTTTTCTCCCTCGGGGTCAGTCTCCTCTCTATCCTCGCCCTGAACTGGGACCATGAGGCGCGACCAGCCAAGGGCAACAGTGAGGATGGAGAAAACTATGGCAATTATGGTAGTGACGATATAATATCCCAATGTCCATTTCGCAATGAGTGCGCCATTGCCGCTGCCCAGGTCACGGAGTGACTGGACCGCGAGGATGAGGGAAGTGATAATCAGAGGCAGGACTGCGCGACGCCAATTAGCTCGTGTGAAAGAATTGATACATCTATCAGGTGAAACTTGACTTGCCAGTAGCCCTTAACGCTCGAAGCCATGTGGTCCCTGGGATGGCGAGGATCTCGGTACAGGCCTCGGGTACAGAGTCGACAGTGCTGGTAACAGCGAGGCCGATGGCGATGGCAACCACAGCGGAGATGACGATCTGGGCAGCTGATCCGGGCTCCTTAATGGGATGCCACCACTTCTTCTTGGTGTCGGCGATCGGAGATGCTGGAACATCTTGGACGTCAACTGACCGTGACGAGTCTGTCCGCCAGGTCTCACGCGTTTCGCCGGTCTCGATTTCTTTGCCCATGTCTTGAATGCGAGTCCGTGAAATCGTGCTGGCGAAATGCAGTGGTATCGATGGAATGGAATCAAAGAAAATGAATGAATCGCCGGATCTTTGAACTGCAGACATGCTCTGCTCCAGGTCTTATCTTCACACAGGTGGCGGCCCTGTACAACACCGGTGTTAACCGATGCCCCCTCTTGCAATCAGAATTCCGGTAGGAAGCTAGGCGCCAACCGTCTTAAATGTCGATAAGAACCATCGCATGGAATTGACTGGGTGGAAGACGAGCCAAGTGAAGCCAATGGCCCGTCTCAAGCTTGAAGATGTCTACCAAGGCTGGGCGAGATATCGCCACCTATCTCAGCTTCCAAATCGAGTCCTCCTAGAGCCCATCGCCAAGTGGGTTCCAGCCCTTACGCCGCCCAACTGCGTCCTTGGCTTCGCACCCAGCGGTGTGGTCCTACGAGAATCTCTAGGGAAACGGCAGTGGCTATTCATTCATTTCTCTCATAACAGTGTTTCTTACAGGTCATGTTGCCAAGACTTGTCTCCGAGTACTGTCGAGATGAACGACTTCTCCACTTCCAAGGCTCTTGCCCAGACTGCCACGGCGCCTGGGTCTGGGCTGCCATGGCACCACAATGGATGAAGGCCAAGCCTTGAGTTTTCTCAGGTCTTGACAATCATGTTGAATTAAGATTTCTGAAGTACACTCAATCATCAAGCTTCACGCGCACAAGGTTTTTCATACATAAATACGTCTAGCACTCCCCAACCCCGTCCCCCTCTGGAAGTTCCTCGTCTGATTGTAACAGAACCGGAGAACGGGGCCAAGCACTCTTGTTGCTTAGTGTGAAGATTTGCAAGAGGAATAGAAGTAATGGCACACCGTCCTGTCCGATTATGCCTGTAAGCGTAGGCATTTGCTGCTCCTTCCGTGCCGTCCTTGCCGTTCAATTGGTGCCACCTCCGATAACAGCTTATGTTAGATAACGTTACGTTTATCTTCTTGGTTGAAACCAATCATCATGATAAGTCATAGTTCACTTATAATATTCGAGATCACTTTGAGCAAAATCCACTGAGGGAAGTTTGAACGGGGCGTCCAAAGTACATAGTGGTTGTTAGTTATCATCTGTAGAACTGAATACACCGAACTGTTTGCTCTAGACGCTATGGTGGATGTGGTGCCAGAATTCCCGAGACAGGGCATCGACTTCCGCCACGTGCTCGGCATCCCCCAGACGCGGTACGGGGTGCGCATCTGCACTTCCCTGCTGAAGTCGTACTTCTCCGGCGACTGGGCCACGGTCGACTCAATTACTTGCTGCGAGGCCGGCGCTTTCGTCTTCGCGTCGGCGCTGGCTCTGAAGGTCGGCTTGCCCCTGTTGCTGATCCGCGAAGCTGGCAAGCTGCCCCCACCGACAGTCTCGGTCGCCAAGAACCCGTCGTATGTCTCGTCTGCGATATCCGACACCCACTCTCCCGAGGGCCACATCGAGCTGGAGCTGGACAAGGTCCCCGAAGGCGCGGAGGCGAGAGTAGTGGTGGTGGATGATGTGCTCTCTACGGGGGAGACGCTGTGTGCGGTGCTCCAGCTGTTGGAGAAAGCTGGCGTCCGAGCTGAGAATGTCAGTGTCATGGTTGTGGCTGAGTTTCCGGTTCATCGTGGCCGGAAGCGATTGCTCCAACATGGATTTGGCAAAACCAGTGTCCAGAGTCTTTTGGTCTTCAATGGTGCTTAGGAAGGAGGCAATTGAGCTGTTTTAGACAAGCACACGCTGCACACCTGAATGGTGCTTAGGAGGACTACCGAATAGACGCCTTCATCATGTCTGTACCCGTGTTACCATGTCCTCGTGGTTGTAGTGCTGTACTTTGTAACGTCACTTGATGGCACCGTCAACTGGTCGTGTACTGCGGTACCTGACCACATAACTTTCGACTGCCGACCTGAACTTGTGTCTCGTGCCAAATGTGCGAGCAAGGATTCATGGCCGATTTTGCGAGGATAGAAAAGAAACAGAGATATTGGGTAACAATTGCCCAACTTCAAAACTGTTGTGCCGTCCTCAATTCACACCTGGACAGTGTCAGGTCTCCGCCCTCGTTCTCCATCCCTGGATTCCTTGAAGTCTTTCCAACCGCGTAGTAGCTTTTTATCCACAGGTGTTCGTGCTCTTTGCATATCCAGCATATCACCCTTCACGATCGCAAGCGCCTGAGGAGCTAGACGTGACAAGTCGTCTATTCGTGATTCCGTCTGAGACGGTTAGTGTTAGTCCTTTCCGCTGTCTATGAGGCACGGCGTCAAATTTTGTTGCTCACTAGTGGATGTGTTCGTTTATGTTCAGGAACTTTCATGACTATCACTGGCGGCCCAATCGCGGGCGAGGTCTGCCTCGCGCGAGCCTTCGCTGTGGCGAACTCCTGATCTTCTTCCGCCTTCATCGAAGCGTAAAACCTCCGGGCCGCGTATGGATTGTAGCCGGCTTCGGTCATTAGGAGTAAGCCGATTATATCGGCTTCTCTTTCCTGATTGCGGTGTGCAGAGAGGTGCATTAATTTTCCCACAACAAAAGGTACCATAAGAAGCGCACCAACAGCCATGCCAGGTGCCGTTGCTACGAAATTGCCAGGGTTCCAACAAACCCGACGGGTGCGTATGGTATGCCGTACAAAAACTCCAAGACCTGGCGGCTACGTCTTTCACCCTCATGGCTGGCAATCACATGGGCAAGCTCGTGGGCAAGGACGACGGCAAGATCATCGTCTACCTTGAAATGCTTGAATATTCCACTGTGAATGATCACCATCGACAGCTCGTCCGATACTGCTGCATTGCTCTCTTTCGATGTATATCAGCTCGTGAAACTAGCATGAAGGACATCTAGTTAGGCTTGTAGGTGTAACATGACATGACTGACCAGCATCCGGGATGATGTAAACCTTCCACCGACGGTCGTCGACCCCAGCAGCGGCTGCAATGTTCATGAAAACTTGCCTCACTCGTTCAGATAGTGGCACTATGAGGCTCTGCATCTTCTCGATCTCCTGGAAAACTTCCTGAGCTTCCTTTGAACGAAGTTCGATGGAGACTTGAGGAGCGCTGAAGTATGCAAAGCGGCGACGCCCTGTGACGGGTGCCTTTTCTCTGTGTGTCAACCAGAAAATGGTAGTACCGCTCCATGTGATCGCTGCAAAGGCTGCGTAAAGAAGAACAATCCTGACCCATTCTGGTGGACTTTCTTTCGACGAGAGCTCGATGCGGTCGTGATGGTCTCTGCTCAGCTCGGTGAGCGCCTCTGCTCGTTTCGAAGGCTTGGACAATTTTTCTGCTCGTTTTAAAGGCTTGGATAGCTTTCTCGAGGCGAAGCGTCGACGACCCGACACACAGTAAGCGAAAGGTGATCCAGGGCGCGGTGCGACGGCATGGCAGCTTAAAAGCCCTGGCTGGCGTACACTGGTCGTCACAAAAAACGGAACCCTTGAACAGTGCGTAATTGCGTAATGTGAAGTCCTTGGGACCGCATGTTGGTAGAGTACCGACATGTTGTCATTTGACTCCTCCAGAGTCTGTACAGCAACGACACCAAAATGCCTCCTTTCCTGAAAACGAAGTCATTGCATCATGTGAAGCAGGGCCTGCTGGTTAGGAGAGAGGAGAGATGAGAAATCTGACCAAAAAGCAATATTTATGCAGCCAAGAGCGGACTCGTTCCGGAGATACTGCTCTTGCTTCTTAGGTGGCGGACAACCAGCAGGCTAATTCCGCAGGTAGCATTATTATACATAGAAATCAGAGATTCACAACGTAGTTAGCTCTAAACCATGCTATGTAGATATTCACGCTTCCATATATCTGTGTGTGTTGTGTTGGGTGTGTGAATTGGCTATCGGCTAACGAGCGATGTTCTGATGTACCCTGCATATTCGCAGGTGTGAATCTCCCATTTCTATTTCATACCAACTAACAAGACTGAGAACGATCCAGATCCATAGTTCCAGAAAGTGGCTGATATGTGACACATGGAGAAGAAAGAGGTGATAAGAATTAATTGAGAAAAGACACGGAGAAAATAATTTGTGGACGTCGAGAGTGAATGAAGAATTGCCTCACTTGATGCAGCATCTGAGGCCAGGCGTTAGTGATGTTGAGAAGAAGCAGTGACCGAGATGCTCGGGAATGCGAGCCCACCGCGAACAAATCTGCCCTAACTACATTTTCCCGAACGAGAGATACTACCCCTGATAAGCGAATGTCCATTGTCGGCTGCTGATACATACCAAAAGCACTCATGCATGTATTTTATCGATTGAATCCCGTAAATCCGGGTCAGCCCTCAAAATTGCTCCAAATAGATTGCCTATCTGACGGGGTATGCAAAAGACGAGAAGCCTGGCCCAGCAGGCCTGGCATTGAAAGCATAGTCAGCTGAATGAAGGGGTCCGCATCGCTGTCCGTGAGTCCAAAGCTCAACAGCTCAGGTTGTGCCAACCGGAACATGTCTCACCACTTGTGCGCCGTTGATTGCTGGGGCTGAAAGAAGGGAGCACTGCAGCCGAACCCTTCGTTCAACCAAGTTATCCTTTCTTGCAGGAACGACAACAACTGGCGCGTAGGAAGCAAGGGAGAACTTCAGACCCCCGACCCACCTGTCAAAACGTTATCTTCGCCCCAGGGGACGCGTCGGCATTCATTTAACAATAATAAACCCGGGGGCGCACAGGCTCGGCAGAGGAGGGGCGTCAGAACCTTATCTGGTCTTTTCTTCCTTTATTTTACCTTTTTTTGTTGCGCAACCCGGAAGCGGGGGGCGGATCGATCGAGCAAGAGCCAAACCGCCCCAGAGTTGCGTTCGAGATGGCGCGGCCTGCCTCACCCCACAACATGTCTCCACCGGCGTGGTCGAGGCTCCGCTCCAAGGAGTACACGTACGCGGCCGTGGCCGCACTCGTCGTCCTCATCTATTTCTTCTTCTTCAGGCACAACGGTAGCATCCACGCGCCGGCAGACTTCCAGAGTATCTTCCCCATTGGGGGCGATGGTTCTGCCGCCGACGACACCCCGGTGCTCTCACCGCCCGCCTTGGCCGATGACACCGGCGGTTTGTCCCTGAACCAGCCGATGGCCGGTAGCACGATTGGCGGGAACGGCGGGGCCTCCTCCGTGGTTGGTGGTGGAATCTCACAGCAGCAGCAACAGCAGTCCCAAGGCCCACCACCGCCGGCGGCCGACCGCCCGAAGGCCGTCATCGTCGAGAGCAACATGATCCCGAACCTGATCCCGGTGATGCTGCACTTCGCGACGGTGCTGGGCCCCGCGTGGGGGATGGTCCTCTTCACGCTCCGGGACAACTGGGTGGAGCCGCTGTCGGCGCCCTTCCAGCGGCTGCAGGACGAGGGCCGCGTCGAGGTGCGGTTCCTGCCCGAGGGGACCAAGCTGGCCGACTCCGGGTCGGTGTCGCGGTTCCTGACGTCGCCGTGGCTGTGGGAGCAGGTCATCGACGCCAAGCGCGTGCTGCTGTTCCAGAGCGACAGCATCCTGTGCGCGCGCTCTGAGGAAAGGGTCGAGGACTACTTCAAGTACGACCTCGTGGGCGCGCCCATCGCGGAGCAGTACGGGCAGGGCTTCAACGGCGGGCTGAGCGTGCGCAACCCGCGCGTGTTCCTCAACGTCACGCGCTCCGTCGACTTCGCGTCCTCGGGCCACGAGTTCGAGGACCAGTACTTCTACGCCGAGCTCAAGAAGGCCGGCGCGGAGCTGCCCACCGTCGAGGCGGCCATGACCTTCGCCGTCGAGACCATGTACTACGAGACGCCGCTGGGGTACCACCAGCCGCAGAGGTGGCAGGCGGCCAAGATGGGCAACATCGAGGAGTGGTGTCCGGAGGTCAAGATGCTGATCGGGCGGAGGGCGCAGTGAGGACGTGTGGTCTGGTCGGATCAACATGGGTTCGATATCTCGGGAGCAATATACAATATCGTTCAAGGATAAAGGGCAATCATGACAGTTCTCCATGCCCCGCAACCCCTTTCCGGATAATTGAAGAACTGTAATACGCGGGTTTGAAGTGTAGTGGTCCTTTGCAACCCACATACTGACTTACACCAATGCACCTGACATGGTGGTCGAGGCACACCTATCAGCTCGGCGCCACACCATCCGGAGTGGCGCCTGGGCACCCAGCTACCCTAACTAGAGATAAGATCAACATGTTCTTGCATCACGGCCCGGTTCTCTGACATCTTGGAGGTGTGATGTTCGGGAGCAGACGTGCTACGGAGTTCCTGGCCCACTAACAACGACATCCCTTGACAGTGGCTGCTAGTGACATCACAGTGTTATGCATGCTCAGATAGCAGAGCAGTCTGTCAATTTGTAGGGCCGAACCTCACTCGAGGTCCATCTGCGTGAAACAACCTGTCTGTAAGATAAATGAGTGACGTCTAGTTTGGAACATTCCAAATTTCCTTCGCGATCCAAGGGAGCTGGGGAGATGGATATTCGTTGCCCCTCTGCTCTTGCTGCTTGCCTGCGACTTGCCTGCGTTGATTGGGCCGGGATGCAGAGGATTGGATCGGCGACGAACTGCGACACTCGAGGTGGGGCTGTAAGAATCCCGCAAGGTTGACTGGCAGCGACGATAGCTAAATACGTGCAGGCTGGCAGGATGCTTCTCGCTCCGGCAGTGACCTGAGTGGCCATGTGGGTGCCGAGTCTGTGCACATACATGAGCAGTCGCGAACTCGCCTGGCAGCCCTGGGCGAGCTTCTTGGAAAAGGAAGCGCGACTCCAGGGTGTACAGGCGGTTTGGGAGCGGGCGTCTGATGTGAAACGACAGGAAGCTGTCGACGGCAGGATGCTGCCGTCGGGACGCCGGACTTGCATCACCGCCCTTATTCCACCGGAGAAAAGGCCGATCACTTCTTCCTCGCGACCCTGCTCCAGCGATGGTCGAGACCTCAGAGTCAGCTCGCAATACTTGGGACGGTTTGATAGTGGCACAATGATTATTCATCCGTAGGTGGGTTAGCTGATAGATGGTCCTGTGCGGTCATGGCGCTTTGCTGTGGGATTGCTCGATCCTGTTGATGAGAAAGCACAGAAGGTTGGTTGGGTTGCCCAGGCTGCGCAGCATCACCGGCCGCCAAGGCTCCGAGCCGGGCTGGTTTCCATTGGGTTTCAAAGGCACAGGGCGCTGGCAGAAAAGCTTGAGAGCTCCCACGGCCCAGAGTTGGGATGACTTTCGCGATAGCTACACATTCTAGGCTGCTTTGTGCGGAATCTGTTTCGGTGAGACGAGAACGTGGTAGCTCATTAGCTGGCTGTGTCGGCTGGTCGGCCACAGAATGGTTTGCGCCTGTTTGCGTGATGATGGGCCGACGCGAGTTTGTACGACGCGTGTTCGGATTGTCCTCTTCCTCACGGATTGCCAGGGGGCCAAGGTGCTTACGAACCGAACTCTTCCGGTGCAGGCCAAGACCAGGCGCAGGAGCACAGAAGGGCTGGGCAGAGAGCTTGTCTTGACTGCCAGTCGACAGCCTCGTGTGTAGGGACAATTGCTTGGCATGCTTGGCCGACTCAGGGGCCGTGGTAGACTTTGGCCTAATGAGTAGTGGTCTGGATCGTCCATCCCCCGCGTGCAAATGTACGGGCCCCGGGGATTACAGGAGCGATCGCCGTGCTTGGCCACGACCGACTGGGCGTCTCGCGGACGGCGGACGATGGCAGGAGACGATGGCTTCGCCGTGCAATGGTAGCGAACCGCCTCGGGCTGTCACAGACGTGAGGCCAGGCCGCGATTGCGGTCCGCGCGAGGCCATTGATTGCAGGTCTCAAAATACCTGGGCAGTACCACAATTGTTGTACACTAAGAGCACAAAACCGGGCTGAGGTGTGGATGTGTCGTGCCAGCCTGCAAGAGCCCCCCTGTGTCCTGCGTCCTGCGATGCTGCGTTCCATGTGCTCCCCGTATTCCCTAATGGGGAGTGGACGAGTGGATGGATGAGCATATGAGCCAGGCGAGAGAAGCGAACAGAGCTGACCAGTGCAGCACGGCACGGCACGGCACAGCAAAGCAGCAGCGCGGCAAGGGCGCGGCAGCAGTTTCGTGGACAGCAGCGGCGTGGCAGCAAGAACTTTCCAATCTGGGATTGAGGATTGATTTGCATTGATCTGCGGGATTCGGATGGCGCTTTGATGTGGCAGTGCTGGGCCTGCAACGATCATCGCAGCATCTCAGCCATCCGTTGTCAACCACCCTGGGCATGCCCGGACCACCCAGCCCAGCCCAGCCAGCCCAGCTACTTCGTAGTAGCTGGCTAGTAACCTTTGGGAGGCTGCTGCCACACGAATGGGCCTCATCTGATACCGTCATTGCCGTCGCAGCAGCCTGCTCCTGGTGTTTTACACGAGCTGCTGAGAGGGTCAGCGCCCCATCGCTGGCTGGGTGGCACACACGGGAGCGGGCTGTGCATCGTATCGAATTGTATTGCATCGCATCGAATCACGTCGGATCGCAATCGGATCGCACTGGTACTGGTGCTGGCGCTGGTGTTACTGCTCATTTGTACAGTATATCAAACACGTACTGTACGCATGCGCTGACGTACAGAAGACTACATTGCTCCCACGACCGTTGCATGGTGGGTTGTGTGGGATCAAAGATGACGATGGTAGTGATTGCGATTGACAGTGTCGGCAGCTAGGTTCCCTACTTGGCAATCTCCATCCCCATCTCCAGTCGCCCATTCGAAGGGAGAAAAGGAGGACGAAATGACAGTTCGGCTGCCAAGCCGAATAAAAGAGGGAAATAAGCGCTGCAGGGGCAGGTACGGGGGTACATATACGTTGTACACACTCTTCTCTGGTGGCGGAGCAGGGGTTCCTCTGCCTTACCGGAGCAAGTGTGTGCCTTCCTCAGCCAGTCCAGCCCAGCCGTTCAGCCCAGTGCCACTTGCCGTGGCCGTGGGAAGCTACGCTAGCAGGCTAGCAGCCAGAACCCGTCGTGCCTGCATCTGCATGCCTGGGGATGGGGGCTCGTGTCTCGCCCAGTTCGAGTTTCAGGTCCCATCTTCCTTTCCTCCCAGACCCCACCGTCTTGGGGGTGGCGGCACTCACTCCACTTCGAAATCCCCCCCGGTTGCCCAGTCTGCTTCCATTCATTCATTCAGTCTGCATCCTGCATTCTGCCCAGCGCTGGTCCCACAGAGTAAAGGGTTTCAACCTCTATATTGTGGATTCCTGCGCTAGCCGACCCCCATACCATAATATCATTAGGCTCCACGCTCACCAGCCCGCCCTGGGTCGTTTCCTGGGACTTCCCAATCCTCGACTGCCACCCCCCTCTCGACCACTTGTTTCTGTGAATTCGCTTTATTCGCGTACCAAATTTAGACTGATTAACATTATCTCTCCTCCTCCTGCCATCCACCCGACCCGTCTGCCCTTTCTTTTGAGTTTTGGGCATCGTACACACTTACACCATTACATACATTGTTCTGTATTCAACGCGGCCCGACCTAGACTCGCCGTGTTCTTCGACTATTTGCTATCTCGGGGCTTTACACCAGAACGATTAACTAGCAATCAGCCTTCCGCTATTGAGGAGGATTCTAGAGGGAGACTCGTCATCATTTGGATCGGAACTCGGAGGAGCGAAAGAAGGGAAGCAGAAGCAAACCCACCAATTCCAACCAACCTACCGACGTCACCAAAGCGCAACACCACACATGCGGCCATGGGAGGCAGAAAGGACAGAACCGAGGACATCGAGATGGGGAGCCAGGGGATGTGGAACTCGACGTCATCAGAAGCCAGCAGCAACGCGAACGACCCAAAACGAAGCAAGGGCAAGACAGAGGCCGACAACAGGACGCCGGAGGATCTCGAGCCAAACTACCAGCCCATAAACTGGAAGAGGGTCTTCTTCGCACCCAAGTACATACCGATGTGGATTATCCTGATTATCGTCGGCGTCCTGACAGCCATCATAACCCTCAAGCACGACGAGGTCGTCGATGCACTGCGGCCGTTCGCCGAAAAGGTCCGCAACATTCCCGCCGGCTGGCTTATCTTCGTCGCCGTACTGGTCATCATTTCGTTCCCGCCCTTATTCGGCCACGAGGTCGTCGCGCTGCTGGCCGGTGTCGTCTACGGGCTGTGGATCGGATTCGCCGTCGTGTCGGCGGGGACATTTCTTGGCGAGAGTGAGTGGTTCTATTTCTGTCGCGCGTCGGGCATTTTCCCGTTTGGGTGGGCGCATTTGGTAACTAACAATCATGCGCAGTCGGAACATGGTTCGCCTTCAAGAAGTTCCTGCGAAAGAAGGCCGAGAAGATGGAGCGGACGAATCTTACATACGGCGCCATGGCGAGGTTATGCCGTGACGGTGGATTCTGGGTATGCCCACCGCCCAGTCCCCATGCGAACTGAGATTGAAAGCGACTAACACACTCCCAGATTGTCTTCGTGATCCGCTTCTCCATCATTCCTTCGCATCTGTCCACGGCCGTCTTCTCAACCTGCGACGTCAAATTCTGGCACTTCGCCGTCTCGACCTTCCTGACCCTACCCAAGCAGCTCATCCTGGTCTACCTCGGCGTGCTCCTGGTGGAGGAACAGGACGGCGCGACGGTCAAGAACGCGCTGTTTGCTGTGGCCGGTGTCGTTACCGTGCTGGCGGGCGTATGGATCTGGTTCAAGATGGCAAAGTACAAGAAGCAATTGCTGGCCGAGCAGGCCGAGAGGCAGGCCAACAAGGAAGCCCAGCGCCTGGGCTTGACGAGGAACGACAGCGGCTACGGCACGGGCGGCACTGGCATTGGCGCGACCAACGGCAACCACGACCCCATGCCCACGACCGGCGTCGACCCCGGCGTCGTCTATCACTCGTACCCCTCGACACAGTCCTTCAGCGTACCGCAGCCACCACAAACACCGCAGACTTATGCGCCATACCGGCCCGCACCAAATCGGTCGTACAGCGGCGCGCAGACACCCAGCGGTGGGCCCCATGGGCCATACAGCCACTACGACCAGGACACATACTACCACAGCGCCGACAACTCAGGCGACGTGGGTATGGCACTCAGCCGGGCCGACGCATATGGTCCACCCAGCTATTCGTCACCACCGTCGTACCCACTACGGCAGGTCGACAGCCTGGGAGACGGCCGGCCGGCACAGGGCAAGGACTTCATCTAATGGGTTCCCATATCTTTCTTGCGATCTAAACATGGCCTGATGGGGTATTCTGGCCATGATTATATAGGCGGGCATCTTTGTTTTATTCTCTTCTCTGATTTCACCTGCATCTGGCGTTGCAATTTTTGGGATGAAAGAGGCCTAGACAAACGTTCTGGCTTGGGAATTCTTTATGACATGGCTTATGACTTTGGGAGAACTGGCGTTTTATGTCCGGAGGGCAGGACTGAATAGGACCATTATACTATATGCCGTGGTCACGGGATTGTATTTGGGGGCTGGGACACTATTTTACGGCTCACGGAGGACCTCACCCTGGCCTGGGTGGCCTGGGAGGATATATTCACGGCCACCGAGCCTGCTGTCACAAAAGAAAAGACATATCAAGCCCGATATTGGGCTTTTGCTCCCATCAATTTGTCGTATTGCACTTGTTGCCTGGTGATTTATTTGCTGTACAGGGTATCGTGAAGGGGGTTCATGACCCTTTCCTGTTGTCCAGATTTGTCCTCTATTTGCAAAATTAATTTCCTGGACGCCTTGCTGGGCCTTGCTGGGCCTTTCTGCCGGGTATCTCTCCTCTGCATTCGCCACTTGAAATTCACACACGCCCGTGTGAAGGTGCTCATGCACATGCTCATGGACATCCTCGGCCACATGTCCATCTATCCCCCTTTTTGTACATATTCAAAGCTGACATTCAAAGCTTTCCCCGTCCTCAATCCCACTGCCTTCGTTCGGGAGGGACAAAATTGCAACTGTCCTGCCTTGCTGTGCCATGCAAACAGATCGGGTTGCAATTGGTAACAGATCCACATCCGTATGCTTGCTCCATCCACCTGCTGTCGTGCACTTCAGAAGCCCCTGCGGCGAAGAAGATCCTCTATGTCTCCAACCCTGGTGGTCAGGTTCTTCTCCATGTCCTCAGCCAGGTTCATGAGGCGGACGTCCTGGTGCATCGACCACGTCTCGTTGTCGCTCAGGTACATGCGGTACGGCTCGCTGAGCACCTGCAGGCCCACGAAGCACAGCAGACCAGGCACGGACGCCCGGCCGGCCCTTCTAAACAGCTGGCCCAGCACCTTGCCCCTGTTGACGCTGCTGCCGCCGAAGCCGAACCGTCCTGTGGTTCCGGTGTGGTGGTGCTGCTGGGGAGTGGAGAAGTGCGTGATGTGGCCGTCGGCGCCGACGGTGCCCGTGCCCAGCCCGGTACCCATCGCGGGGTGGTGTGCAGCTGCGGTTGCTGCGGCAGCTTCCTCGGCAGCCCTGCGGACAGTCTCCTTTGCCCCGCTCTTGGCCCAACTGCGCGCCATGAGCCACGAGCCCAGCCCCAAGGCGGCCGGGCGATCGTAGCTGGCTGCGGCGGTGGAGCGCGCCACAGGCTCGAGGACCGCGTCACGCTCGTCGTCGGTGAGCCTGCGTCCCGTGGCGCGCGTGTAGAAGATATAGGTGGATATGCACTCGTTGCGGAACTCGGCGTCGGAGTAGCCCCAGACCCAGGAGAGGACGGGCAGGCTGGCGTACTTGTGCCAGGGGATGGTGGAGAGGTACGAGGTGTTGCGCTTGATCCAGTTGTCGAGGGCGAGATCTTCGGCCGGGGTGGGCTGGTCGAGGCTCTTGGGGAGAGGAGGGGGAGGGTCGGAGGAGGAGTTGGACTGGTTGTCTTTGGAGGACAGCATCGTGGATGTTTTACCAGCCGCAGAGGTGGTGATAGTATTGGAGTCGGTCAAGGCGCCGATTCTGACTAGGTCGGCGGGGATGTCGTCGGGCTTTCTGCTACCGGCCATTCTGGAGTTCAATCCGTGAGCATTGGGCAGACAGCATTGGTTACTGAGGGAGACAAACCTAGAGTCGGGAGAATAAGTTGCCCTGCTCCCAACCAACAGGTGTGATTCTGGTGAGGATGGTTGGCTGCCCAGAACTGAGGGGATGACGTCGGGGTCTGAAAGTTGTCGGTCATCCTGCAGAAGAATGGCAAAGGATTTCGAGGCTACGGCGGCACCCCAACGGCTCCCCTGGATCTGGGCAGGGGATCCTGGTAGACTCTGGTGGCGCTAGCGCTAGTGTCATCACCATCAAGGGACCTCATCTCTACAGGGCTGCGGGGTGCACATCTAGACCAGAGGCAAGACCAGTGGCATGTGCTTCGCAGTGGCAGACTCATCCATCCCAGTAGCCGTCTCTCATATCAAAGATCCCTATTGCAAGGACGGTGAGGAGACTAATAGCCGTGTTGAGTCCATGAAATTTTCCCGGATGTAGTTTGTCACGTCAATGTATTGTCATCCGGGGTGCCGGGCCGGAAGAGGGAGGGTAGCATTCCAAATTTGTCTCGAATGCTCGGGCACACACGTGGAAACACATTCACGACAGTAGGCATGGTGTTCATTTGACGGACTAGAGCTTGGCAAACTATATGCTGACCTATCTGTAGTCTAAGTATGCAATGGACAAATCTTGGAGGGAGGGAGTAAACGACTAACCTTTCGCCATCAGGTATACGGCTTACGCCCCTTGTCTCACGGCATCAGATGGAAGTATTCATCAGCAGACAGTGCTGGAGGACTCGACACACAAGAGCTTCCTGGAGATGTGTAGAGAATCAAAGTTCAGTGAATGCAGTGTGCATCAAGTACATGCACTCCGTCCCTCAGACTCCGATACGGGCCACAGCCAACATTCGACTTCTTACTTCCTTGAAATTGAGCTTATCGAAACTAACAATCCCCTTCATTCTCCAAACTACACTCAGAAGTAACATCATCACATTCAAATGCACAACAGCTGTCCCCACCCTCGAAATTTATCTATCCCTAGACAGTCTGTTCCAGGTCCCAAACCCCCTGTCCACGGAGGGGCTTTGCCATGCAACTCCATCATTTTATCGATAGCAGGGGCACGGTTCGCAGCGAGGTCCACGTGGACTGCATATAAATTGTGGCCCCCTTTCAACAGCACCACAACATTTGTTTGTCTCCAATTAGCTCATGATTACCAGCCACAGATACCTCGTCAAGCGCCCAATATATGTGCCTTCATGATTCCTAAGGTGCCAAGCACTTTCATTACACTGATTCCAGCTGAATGGCAATCATCTCATTTTGCCTGTTGTGAAAGTCAGCGTATAAAACCGCACGCCACCTCACATGTGGGGAGAGGTTCTTCCAAGAGGTTTGTGGCACGAGCTACCACCTGACGCATTGGTGCAAAGTTTCACGTACTCCCAAAGCAAACACTCCATACAAAGTCCGAGTACAAACTCACGGTGTCACATATGGTTCACCCAGCTATAGTGGCGGCGGCGGCCAAGAGACAGCCCACCTTCCTTCCTGGCTTTGATCGCCAAACACAACTCACCATGGAATTTGCCACTCTCAAATTTAGCAGTGCATGGCTGAGAAGGACATTTACCAACGAAAACGACACGTCTGTCCAGGCATGTCTGGCAGCCGAGGAGCCCAGTCACCGCGATCGCCGGCTGGCAGAAGTCCGCTACGGAAACAACATCGCCCTGCTCCTGAAGGCATGTTACTTTCTGAGAGACTTCCACGGCTCTGCCTCTCTCTGGACGGCCATCTCTCGTGTATATAATATAAAGCCCGAGGTCGCCCAATCCGTAGCACTCCTCTTTGTTGAGGCCCGTGCCAAATATCTCGGCAATTACTCCGCCGCTCACAACACTGCCCCGTTGATAACGGAGGCTACACACTGGGCGGACAAATGGGCCTCATTTCTTGACGAGCACAGAAACCCATCGCTGGCTGCGGATAGCGAAGTCTTTGCCGCAGTCGATGAATTTTTCCAGGAAGAAAAGCAACGAAATGGAGACCTTGCAGGCATGCTCTCAAAAGGGACCGCCATGGTTCCTCCATCAGCTCCTCGTGCTCTTCGAAAGCGCTCGCCATCGCCGAGTTCTTTGCAGGGCACGCCGCTCGCAAAGAGGATTTCGAGAGGCACAGAGGAGCGGGTATCTGGCTCCCCACCGGGAAGAGCTCGAACCGCATCTTTGGGTTTGGGATCACAGCCCTTGAGCCACCATACACCAGAGCATCTTGAGATGACTCCTAGCACAAATACTCACCAATATCAAGATGATCAAGTCCGCCGGTCAAGTCAGCAAGAACCCTACTTCGAGTTGAAAATCCGTGGTCAGGCTCAGAGGGGCAACCGTGTCTCACCCAGTCACCAAGATCGCCACGGGCCTGAAGCGGATGGGTACGAGGCGCTTGCACAATCCAACATGGAGCTTCAAAACCGCGTGGAATTTCTTGAGAAGGAGAGAACAGAGGTCTCGAAGGCTCAAAAGGATAGAGACGATGCCATCAGAACGCTACAGGCCAAGTTTGCAGCTTTCGAGAAGACCTCTGCAACTATGGACACCCAGCCATCAGTCAACAATAAACTCGCCCGAAACGTGCAAGAGATGGTGGAAAAGCTTGAAACCCAAGCTGAAAAGCTGAGGCAAATAGAGAAACAGCTTGAGCTCAGCGACCAGGCTGCGCAGAGAATGCAAGCCACCATTATCTCGCTGCAGAAGGATGTAGCAGTACAGCCACGGCCGGCCAACAATCAGTCGGGAGCCGCGACTACTGAGACCAAAACGGATGATCCAGAAACCATGAAGAAAGAAGTCTCAGAGATGCGTGTCAAAGTAATGTCTCTTGAGGCGAAGAGCGTCTTGTTCAATGACCTTCACAACAATGTCCGAGAAATAAAGGCACAAATTGCGGCTCAAAAAGACAAAACGGCAGCTGCAACACCAGATTCTGCCGGTG
Source organism: Diaporthe sp. HANT25 (assembly GCA_013435955.1). Taxonomy (NCBI): domain Eukaryota; kingdom Fungi; phylum Ascomycota; class Sordariomycetes; order Diaporthales; family Diaporthaceae; genus Diaporthe; species Diaporthe sp. HANT25. Next base: position 1,106,881 of record JACBFG010000011.1, on the reverse strand, counting down.
AGCAGAATCAAGGTGCCATATCTACGAGGCTGAAGGCTGTCGAGGAAGGAATGGAGAGACACGATCAAGCACTCCAAGGGCTAACCACTAGAGTGGTAGCTCTTGAAAAGCAAGGGACTGTACACAATGCTAGGATCGCATGCCTCGAGAGTCGACCTGACACGGCCCAAGACATATCACAACTCGAGTCAAGAGTGTCTACGGTGGAGGAAACCCAAATCAAGGACACAAAGACGCTCATTGGTAGATTCGCCAGAATCCTGGAGTGGGTCGAGGAGTTACAGAAGAGTGTCACGCAGTTCAATGAAATGCTTGGTGATACGGTACGAACGCAAATCATCGAGGCCATCACCGAGCGTCTTACCGGGCTACAGGCCAGGATTGAGCAAGTCGAGGAGCACGGAAACGAAACGTCGAAGCGCCTCGACGACATGGAAGTGTCCCAAGATGCTCTCACGTTGCACGACCAGTCGTCCCGCATCGATGAGATGACCCAGTCTCTCGGGTCTTTGAAGGCCGCGCTCCTCGGTCTGGCAAGAAGCGATGACGTTGAAACTCTAAGAACCGAGTTAAAATCCTTGTCTCGGCAACAAGCCCTCACTAGCCAACCAACGGACCAAAGGAATGATGCCCTTGCTTCTGTCACGAGCATGGTTGAAAGTCTGTCCAACAGAATGACGAGACTTGATGATTTGTACGAAGAGTACGTCACCGAGCGTCACAACAGGCCTGATCAACCGTTTCACATGAATGGGGACATTGTACCGCATGGCAAACAGAACAATGTCGCCGCTGTCATTGAGTCTTTATGTAAGCGGGTCAGTGTCGTGGAGAACGGTTTTCAGATCATGAGAGATGCCATGTCCGTTCGACGACGTTGAGGTGTGAAAGTAATGAAACCTGTGCACGGCCAGACTGAGACTGTACTGTCGAACTACAGATTTCAGGAAGGACCAGATCAGGTTCCAAATCGTCTGCCTGCGTGGAAACATGCGCCTATGGCAGGCAAGGCTCAAGGTGCTTGTATTCTGTCGGGATCGACCCGATCTTGTCCGGGACATCACGTACCTGAGTGGACGGTTCGACTACCTAGGTACGAACGATGACAGCACATGCCAGCTGAGTGTGTGCAAGCGTGGCTGCACGAGCCTATTTGTACATCTGATTACCGTCGTTCTGCGACTTTAGAAGCTCTTTGATAATCAGCGTTTTTACAGCTTCCTCAGCGCACGACGACACCACAAAATTGTGTCATGGACTAATCATTAGGGTATCATAATGAAGGCGCCCGTGGCAAGAACTTGAGGGGATAACTGGACGCCGACGCTCAGATTCCGGTAGGAGTTGTCTCAGTGAAAAGTTCAATAGTAAAAAACAAGAGGACTTATGGGAGGGCCTCCTCCAAATAGCCCAAGTGCGCTACTGATGTCAAGCAAAGTAGTCCTGTGGAACAAAACCCCTGGTCCCTTTTCAGCAGCTGGGCATGTAAAGGAGGTGTTATGTCACCGGCTAGCGGCTGGTTAGCTCGTGACCGAGTGCATTGAATCCTTCTCTTTCAGCATTCCCAAGTGCCCGAGGTGCCGAATCCTCCGAATCTCCCGAATCCTCCTAGTTCCACAAAGGCTGCCTTGCGCTTATTGCGCCCGGCCTCAGAGCCGGACAGATTGCGGACAAGTTTGCTTCCGTATACAAGTAAGCAAAGACTATAAGCACATGTTAGTGTTGGACATCCAACTATATAAGCCAAGACACTTCTCTTCGTTCGGAGACGTATTCTGACCTCTGTGCCCTATCCATTTGTGAATCCCCTTCTTTTACTGCCCAGCACAGCGCATATTCAAGCTTGAGAACTATCTGCACAACTACACATAATGTCTCAAACTCAACCAAGAATAGCCATCATCGGCGGAGGACCCGCTGGGCTCACCCTTGGTGCCTTGCTGCATCAACACAGCATCCCTTTCACTATTTACGAACTTCGGCCGCGCCCAACAGAAGAAGAGCTCGCCGAGCCATCAGGGATGCTCGATCTCCACGACGAATCGGGACTAGCAGCTATTCGAAAATGCGGACTTTACGAGCAATTCCTGCCTCTCACTGGAGACTGCGAGGAGTCGATGATAGTTGCAGACAAGCACGGCAACATCTTGCACTCGGACCACGGCGAAGCGGAGAATCGGCCTGAGATCTCCAGGCACAACATTATCAAGCTTTTCTTGTCCAAGATCCCAGACAACTCAGTCAAATACGGCACGAAATTGCTTTCAGCGGAACGAGATTCCACGACCGGAGAAGTGACCCTGAGACTCAGCTCAGCATCAGATGCCGGTGCCACTGTATCCGAGAAATATGACCTCGTCATCGGCGCAGACGGGGCCTGGTCCAAGATCAGGCCCATCCTGAGCGACGTGAAGCCACAATCAAGCGGCCTGCAGTACCTCACCCTGCTCATCAGGGACATCGCCACGCGCTACCCGCAACTGGCATCCCTCGTCGGCAAGGGCTCCTTCCTCGCCCTGGGCAACAAGCACGGCCTGGACAGCCACCGCGCGGCACAGGGCTCAGCGCAGATCTACCTGATGACCAACGCCCTCGGCGGCGACGAGGGCGCACAGATCGAGTCGCTCTCGGGGCTCTCCGCCCCGGAGCTCAAGACGCACTTCCTCGGCGACGAGAACAGCTACGGCGACTGGGGCCGGGACCTGAAGGAGCTCATCTCGGTGGCCTTTGACGAGTATGATTCTGAGGCTCCCGTTCAGATTAAGCCCCTATCGATGCTGCCGGTGGGCCACAGGTGGGAGGCCAGGCCAGGCGCCACGCTCATCGGGGACGCGGCGCATCTGATGACGCCGTTCGCGGGCGAGGGTGTCAACTTGGCCATGTGGGACGCGCTGGACCTCGCCGCGGCTATATCCAAGGCGTGGGATGTGTGCGGCCAGGACGGGCGGGGGTTTGGGCGCTCTCTGGCGCCGCTGCTGAGGGAGTTCGAGGAGGCTATGTTTGCGCGCGCGCAGGATAAGGCTGAGGAGACGGTGCGGAATAAAGAGATGATGTTTGCTGAGGATGGGGCGCGGGCGCTGGCGGATCTTATGAAGAGTTTCTTTGAAGGTGGGCCGCCACAATGAATGGACTGGTGGTCTCTCATGCGTAATGGCGGGTTTGCTGTGGCTGAGTTGATACTTGGATACGTTAGAGCGGGCGGTGTTTTTGTTGGGTTTCTGAACACTTCTCTCAAAAGAAACTAATAGATAAAAGAATCAGCGAAACTCGCTTGTCGATAACCTTTCTAAGGATACATGTCAATTTTGTAACTCAGCCAGACGATTAAGAGCCCTGGCCATCTCCGAAGCGGGATTCGCGAGCCCATATCTTGTGCGTAGAAACAGCACTATCTCGGTAGTAGTGTGCTTGCTTTTTGACGATGTTTCTATGAATTCATGCTATCGTATAAAGTGTGGCTCAAATGGTCGTTGCTCCCTATTTACAAGTCATGTAAAAACTCCCGAGACCTTTCCTAACAGCCTCAAGCCTTGAGAACCATCTGTGGCAACCAGGACTCTATAGCTTGGAAGCGCTTGCACCATTGCCTTTTTCGGCTTTCACGTATGTGTCAATGAGCTTGGCAATCTCTAGGCACTCTTCGTCACGCATTGTCGTAGTAATGATTTGAATTGATGTTGGTGCACCTTCTAGATTTGCCGGGTTGTCTAGCGGATTGTTAGTCACGGATCAACCTGAATTGTTGTTGCGGATCGCGAATGAGGTCCGAGGCTGAAAGAAGTACGGAAATGGAGGTCGCCATAGAGTCACTCACATGGTGGCACAGTCTGACCTGGACGCTTTACCAAGCTCTCCGCGGGACTTGGGTTTTCTACCCTGCCGACAGGAATCACACACGCAGGATACTGCTTGAATGTCAGCCATCTTTTTCGGCGAAAGGCTCAAAATTCGGTTGGTACTTACATCAAGGAAGCTGAAGAGGCAAGTGTACGGAGCCAAGGCATACATATCATGCTCGACTGCCGTGTTCTGCGCGCCGGGGCCGATCACCGCATCCAGTCCGCGAGTCACCCATGTCTTCTTCCAAAGGTCTTGTATCTCGTATCTCTTCACATTGAGAATTGAGAGCCTTTCCAATCCATCTTTGATAGCTCTGGTGTCGGGCAGGAAGTTCCGGTCAAACTTGACTTCTTTCATGGCCTCCCGGATGAAGACCAAGGACGGAACAAGGGACTCGCCACCCTTAGCAAGTATCTCAGCCGATGTCTTGTCGAGTCCGAACAGCTGGGTTGCCACGTCATAGCTTGCCGCAGTAAGACACTCTTGGGCAGTCAGCGTCACGATTTCGTGCCCCTGTGCCCGAAGTAAATCTGCAGTGTCAGACACGGCTTTCTTGACAGGGGGGTGCCAAGGAAGTAGAGGGTCCTCGGCCAGGACGCCAAACCGGAGCTTGGATTTCGGCAGGCCAACGTTCCTCCAAGGCACGTCCAGTACAGTCGAATCCAACAATGCCGGCCTGGAGTTGATCACAGTTTTCAGAAAGACCTCCAGGGCGCCTATGTCGTTGGCCAAGGGTCCGGCGGAGGGGAGAATAGTCCGCAGGCCCGGGTTGGCGATCGGGGCTTGCTTCCCGTATGGGGTTCTGCATGTAGTTGGCCTAAACCCGTATAGGCCGCAGCACAGAGCAGGGATACGGATCGATCCTGCTTGTGTCAGAATTGCTTGTCTCCATCCTCATGAGTCGGGATGGCTTACCAGCCACATCAGTCCCTACACCAAGGGGTGAACCTCGAAACGCAATCAGAGCACCTTCGCCACCAGTAGATCCTCCTGCAGTGAGGCTGGTGTTCCACGGGTTCAGAGTTCGTCCAAAGACGTTGTTGTGCGAGTCGGCGGTCTTGGAAGGGTCATTATTAGCGAGGGGAATGTCAAGCAATAGACATAGCCTGATCAGTACTTAGAAACAGCCCAGTACAACATACCATAAGTGTCTGTGGTATATTGGTCTTGCAATACAGAACAGCGCCCAGATTCAGCAGGGTATCTACCAAATACGAATTCTCTCGTGAAGGGCCATTATCGAGGTAGGCAATGAACCCAAGAGTGGCGTCAGTACCGCGGACCTGGAAGCTGTCTTTGAGACTAATCGGCAGACCATGGAGGGGGCCGAGGACCTCGCCCTTCGCTCTGAGGGAATCCAAATCTCGAGCACGCTCTTGGGCCTGTTCGAAGAAGATCTCCGTGAGGCAAGATGTCTGCATATCGACGTCAGTCATCAAGAACAGTGAGTGCACCGTCGAGTGAGGCTCGATCATACCAACTGCTGGGCAATGGCTGCCCTCTTGCAAAATGCCACTGTCACCTCGAGCGAGGTGAGTTCCCCCGATGCAAGCGCTTTGAGGAGGCCTCGGACGTCATAGGCCTCGGTGATTCTCAGCTCCTTCTCCGTGAGCAGCCCTGAGCGGCGCGGGATGTCAAGCTCGATGAGGTTATTTTTCGATGACTCGAGTGGATGTGAGAGACTCTGGACGAGCGCCGATGGCAGCTCCCAGGCTTTTGGTATCAGACGCTGGCAGCGTGCTCGTTTCTCGGCTCCGCGGGCCTGCCAGCCATTGGTACTTGGATTCGTCATTCTCAGACTTGATCTGCAATTCAGTCAGAGTAAAAATGAAGACGGGTTTTCTCTCCGTAATTTTGAAAGCAGACTTCAAGTCTCCCAAGGCAAATCCTCGCGGGAGAAATATCGCAAGTTCTATGATATTGAGACTTGATTTGCGGGGTGAGAGACCGGTTGTGGTTTGAGGCTACTGCGGAGATACGCTATACCGGTGGACCTCGGCATTTTCTCCACGTAGACACGCTCGGCAGGGATGTGCACAGCAGTTGTCCGCGAGACGTGGCGATACAACAAACCTATAGCATAGAAATCATAGATTTGCATCTGGAAAGACAATCTACACACCTATAGAGGTATTGCGGTTTATTATTAGTCCTCCTCTGATTTCATTCCATATGTAGTCGAAGGGCAGCACCGTCTGGTATAATTATAACGTTTGAGCAAAGAAAGAGCCTTAGGTATGAATGAAAGTTATATTCCTCATTTCAACATCAATTTGTCTAGTCAGTGACTGAAATATCTCGAAAGATGCACGATTTATTGACTTTTGATTGTGTAACGTAATCAGTCTATTGCTTTCCTGTACCGTTGCCTTGTTCAAGTCTTCGGATCAAGCGTTGATTATCAACGTCCCGAATGTTCTTCAATCAACAAATTTGCTTCCTTGCTTTTCAAAGCATTGGGGACATAGAATGAAAGGTATAATTCGACTGCCTCGGCAGTCCTAGTTACACAACTACTCAAGTAGCTTCAGTACGACAACACGCACTTGCTTCCTGCCTCGAACCACATGTTCCGTTTGTCGACGTAATTTTCTGTTGCAAATCATCGTAAAGCACACTGTTATTGAATGCCTGAGTCGAAGGTGGTACATCATTAGTTGGGTTATGTCTGCAGAAATTGTACGGTTTCAAGTGCATCTGAGCTATTTCGGCAGGCATAATCGGAAAGTCCTCGACACGTGGGATATGGTTGAATCCGAAGGTGTGCCAGATGACAATGTCCTCGTCGACGACATGATCGGGCTTGTCTATCCAGCTTTTGATGCCAGTTCCCCCAATTGACTGGTTCGTGTAGTCACCAGCTGGGAATAATTGTCGGTCTTGATATTTCGTGACCCACAGTGGGTGCTCTGCGAACTCCGATCGCCTCCAGTGCCACGAGCCCGGCTGGGCAAGAAGCATTTGCGATCGGATAGGGACGATCTTGTAGCCAATAGGTGTCAGAGATACAGGGTTCTGAATGGACGGATTGATAATCTTAAAGGTCCGTCCGTCAGCGATACTGCCGTCCAGCGGACCCGCTCGGTGAACCACTGTGTCCTTGGTAATGTAGCCGGTTCCCAGTGGGTTCAATTCCTTGTCCCAGGGCAGTCTGACAGAGTCCGAGTGCACGAATGAGTTCTTGCGACCGCCGACTGCAGGGTCGATACGAACATTGAACAAATGCTGATGGTACGGTGCCATAACGCCGTCAGCAACTCGTGTACCCCAAGGGACGCTGGCGTCTTTGTCGATCGGCTGTGTCGACAAGATACCAGTCGCGCGAGTTTCAAAGGTGATTTCACCCGACTGATCGAAGATCCAGGCAAATATGTACTCGTAATTGGCGACCGTGATGATGGTTTGCAAGACGAGCTGTCGCTTGCGCACGACCGTCGCCTTTCCTGTCCTGTGGTTGGTGTGCTTCCATTGAATGCCATTATCGATCTCGTGAATGCAGATTGCATTGGGCCGAGGAGCGGGTGAGCCGTCGACATTCACAACATGCCCGTCCAAGTATTTGATCACTCCCAGGCAGTCGCACCCCACTAAATGCATGGGTTAGCTGGGAATTGAACGTTATAGAAGAAGACATGTGTGTAAAGGGAATTGATCTCACAGGATAGATTGTTGGCAGTCACGCCGGCACCCACGTTCCCAAGGTCGAAAGCACCCTTCCTGTAAATGGGATTACGTGGATCCCCGTAAGGAACGAACATCTCAGACAGAGACAATCGATAGAAAATGTCTTGGTCCATGAATCGAACGTCGTGAATAGTCATTCCTGTTCCTCAAGTCAGTCCTGATTTCATGATCTCAGGGTCGTACTTGGCAATCACTGACCCTCTCTCCAGTTGAAGCCGACTCTGAAGGTGAAACTTTCCCACGTGATCAGGTGACCTTGGACTGTGAATGAGGCTCCTTCTGGTTGAATCACTTGGTAAGGCTTCACGGTAGTCCTCGGCTTCTGTTTCTGTAGACGATGGTCGTATTCAGGCTCAGATGGGTTGGTACGGCGGTGTGGAACATCAGTCCCAACAGCGGTGGTGGATCCGTCAGAACCCAGGGGAAGTCGAAGGATCTTCTTGACTTTCATGGCGCACAAGTCAACAATAACCATGAAGTCGAGGGGGAACGAATAATGCGAAGAGTCTGGGTCGTTGTTTTCTGGGTTACGCATGTACATGAAGACCTGGTATGAAATCAGTAGAGGGCATCCCAAAGTCGGTCTAAAACGACGTACCTGAGTGTGGCGTTCTTGAGTCTCCTCGCCATCGACACCATAATCCCAAGGATCTAGAACGACAGTAGTTTCGTCTATTTTCAAGCGTTTGATCTCCTTGAGGACTTCTGGATCTCGCATCACAACTTGAGCAGCCTCGTTAAGCTCTGTGCGGTCGACGGGACCATGAAAATCGCGAGACAACTCCTTGAACGTCTCAACACGGCCATTAGTCACATCAACGACGGCTTCAAATAGTCTTGGGGTATGCTTGATGTACCACATCACGAAGATGCGGCGGGGGAGATCCGGCAGCGGTTGGTCATTGTGCTCAGCTTTCAAGTAGGCGCAGAGTTCGTTCTTGGGTGGCTCATCGAGACCTGCCGCTTTGAAGTGCAGAGCAACGTCCTTGAAAAGTTGTTTCACCAGTTCGGTCGCCTGCCGAATCTCATCAGCCGTGGCCGGATCGAGCGGGTGGGTGTACACAAGAGAGCCCATGGTGAAGCTTGAGTGCCGTTTGCGTCAAATGGAGGATCAATATTGGGGATGACTAGGGACAGCGCGAGGACAGCTTGGGACAGACGTGTGTCGAAGATGATTAGAGACAGCATCTTTCAACGAGGCGCTTCAAATTATGGTATATGTACCAAACACCCGAAGAGACCGAGTCAACCATCTCTGTGTGTCCTTTGGTGGGCCGTGTGCAAGCTGTGTCAGCACTTCTGCATCCATCTTCTCATCTCTGGGCGGGACCTGACTTCCTAGGTAGGGCCGACTTGTGTGTGGGGAAACTGGGCCGAGTCAACTGGACTGAGTCCCGGTGATTACACGTGCCGAACGAATCCCGGTGCCGGTGCCGGCAGCTCGGTCCTTGGCGGACCTTGGGGTGCATGAGCTTAAGATCTTCTGCCTGCATCTTGATTGTACGGCCAGGGGTGTCTCATACCCCAAGCATCAGTCCTGACTTCCCAAGGGTTGTCTAGATTTCTTGATGGAATATTGATGGACTTATACTGACTAAGTATAGTAATCCTTCTAACGTTCAAAAGGGTCTGACCCATAAGTATCATAGTCATAGTAGAAGGCTTGGTCCCGTTTTCTTCTCTTCTCGCCTTTTGTCCAACCTATAGATGAATCATTTAATTAGGTGATACTCTTTTGAAGATTGATCAACTTAAGTGCTTGAAAGCACGTATGTTATCTTAGCTCTAGCTTAGGAATATATACGTCTAAATGGCGTTCGACCTTATCTCTACTGCCAAATATATTTCAAAATTTGCATGCGACCGAGACCACCAGGCTATCAAAAATAGCGACCGCCAAGAAACATTGCACTGGCTCAATTTCTGATCAACTCTGCATCCAAATATCGATTACATTACCAGGTATCTGCCAGGAGCGACGACAAGGGACATGCCCTCCTGGTCGAATTAAGCCATGAAGAATCCCGCCAATGTGCTTCAGTATCGTTTATCACATAACTTTTGACTGTATCAGCTCTGGAATGCATTACAAGGGAAATACCTGGACTGGGAGAAACGCAGTCCGCAGGATTCTCGGTCTGAGCATCACAGGACCCGCGTCTTCGCCGATGCATTTTCATCCATGTACTACCAAGCAGGTTGTCACAATGGATTGCAGGGGTTATGTGTCTCCAGAAGCTCAGCAAACCACCCTATCACTCCGGGGGACTAGCATCCATGGATCATAAGCTTTGCACTCTGATACCCCTCGCTTTAGCTTAGTTCCAAATGTCTCGGCTCGATATGACTCGGCCCAAAGGCCACCAAACACGGCATTTAGAAGTTACTCAGCTCTGTTGATTCCAGTGTGGGGAGGTCGCCAGGGGAAGACCAGGGGAAGACTGGCTTGGAGTCTCAGGTCAACCCATGGCAGCTATGTTGTCCAAGCAGCGTTGGACATATAAATTTGGAAGACCTCAGACTTAATTCCTAGACTCTTCCGATTGTGTCGCAATCAATTCCTTGCTACATAGATTTCTTTTCACCTCTCATCGCCATGGAATTAACTGAGGTTGACCACGACAGGCAGAAGGCCACTGCCCTCGAGACTGATGATACCAAGAAGATCCAAGATGCTCAGACAGATTTTGCATACAGCGAGGCGCCTCTGAAGAGGTCGCTGGCTCAGCGGCATCTGGTAAGCTTGACACCGAATTTTCCGAAGCTGCCCAGTCGTAATAAACATTTGTCAAATTGCAGATGATGATGGCCATTGGTGGAGTGATTGGTCCTGGCTACTTTGTGGGCATGGGAACTGGTCTTTCAACTGCAGGACCCGCAGGGCTTCTCTTGTGTTTCGCTATAGTCGGTATCCTGCTTTGGAGTGTCATGCAATGCCTTGGCGAGTTAGGCGCCTTCATCTCCGTATCCGGTAAGTTCTTCCCTGCGCTGTCTGTGGATATGGCGCTAATGTCAGCATGGCAGGTTCTTTCGTTCATCATACAGCTCGATTCATCGATCCTGCGGTTGGCTTCGCCCTCGGTTGGAACTATTGGTTACTATGGGCTGGAATCATCATGGCCGAGTACAGTGTGTCATTACGTCAAGGATCCATCGGCAGAAGTCCTGTGGGCTGATAAAATTCTACCGCAGACAACCTGGGTCTCGTGCTCACGTACTGGGAGACACCCGTACCCCGCTGGGGCTGGGTGCTTCTTTTCTGGTATTTTGCCCCAATTATTCGACAATCATGGATGCTAATTCCACGTAGGTGTGGATTCATGACGTTTTCTTTATTGGGAGTCAAATCCTTCGGCGAGGCTGAATTTTGGCTTGCTCTGATCAAGGTTATCGCAGTCGCTGCCCTCTTCCTATGCGCCATCTTGATCACTACAGGCGTCATTGGAGGCCAGAAGATCGGCTTTAAGTTCTATCACGACCCAGGTCCCTTCGCGGACGGCGCCAAGGGAGTTTTTGAGATCTTCGTCTTCGCCTCCCTTCAATACAGCGGCACCGAGATGATAGGTCTCACTGCCGGAGAGTCCCAAGACCCCGCGAGAGATATACCCAAAGCCGTCAAAAGCGTTCTCTGGAGAATCATCTTCATTTTCTTGGGTGGGATATTCTTCCTGACCCTGACTGTGCCTTATACAGACCCAAATTTGCTGAGCGCAACAAGCAAGACTGCTCGCTCGCCATTTGTCATCGCATTCACTCGTGTCGGGGCTACAGCTGGAGCTCATGCAGTCAACGGCATCATTGTGGTTACGATTCTTTCCGCCGTCAACAGTGCGTTGTATGTTGGATCAAGAACCTTGGTGGGCCTTGCGAGCCAGGGTCAGGCTCCGGCTATATTTGCTAGGACGACTGAGGGAGGTGTCCCTATTTATGCTTTAGTGGCCATGAACCTTGTGGGATTCCTGTCGCTGCTCAATCTCTCATCCGGGGCGGGTCATCTTTACTCGTGGATAGTCTCTATGACGGGCGTGGCAACTTTCATCACATGTGAGTCGGCCATTAATGTTGACAATCCACCGTTTTAAGCCCAATGTACTAACTAGATTCAGGGGGCTGTGTGTGTCTATCCCAAATAAGACTGCGCCAAGCCCTTGCAAAACAAGGTGTGTCGACTGATGTGCTCCCGTGGAAAATTCATAGCCAGTGGATTGCGTGGTCTGGTCTGGCCGGCAACGTCTTCTTTGTTTTCTTCCAAGGTTGGACATCATTCGTACCCTGGGATATCGAGAGCTTCTTCATGAACTATATTGTCGTCATAATATTTCTGCTCTTGGGTATAGCTTGGAAGCTTTACCACAAAACAAGTTTTGTACAATCGAAAGAGGCAGACCTAGTTAGCCATCGACGGGACATAGCCGTGGTGACTGTTGATATTTAGCAGTGCATTAGACGAACATTTTGCTACCTGAAAGACGTAGCCTATTCAACATAATCTAATTCGAAAATTTAGCAGTATTATTCAAATTTTAACTAGGATAGTGATGAGAGTGGTGATGATGGTGATGGTGATGATGATAATGATGATGATAGTGATGGTGGTGATGTATTTCTTGCGCCAGAGACTTCCTGGTTGATTCGAAACCACCTGGCATATCTGTCAATGGAAACGCCATGAGACTACCCTCTAGACTATCAGAATGTCCTAGGTACCAATCCACTTCGGGTCTCGGTCGATCAGAAGACGTCGTATCTTTAGTCGCGATCTGTGTAGATCCAGTGTCATGTCGACGTCCGGCAGTCTCTGCTTCGAGCTCAATTTGGCGCTCCACACACCTTTCTAGATCAACTGCATGATCGCCAGGAAGTAAACTTTCTTGGGAACTTTGGCTCGGAACAATTGAAGGACCAGGTGAGCCTCTGGGTAGACCCACGGTGTCCAGGAGATGTGGGAGCATGGCCGAAGTGTGCTGCGATTCATAGAGTTCCTCCATAAGAGAATCAAGGCCATTACTCGGGTCGCCCAGCATCACATCGGTGCCCACAACTTCGTCTATCACTGCAGTACAAGACGAGGAAAATGGATGGGGGTCGATCTCGAGGTTTGTTGGGGATGCTCGGTTGGGGGCCACCACTGCCGTTCCCGAAGGAAACTCAGTAAATTCCGAAGCTGTTCCGTTGTCTGAAGCTGACTGAGATCTCGCGTAGTCAGATGCTGCGATGCTAGTGGCTTTCCCGCACCCACTTCCTTCCTCGGAGATAGCTGCGCGTGATTTCTTGGACACGACCCGCCAACGGTTGCGACAGGTGAGGGGAGGTCGGCCAGGGATCTGAGCAGATATTACCGACCAGCTGTGTCCAAAAGATTGAACGCCTTCCATCAACAGTCGGTCCTCCTCCTCATTCCAGTCACAGAGCCTGTTCCTCACGGCCGGGCTCAGGATTTCTCTGTAACGCTTGGAACACTGGTCATCCTTCCTCCCAGGGATCAGCAAGGCTATATCATGCCAAGCTGGACCGAGTTGCTCATAGGCGTCGAGAAGAATTCGATCTTCCGAATTGCACCATCGACCCTTGCTGAGTGACGGATCCAGTGAATGAAACCATCGTTTCCGACAATCCTAGTTGAAGTACTCATCAGATCCCAATGAATTGCTTTCAAATTACCATAACGAACGTACCTTGGCCGTGCGACCGTTAAACCGTGAGCCTATTTCTTTCCAATGGCCCTGTGGGCCTCTCTTATCGCCAAATTTGGCTACAAGTTGTGTAAGGAACTTATCCTCAACTGCAGTCCACCTTCGAGGTTTACTCCGCGGACGCGGAGTAGGATTCGAGCTACTAGCCGCAGAATCACAGACGCCAACTGTTGCAGACATTGCAGAAGATGCTTCAGACATGGCTGATACTGACAGGAAGCTGGATAAGCTTGCGAAAGAAGGCTCTCGATGCTGAACAACCAATCCACGTAGCTATCTGTGTGGGGAGCTCCTTCAACGCTTGCGAGGGCTCAGATAACAGCGACACAGCACTTGACCCCTAGTCTTCACTGACTTTCCCCGCATCTGCTCCAGATTGATGATCCCTGGTGCTCGACAGACCCACTCTGCCGTATCTGACTCGGCCCAGAAGCTCTCAGGTGGGTCGAGCTACTTGTCGAGCGCTATACGCAGATACCAGTGCCGTTGCTTGGATAATTACATAGTGGAGATTTCCAAGACCACCCGAGCCGTCAATGCTGGAACCACCTCGGCAAGATTGTAATGATGGACGGATGTTCAGGTCCAGGTGGCGTTCCCACCCTAACACCTGAGCCATTTACTGAGCGAGGTACCTGATCGCCGAAGAGATGTGCGGAATAGGTAGCAGCGCAAGGCGGATGGTGGAGCACGTAGGAAACTTTCTAGTCTCGGTGTCGAGGAGCACATGATGAAGCCGCCGCCGTTTCTAGTGTTGGCTTCCGCAAACACTGCAAACGGTCTCAATTACCGAGTATCGAGGAGCTGCAGTATCTAGGGATACTGTGAGCCTTGTAATTAGCCAGAGACGTTGAAGCTTAGTGTGATTTGGCTCCAGGCCAGCCGCTAACTTATATAAACATCAACGCACACTTTGTTTCAAAGGTTTTGAGGTTACAATTGTCGCATAAACACAACAACTTTGACAATGTTCACGGGTGTTTCGTAAAGACGCAGAAGCAATCTACTCAAAATATCATATTCCACGTAGACTATCTAGAAAAGTTATCCAAACTTCATCTGGGAAAGGAAGACTTACCTTCTTTCATCCCACACCCACTCAATCCGCAAGCTGTGCGTTCCTGAGCAGTCCCTGCTCAGCCAGCCAGAGTACTGCCGCTATCATTATCCAAAGAAACAACCTTGACTGGCTCCACCACATTGAAAGGATCGCTCAGGAATTTGGCATTGGCCCTGTGAGCAACCAGAATGCGATCTACCGCGCTGTCTTCCAACAGGAGGATTTTCAGCTGCACATCTAGGGTCTGCCCAACGCGGTTAACGCGCGCAAGTGCCTGGCTTTCCTGGTGAGCGTTCAGAAGCGGGCTCGTGAGAATAAGCCTGTTAGCGATTTGGAGGTTAAGCGCCTCAGAAGCGACCGATGCCGGAGCGATGAAAACACGACACGGGCCGTCGCGCTTGCGCAGGCTGTTGAAGCGCCTCAGGACGTCGGCGCGCTGACTCTGCTTGAGATCCTGGTGATAGAGGACAGGACCAGTGCGGGGATGGTAGCGAGCCAGGATCACGTACAGCATGACTGCGGTAAAGACGGTCGGTGTGATGATCACCATTTTCTTCATCGTGTGGTCGTCCTGTACGTGGGCACTGGCCCCGGACCTTGAAGTTTGCGGTCGCGGTGTGCGGTCTCGATCCATGCGGTCTAGCTCATCAAGAATGTACTGGAGTTTTGGGCTTCGAGGGCTTTGGGACAGCTTCTCAGCGAGAGAACGAAGCGTCTTGTTAGCTGTGAGCGACTCGCCCGCCGTGTTTTTCTCGCTTCGAATCATTCTTCTTGTGTCCCAATCCGCGAATGGCGCATCAGGGGTATCTAGTAGAATCTTGGCAGCTCCGGGAAACATTGCGAGAAGATACAGAAGCTGTGTATTCTGTTTCAACTTCTGAAGCGTGGCGAAATAGGCGTCCGGAGGACCTGTCGTGACCTTTGTGGTCATCAGCATTCGGACGGTGTGGAATTGACTTTGCGGGGTTTCCCTTGAAATGTACTGCGGCCGAACCTTCTGAATGTCTGTGATGCGTGACCCTTGGAATGTTGTGTCCCGGTCGTCACGGATCGTCAATTGTTCGCCAAACACTCTGTTAAAGAGCATCTGAAACCTCTCCCTGGGAGTGTTGGTCATCGCAAGCTCGATTTCTTTGTAGGCTTCAAGAAGGGAGGCGGCATCACGGGCTCGACCGGGAGCAAGGAAACTCACCGCGTCTACCAAGTCTTCAAGCTGACCGCCGAAAGGGGTTCCGCTTACTAGCCAGACATCACCGAATGATCTCGCCGATGGTGACGGCAAAACTTGGCGGTTCACCGCAGCCATCCGCAGAGGGGCGCTGTCTTTGCCGAGAACTTTATGCGCCTCATCTACGAACACTATGCCTAGTGGCACGGCGGGAAGGCCTTCAGGAGGGAACTGACAATGCTGTGGGGCCGGCGAAAGTTCGTTAATGTGCCAGCTGTAAAGATCCGTAAGCTGTGTGCTGTTATGCGTAGTAACCACGATGTAAGTCTCCATTGCCATGGAAAGACGGTCTGACAAGGGGGCAGGTCGAGCCATCCAAGTAAGGTCTTGCGGTCTACTAATGATCCCCCCAGGGTGGCCTTCAGGTAATATCGCGCCCATCTGCCACTTGTTGGACTTCTTGCCCTTGAGAAATTCGGGGCCCGACTGGAGCCTGGATGAAAGAGAAGGCCCCGAGTACAAGACCTGGAAATTATATGCCATCCGACTGAAGGTAGCATCCTCGAGTGTGCTTATCCAGGATGGCATGGCAGCAGAGGGAACTGTGATCAACGAAATTCCGCCCTTTAGTCTGGATATCTGAGTCCGTGTGGCAGAGTTTGGCTGACAGTAACATTCGCAGTCAAAGGGTCGGTGAGCCTGTGTCGGACACTTGAGGCCTTTCCCCTGTGGAGCGTTACGAGGAAGATGGTCAAGCCTCATAGGTCGAATATTTGAGCCTCTCCTCAACGATTGTTCGCGTGTCTCAGCCTCGTCCCACTCACGTTCTACTCTTCTTCGAGACTCAAACAGCAAGGAGCGGATAACCACAACTGCAAGTATGATGTAGCTTTTTCCGGAACCCATCTCCGAGGCCAGAATCCCGCCAGCTAGCCCACCTGTGGTATGATCTTGAAAGAGGATTTGCATCGCTCTTGTGAACTGGTGCGGCGTGATCGTGAGTTTTGTGTGCTTGAAACGAATCGTGCGCGTGTTCTCGCGCTGATTGGGGTCAATGTGACTGAAAAATCGAGCAAAGCGTTTGAATTGTTCCGTCTCGTAAGAATTGATGGCGTCTTGATATTCAGGGCTTCCGTTGCTTCTGGGAAGTAGACTTGTCAAATAGTCCTCTTGATCGATCCGAGACGCGAGTTCCGTGAGGGGGGTTGTAGGCTCCGGGGGAGCCTCGCGGGGAGACACCAGTTGTTTGACTGTGCTGGGGACGTTTTTGACGGAAATTATGAGCTTGTTGAGTGCCTTTCTTCCAGTCTCCAAAGTTCTGGCCCTCCTTGGTGGCTGGATTGGAGTTGGGTCTGCATCGTCGTTGTCTGGAAGAGTAGTATGGCTACGGCTTGGTTCATGCTCTGTTCCAGTGGCTTCATAGCCCGTGAGGGCGGGTGTTGGGACGTGTCTAGGTGAAACCCCCCCTGCGGCAACATCACGATCAACTTCTTCGCCCCTGAAGACTGGTGGTGGGGTGTGCAGGCGAGAAACTTCCGACGACGACCCGGTGATTGAAGGCTCACCGAATTCAACAAAGAAGTACAAAATCGCGCGATTCAATGGATCTCGCTTGAACATGTCGGCATAGTCGATGAAAACGCCAGAAAAGTACCTGTCGGACCTAATGCGCGCAGCTGGTATGGCAAGGCTAGTTGTGACCCAGACGTTGACAAATTGCTGATCAACGTTTACACCGCTCTGAGACAGAATTGATTGCAAGAATTCTTCAAATAGAATAGGTTCCAAAGAATCACCTACCAAAATACTCTGGATGTCACCAAAGAAGCTGACACTGTAATCCTTGTCTTCTGGCAGCTGTCCATGTGCGCTATTCTCACTAAGACAGACTACGAATTTACAAAGCCGTATGTCTGCTGACGAAGATAGTAGTTCACGCTCGGATGGGAGTACCAGGACATCGCGAATGATATCCAAATTGCGTGGTTCCTTGAACACAGGGTCGTTGTCAGAAAGCGGCCCTGCGGGTTGGTGAGACATGGTAGCCTCCGTTTGGTGAAAGAGATGCTGTGCGTATCCACCGTACTACTTACTACCTTTGAAGTGCACTTGGTCTGAGGCCCTGCCTGCAGAGATGATGATTGCGAGACTCACCTGGGGACTTCCGATCGCAAACAGATTCGCCTGGAACGTGCTTGCTGTTGATGCCTTTCGGGAATCTTTGCCGGTGTTTAAGTGCTTGGTAGAAAGTTGTGGTTGTGTGGATGGTGGCGAGCAAAAGTTCCATTCTAGAGACAAACTTCCATGCCATGATTTATAGATTTCAGATCATCAACGTTCTCTTTATTCCGCAGTCTTCATGATCGAGATATACGAGGTGGTTCTCAAAATTGGTCTAGTTCCATGGACTCGGCAAAGAACAACCTTGGAAGTCATTGTAGAATCATCGCATGGGGCTGCAAATCTATTGTTCAGAGACAATGTGGTGTTGTGGCCGATAAAAGTCTTGAACAAGATAGTACTCGGGAACTAATGCGTAGCTTGAAAAGAAAGGAAAGAACGCATTGTGAGGGAAATGTGTGGCAAATGCTGCGGCGGACGGGTAAGGTAAAGAAAAACGTGCTTGAGTTCGGTAGATCGCGGTAGATGTGCGGGGTGTCAAAGCCTACACAGCTCATAGAAGGGTATAACTAAGCTTTCCGAGCGTTTTCAAAGCGAAAATAATCACAACAAACTCCAAAATTCCATGCTACCTCTAGCCTGTGTGCATGAGTTCTTTCTAGAGAGCAAGAGCAAATGAAAAATGAAAACCACCAACTCAACTCTGAGTCAGCCTTTGATAGCGGCTCGATTTTCTTTATCACTCAAGATATAAATAGTATTTGCAAGTGTTACCAGACCTATAGTAACGTTAATATGCTTTACTTTCTATCATCACTCTAGCTGTGAGACACGCTGGATAACACCTAATCGGAAAACCCTGTGTCATCTAAAGCGAGCAAATGTCCAGCTACAGCCCAAGCGGACCGCAATGGACACCGTATGACCCGAAGCAAGAATCAAAAGAACAGAACGCTTTCTTAGGTTCATGTGGCTTTCATATCTATTTGCTTTTTGATGCAGCTTCTCCCTATTCCTATCAAGTAGGACCAGTTCCCTGGCATCGAATTGGTCTAAACCCCACTCTTAATTTAAAGCACACACGTCTGTCTTTGACGCACAAATTGGAAATGTTAGACCCTTGAAGAAAGAGGCCGCCCATGGTTTCCCAAGCTTTGAATGCTCGGCTTCCTACCTTCCGAGGTCCGTTACTCGATCGATGTGCCGTCTAAGAGTGTCCAAAGACTAAATACCGCTCGAGGGCAGCGCAATCGGAGGCAGTCACCTATTCCCAGGGCGGTTTCGTGCTGGCACGCGTCCAAGTAAGTGGCATGTATTCTAAAGTGAGACTGAAAGAGTTTCATTGATTCCACACATGCTGTGTTCGATCACACAGGTGGGTAATCACATCGATTTATTGCGAGGGGGCCGGCCCAAGACAGCCCGTATGTTGCGCCTAAGTAAAGCTGACCTGCGAAGAACCTTGTGTATGCTCCCAGAGTACTAATATATGGTAATTGAAGCTTCTCTGGGTCATTCTCACGAACTAAGTCCGGGGCAATCTGGGCTGATATGGTCCGTCAAGTGGCAAGAATGAAGTTGATGGCGTCCTTGACGACTGTCTCCCAGATCCTCCAGTCTGATGTGCGAACTGTCTTAACTTGGAACCGGTAGTCAATCTGTCTTCAGATCCAGCGGGTGTCGCTTTGATTATGGGATTTTCAGCCAATTTGGCTGTTGCTACAGTATCCCGTGCACCACTGCATGGTCTATGCACCCCTTTCTCTCAAGCACCATGCTGGGTCTTTGTCCTTCGTAACAGGCCCACAAATTGGGAGCTGAGATCGGCTTGATTCAACCCAGCCGGAAAGAACAAGGGAATGCTGGTATATGTATTTGATTCCGTCTCGACGTATTCAACTCGATCTATGTATTCAGATTATTGTCCAGACCCTAGCATTCGGGAGCGTCCGTCGTTTTCATGCGTCGAACTCGACTTTGGCTGGTTCATCCTGACGACCAAATTATGTTGGGCCGATTTTCAAGCTCAACTGACACAAATTATTGTTGTAAACTCACATCTTGCTATTGCCACATATTTCAGGTGTGAAAGGTTATTCTCAGCTCTGAGAAGCCATGGATGGACATCTCGCTACATGTTATGCTGAATCCTGGATACCAACATGTCCCACTGTCTATGCCCTTTCCCGAACCATCGCCATGACCTGCCTCGCTCCTAAAGATGCGTGCCCCTTCGCCTAGGCATGCGGCCATGATTTCGTACCATGCCAACAAGCAAGCCTTTAAGCCCCCAAGTCCCTCTGAACGCCAAAGTCTCCATCTAAACGCCCGCAGCCACAACTAATCTATAGCCCTTAGTCGGCAAGCTTGTAAATCTTCTGGATGTCAGCCAGGGTGGCGGCAAAGTCGAACTTGAGGTCCTTAAGCAAGCCGTCGTTGAAGCCAAAGACCCAGCCGTGGACGATGGGGAAGTGGTTCTTGGCGTAAGACTGCTGGACGGCAGCGGTCTTGACAACGTTGCGGCACTGCTCGATGACATTGAGCTCGACGAGGCGGTCGTAGCGGGCGCCCTCGTCCTTGATGGCGTCCAGCTCCTTCTCGTGCAGGCGGTAGACGTCCCTGATGTTCCTAAGCCAGGGGTTGAGGAGGCCGAGGTCCTTGGGGGTCATGGCGGCCTTGACGCCGCCGCAGCCGTAGTGGCCGCAGACGACGATGTGCTTGACCTCGAGGTGCTCGACGGCGTAGTTGAGCACCGAGGCGACGTTGAGGTCGATGTTGCACACCAGGTTGGCGATGTTGCGGTGCACGAAGGCCTCGCCGGGCTCGAGGCCCGTGATCTGCTCGGCGGGGATGCGCGAGTCGCTGCAGCCGATCCACAGGTACTCGGGCTTCTGGCCCGCGCTGAGTTTGGCGAAGAAGTCCGGGTCCTGCGCCTTCTTCTCGGCCGCCCACTTGGTGTTGTGCTCGAACACACGGTCGTGCGTCTGCTGCAGGTACCGGGAGATCTGCTCGTCCGACATGATGCTCCTGAGGTGACGTTTGGTGGTGGTGGGTGCGATGAGGTTGGGCGAGAAGGTCTGACCGCGGGGCCCAGAGTGAGAGCTGCAGTGACGGTGTTGTTGAAAGCTGCGGCTGACTCTGCGGTTGAGATTGACGTTGAGGTTGAGATTCTGAGTAAGCCCCACCGTGGACGGGGAGGAGGAAACGAAGCAAGTGCCTGGTCTCGGGAGCTGTGCGAGGTGGGAGCACACACGTCCTCTTATCATCGCAAAGGGTGCCTTGGCCACGTATCAGGTTTGTGTTTGTCAAGTCATGTCGGTGAGAAAGAGAGACGACCAGGACAAAATAAAAAAGAAGGCGTTGAGGCTTGAGAAATCCCTCAGCTTGGCAAACGCTCGATGAGTCTTCGGGAAGGCTAAATCTGTCCCTGCATCCGGGAGCTTGGAGAAGTTCCCGCGCGCCCGGGCGGGCTTGAAGCTACTTTCCTATCTCGTTGGGGAGACCGGCGGGAAAATTTGCTGGGCGATCAGCGGAACCTGCCGTTTGGAGGACCGCATGTCCGGAAGTACCTGCCCTCACAGATTCTGGTGTGAAGTTACACGCGGAGCTCTGATTGCACTAACTGGACGGCGATCGCCTTAGCCTTGGTCTTGTGGCGTCCCACGAACCATCGTTAGACTACTGCGAAAAGGGCCACTCGACTGTATCTTTGCAGGTTGAATGCTTGCTGGCCTGACTACTGCTACTCATGGACGCGTCTCTGCTCCACTTCGCAGGTTGAGTCACGGCTCCAGGCCCAGCGATCCGCCATGGTGGAACTGTACCAGGAATCTCAAATACTTACTCAACAGCAAAAGAAGGGAAGATCTGTCTACACACCACATATCCAGAATGCCGTGTTATGTCGACCCACTGATTCCCAGAATTCACAAATTTGGCCATCATTCTATATATCATGTGAATGGGGAGAGCGTGTGCTATTTACATACACTCAGTTGTGTTGAAGGGCACGAAGATGAACCCGCCGTATCTTCCTTCAGTCTTAGGCAGACCATCACAGTATCGGCACATTTTTCCAAACTCTTTGTCTCGATTGACCGGAAAATTAATGATGTGAATTCCACAAAGCCAGGCGTCGGACGTCACGTATGGCTGCAAAGATTGAAAGTGGCTGAAGTGAACTGAAGCAAAGACCACCATTTCAAAAGGTCGTGATGTCTTTGTTTTGGTGAGAGCACCAAAGTTACTGAAGTATGTGCCGTCTTTCGATTTTAGTCGCCATTCGGCTCTACTTTTCTCGGTCGATTTGATTAGCTGAGAATGCGTGGTGATACCCAACCTGTGAAAGAGTGGACTCTACCTTTTTCAGTCTACCTAGGTAATTCAGATTGCTCTTAAGCAGCCAGAAGTCGTGTAATTGCTGTATATGATTTCAAAACAGACACAGAAGCTGGTCAAGCACACAACCCTGCAGTGATTGAGCAGATCAGGCAAGCAGGGATGTGCCAGTGAACCGAATTAGGTATATCTGAGCAGAGCATTCTGTACTCATGTCGGGAAGCAAAGGCAGTCAAGGTCAAAATTGACCTATCCCCAGGTGTGTCAGAGCTCTTCAAGATCCCTGGTTTGAATAAAGGCGAGCATCACTCGATCACGGTGGAAATAACAGTCAGCAATATACATCTAGTCATCTGTCTGCGCGTGGGCTAGCTATGTAAATAACATGGAGGTGGATACGTGACCATCAACCTGCGCGGTATGCTATGAAATGAATTTCCTTGGGTATTGGTTTCAAAGTACATGCAGATTTTTTTTTTTTTTTTTTCCATTCTCATGACCAACTGCTATGCCGAGAATATGATACATTCTCTCCGGAAAGCCGTACCTACCGGACCCGCCAACCTACATTTGCCGAATTAGGTTGGGCGGAACCTTACCCGGCCAAGCAGCTGCTCTACCACCGTATTGCCGTGCTACTTGCTACTATCGAGTACCCCTGTGCGTGTCTTTTTGCCGCTGAGCACGATCGATGTCACTATGCGACACACGTGGAATTCATTTTCCGAAGTATCATCAGATACTGAACAAATTTTCAGGATCGATCTCGCTAGTGATGAATCTCCATTGCTTTTAGTTTCGCCACAGATGTCAAACCGCAAGCACTGCATGATCCAAGGGCCTTGGGAAAGGACCCACAGGTAAAAGCCAGCCTCTGCGGTGTTCCGCCCGGAGCAGCGTCCCGCGGCACCGACCAGAAACAGCAACATCCGAATAACTTACTCCAGCCCCTCAGCTGTCGAGCCCAACGGCCATTCGCCGTCTTTCCATTGCTTCGGTTCCGCTCTCATGTGCTTGACCTATCGCTGACCATCGTTCGAAACCATATTATGTATTATGATACTCCTTGCAATCTTACACGGCATCGATTTCACATCTCCGGTCGGCAGTCCCGTCCTAGGTACATCACCCCTGTTAATGCCTGTTGGCACACCGATGGAAATAACCCTGTTCTGAAGTAGCCCTATCGTGCCCCTCGCCCTGGCACATCGTCTGTGCCATTGAACTGCTTATATTTCTGTGTTGTATCATAAACTGAGCTCCCCGTCCTTGGCCACCATTTCTGCTTGGGCTCCGAGCAAGTTTCAACGGAAGAGCTTTTTTCCACTGCGACCACGGCACTTATAACGCGGAGTGTCCTCTCAGGAGGGCGCACAGCGGGTCGTGGATAACACGGAACGTCATTATCCTATCTCATATCAGAACCACAGACAGCTCGTGCAGACCACTTCTTGACGTTGCCATATAATCCGAATACAAGCCAGCCTCTGCATTTTACACACCAGCATCATTCCAACGAAGTTGAAATATGACAGCTGTCTGACGAGGCTATCTTCTGGGCCCAATTGTCACTTGTGACAGAACACAACATTTACCGAATGACGAGTCCCCTGCACACACGACACGGAAAGAATGAAGCTGAGTATCATGCATCATACTCGAGCTACTTTTTCTACCATGATGCCAGTGTGGCGCCGATAGACCCATACATCGATGCTCTCGGAAGCATATACACCTCGCCAACGCCCAAGAATGCCAGCAATCACAGACTGTCTCTCCAAAGCAACACTTGTTGCACAGAAACAGCAGCAGAATGTCTCGATTTGCAGTTTCCAGGGGCCATATACCCACCGTCCACTCTCCCATTTGCCACTTCATTCCATGGGATCGACCCTCTAGCATCCAATGGATGGCAAGCTGAGTTTGGCTCATTAATGCCAAAGAGCCCGGGAATGCAATGGTCGGATGCCCTCTGGGTTGATTCTGGAAGCAATAGTTATTCAACCGCATCCTTCAACCTCGTCGGGACCGGCGCCTCAAGTACACAAAACCCACAATCCGACAGTACGTCCTTTTCGAACGCGACAACAAGTGAAAGCCAGCAGCAAATTCGTGCAGAGTCGCTCCAACCCAACCCGACGCGCAGGAGGGAGACATGCGGTCATATAGAAACGTGCCAGGTGGCGAACCTCGAGAGCAAATCCTCAAGGCGAAGAATTGCTCCAACGTACACCACCGACTCCTCAAAAACATCCTCGCCATTAACCTCCAATGTCAAGCTTAACCTGCCAAAAGCAGCAGCCAACCCGGATCCAAGACAGCCGGAAAGCTCCAGGAGGGCCCGTTCCAGATCCGGCACGCAGCGAATTATACAGCCATCGCCGGCCGCGACGATACAGCCATCGCCGGCAACGTCGCGGCCGGACCAACGCGCTCGAAACAGAACAGCCGCGATCAAGTGCCGCATCAAAACGAAGGCAGCGGTCGCGGAGCTGGAGGCCACAGAAAAGGCCGAGTCGTCGAGGCACGAAATGTTGTTGAGGACTCTCAGGAGCCTGCAGGCAGACGTCTTCGCGCTCAAGAGCGAGGTGCTGCTGCACGGTAACTGCGGTGACGGGCTGATACAAGACTACCTGAACAATACGGCGCGGTCCTTGACAACAAGGTGAGGCGGTACCACCGCGTGCCAACAGAGCGACTGCTCAAGATCAATGCAATCGCCACGTTGACGCACACCAGCTGGGGAAGAGGGAGCTTTTGAGTCGAGCTTGAAAACAAAGAGGCGTTGGAATTAACAAAATCGAATCTGCGGTAACCACTGTCGAGACTCGTCGACTTCAGCATCGAATGCGCGCGTCGCGGGAGTTTTCTACTTATTCATCGCTGTCTTGAGTGCCGGGTCAATCTGGAAACAAGCACAAAAGCAATTCAGGAAAGTTCGCTCTATTAACACGGCCAGTTTTACAAGTGGCTCGCCGATTGCTTGATAATCCTACTGAACGCAGAATGATTCTAGCTCAATCTCTGTCCAAGTTTCGACGGCCTTATCTACTTCTGTGTGTTTTTATTTTCCTCCGTCAACTTGAATGAAATGTTCAAGGCATGCTCATTCGCGAACAAAGGAACGTAATCCGAAACTAAGAACCACCGCGGCATGGCCATTCCTTCGTGCACAAACTCGCCGCCAACCTTCAGGTTCTCAAAGGTGACATTCTGGACATTCCTGGTCGAATTGAATCCCAAAATCTGCGAAGGATTGACGATCTCCGAGTTCTCCAGATCCAGCTCCAGGTTCCGAAACGTGACGTCGCGGATGCTGCTGCCCGGCGCCGTCGTCCATCTGCCATTTTGCATGACGCGCAGGTTGACGAGCTGACCCTTTGTAATCTTCTCCACCCGGACGTCTTCAACGAGTACTCCCTGCACGTGGTTGGCATCGCCAGCGTTGATCGCGATGCAACCTTGGTACCACATCTGACCCTCGTTGTGGTCCAAGATGTCGATATTACTGATATGAATCCCACTCAGAGTCTCTGGATCCTCGGGATTTCCATGTGTCCCGATATTGATCGGGTGTGCAATATCGGGCAACAAGACAGAGTCTCTCAGTGTGATGTTTCTGGTCTCGCCGTAGTAATCCCAGCGATGGCCGTAGATGGCCAGGGTGTCATCTGAGTTGCGCAGGAAGCAGTTCTCGGCCAAGACATCCTGGGAACAGAAGAAATCCAGGCCATCACCGTTTCCGGCAGACGAGAATGATCGGTAACGATCGATGTGGACATTCTTTGCTTCCCCTGTCGTGAGACTGAAGCCGCTGGCGTTGAGGGAGGTAACGCCTTCGACAAAAATGTTGGATGAGCGTTCGATGAGGATGGCGCCGCCGTTGGGCGAGTTGTAGAGGAACCCGTGCCCGCGGATGCCAGAGTTGGATACGTTATTAAAGAGAACTCTGGCATTGAGAAATGCCCCGTTGTCGAGGTATACGGTTGTGTCCGAGGGGACTGTCAAGTTTCCGCCGTCAACCTTTGCGTAGGCCGACCCATTGTTAAGTCCTGGCCCGAAATACCACACGTTTTCTGAATCTCCGGTGGGAGCGTCTTCGTCAATCCCATTGGTAAGAAGATGCAGCGCCTGCCATTTGTCATTGTTGATTTCTAGCATGAGGTCCACATGTCGATTGAGCGTGAAGCTGATGGTGTCTCCCTCAACTGCAGCTTCGATTCCCAAGGAGATGGGTCTGATCAAAGCAGAGTGTACCACACCGGCCGCATATTGAGCCCGCACTTCCAAAGGGCCCTGGTTGTAATCCAAAGAGCTGATAGTAATCGGATGTTGGTTAAACTCGTTACGGGTAAGATTCTGCTCAGCACCGTTCACAGAATACGAAGGCAAAGAAGACCAGGTATCAGATCCGGCGATGCGCGCTTGCACGATGAAGTCGTCGCTAGCTGTGACGCCTTCCGGGACTTCATGAACCCGAATACTATCTGAAAAATTCATCCTTGATTGAGCAAAAGTTGCAAACAAAAGGACATGAAGTGTATGTGTCAAAATGTGACAAGGATACGTAGACAACATGCTGCCGTGTAGCTTTTGAACGCCTTGGTGATGTTTCAAATCCTGTATCAAGGTCTTGGTGAGAACTTAATGTCGCGCCAGATGGGCACAGCTATAAAGCTACTGGCCCGAGGAGTTTATGTAATGGGCGCGATTGAATACCTCGATAGACTACAATCGCTCATTTCCAAGAAGCCGTTTCTATCCCCTTCCGTTGGTGTTTGTGGGGTCATCTACAAAACGTACGGGCGCCGGTCCGGGATTTGGCCCGGTGAAATGTCTCCCGAGGAATTGCTCGGAAGCATTCCAGTACAACACAGTCTCGGTCCGCGACTTCTCCCGGTGAACTCCATCTCAAGGAGTTGTCCGAGGGGGTACCCATTGTGTAAAAAATGCTCAATATTTTTGCAAGCACTACGCTAGGGCTTTTGACAAAATTTGAATCAAATGGAACGGCCAGCACCCCCTGTCTGCCAACTTATGACCCGATTCTGAGTGCAACATGTAAGGCCATCACGAAACGGCACACTCAAAAGCTAGGTGAGCGAGTGGAAGGAAACCTTCACTACTTGACTATACAGTCGTTTACTTTCTCGACCCCACTCTTCCTCTCTGTCTCCTGCAGACCACCCGACCTTCTGCCAAATCTCGTGAACAGGCGTCCATACTAGGCTTTCTTTCAAACCTTCGAGATTTTGAAGCCTCCATGGCATAACTTCTGGAACACCTCCTCCGGATCATACTTAGCCGCCACCTTCTTCATGAAGTCAACATTTTCGGCCCCATAACTCTTCAAAACGTCTTGACCTGGATCCGCGTAATTCAGATATAGCCAGTCCTGGGCACCACCGACACTTGATGCAAAGGCCTGCACCCCTTCGATCCAAGCCTTGACCTTGGGATATGCCGCCGCCCGTTGGTCCGCCGTGGGTAGCTCAATCAAAGCCAGCAGCAGGATGCCGTCTTCCTTCTCCCTCTCCAAGCCGAGCACATTACCTCCCGCCTCGACAGACTTCTCGGCGTAGAGCGTGGGGAGTGGCTGGAAGATGCATTGGGAGAGCATGTTGCCATCTGGCACGATAATCTTCAGTTCTTCTACGAGCGTCTCGTGAGTCTCAGAGGCTTTGGTCATGATGCGTATATCGTTCTTGAAGGTTAGCGTGAACCATATGGCGCTATTTGAAGGTCAGAACGTTTAAATGCTCATGACTAACTGAAGATGGGTGGCATGAAATGCTTACTGGTAGTTCCCAGGTGTGTTGTTGGCCGCCACCATCTCTGCTTCCGTTGTAATTTTGGCGTTGGTGGTGATTTCAGGCAAGGCTAGCCATTTCTTGTATGCCGGAGCTCTCACCGTGCCAGTCATACTCGCATCTAGAGCGACAAGTGTGGTGCAGTTAGTTACGCCATGTTTGTCTTTAGTATCCCAGGATTGATACTAACAGAGTGTGGCGATGACAGTCTCTTCAAAACTCGGATTGCGTGAGATGAGCACGCATAAGTTCTCGTCAGGGTGTGTAGCCGCGTTTGCTGTGAAATCGTGCGTCGCTTCGATCGCTGCTGCAAGGTGCTCTTTGGCGTAGATAGTTATGCCTCCCCAGATCTTCTTGTTTTCCACCATTGCCATCTTGAAGCTCGTCACGATTCCGAAATTGTTGGAGCCGCCCTTCAGCGCGCGGAAAAGATCCGCATGCTCGTCCCTGTTGGCTTTCACAATGCTGCCGTCTGCAAGAACAACCTCGAACTCCAGGACATTGTCGCAAGCGAAGCCCCTCCTCGGCGTGAGGAAGGATTTGCCACCGCCGAGGATCAGACCAGCCAAACCAACCTGACCCTCCCGGCCCCCGGCCACGATCCGATCATAAGGGGCAAGTGCATGGTAGATGTCGGCCCAGCGACCTCCGGGCCCAAAGCGGACAGTCTCTGAGTCGGTGTCCACGATTATGTCTGCCATTAACCCCAAGTCGATCTGGTTTTGAGAGTAGGTTACTGGCTGAGCTATGATTCTGACTGAGGCTGCACAAACAGTCGGGCCTCACTCACTGTCACACCTTGATCAATATTGTTGCCCAAATTAGCATGGCCTCCGCTTCGGACTACAATAGTCAGCTAAGATTCGGTGTTCCATCATGAAATGCAACTGTACGTGCTATGTCAAGTATACGATTGCAGCCGCTGGAAATATTATCGGTCTTTGTGGTGAAAGAGGGAAAGAGAACCAGACGTCTCAGGGTCTGTTTGCTAACTTCAAATAGGATACCGGGGTCCTACTCATCGGCAATTCTGACTTACTAGCAAATGCATGTCCTCCAGATTTGAGAGCCAAAACCGCCTTTGCAACTTCTTCGGCTGACTGAGGCGTGACGATGCAGGCCGGCTGCAGCTGTGCATGTTGGCTCCAGTACGATTTGTTCCGCGAGATGTAGTCGGTATCTTTTGGGAGAAAGACGCGATGGGCGAGATCAGCCTCTGCGAGGGATTCGGCCTGAGGACAAGATGACTTGAGCAAGACTTCTGCCATTATTCAATTTATATCGAGGATGGAATCGTAAGACTGGCAGGGAGGAAAGCAGGATGAGGCGACTGGACGGAGAGGATATATGTAACTCACTTGTTTTCTCTTATACACACGTGACGATCGGCGACCTTGTAACCCTTCAACCACCAATGCAATGCTAGAATGCTTACCGCATGCAGACTTCAAATAATTTCACAACAGGCGGACCAATACCGAGTTGCTGACTGTCTTGGCGCTTGTGACTACCGACGTTGGACGCGGGGCAAGCACAGCTCGGCATGGTGAGATTTGTGGTCAGGATGGGTAGGATCAGCGGTTCGGTAACCTGAGATGACTCTGTTTATTGCTCTGATTCTTGAGAGACCACGTTCATACTGACTGAATTGCGTGTCTACTTGTCAGTTGCATGCTGCTATTCCTCCTCTGCTCTCTGTCCCGTTTTACGCATGCTCCCAGATTTATTCCGTTGGACAAGCATCTTGCTTCTGAAATTTAATCTCTTACTGGATCACTCTTGATCCTCGACACTTAAACAATACATATTAGGATTATTTGTAAATTGCCGGCTCTAGCAATGACGAATACTACCAATTCAAAGAGCATAGCTCCAGATGCCTGGCGCGAACTCTCGATACATAGGACCTCGGAACCTATTCCTCACCCTAATTAGAACCAAAGGGAACCCTTCCGACATTTCAAGGAGAGACCCAATTTTCACTCGAGATTCAGACTCATCTTATGATCGATGGATGGGAAATCCTTGATCAATGTGTGGCAAACTGGTCAGCGGAGTGAGGTTAGTTGTTGTGCGGACCAGCCGTGCCAATCATCCTGAAGTTGACAAGAAGAAACGTCTTCGTAGTCTCTGCGTATTGCACTACTTCATACAAATCTGTAGGCTAAGTATCACGTACAATGATGCAAGCTTGGTCAAAACTTTTTAATTGGCAGGTCTTTGAAGACGAGTACTGTGTATATAGGTCATTCTCTGTGCCGCCCAAGTCGTGCAGTTTTAGAAATACCAGCTGGGACGACCGAACTGCCCACATATGTCACTTCGAAATCAAGAGCTAGCACATGGGATAATGATTCTCCTCACATACTCATCCTCTATTTCTACGATCTACGGAATTCCGTTCTCCAAAAGTCGTCGTCATCGGCCCGGACTCGCGATGCGGGGTCTTGGCCTTCGCCGCCAACCATCAACTAGCAAACATGTCGTATTGCCAAATACCCTCTGATTTGTCTGTCAATGCATTGTATCAAATCGATTCTTCCATCCTAGTCGGTCGCATATTTGTTTCTGATTTGTGTTCTCTCAGCCTTCGTATTGAGCCGCTGTGGTATCTGGTCAAGTCGATATCACAGGGCAAGGGTCCTGGTCAGTCATAGGAAGAGATGGCAAATTTACAGACGAGCAGTCTGACCGGCGAGAAGTCGGAGTTCAAAGAGAATGAAAATATCGAGAGGAATGATCACGCTTTTGACCGTGACCGAGATACATTCCTCCCTCGTCCATCTGACGACCCGAATGACCCTCTGAATTGGGCCCTGTCACTCAAGGTGAGTATCGAGAGTTCTACATCAAGCAAAGTCAACCTCTCGTTAACATGCAACAGGTGGCTGTCCTCTTACAAGTATGCCTCCTTGCCGCTCTCGGGACTATCAACACAGCTATCATCAACCCGGCCTACAGCCAGCTCGCCCACGACTTCGACATCACCACCGTGCAAGCCTCCTACCAGACCACGGTCGTCATCGCTCTCAACGGCATCGGCCCATTCATATGGGTACCCCTGGCGAATGTCTATGGGCGCAGACCGATCTACCTCTTCACTACGCTGCTGGGGTTCGTCTCCATCCTTGGTTCGGCATACGCGCATACCTACGGCCAGCTCATCGGCGCCCGTGTTGTGAATGGCCTCTTCCCCGCCGCGATGGCCCTTGGACCGAGTACCGTGGTCGATTGCTTCTTTTTCCACGAAAGAGGACGGGCAATGGGACTATTCACGGTGATTTTGACGACGGGCGCGCATATCGCACCTATTTTGGGCGGCCTCGTGGGCCAATTTCTCGGTTGGAGATGGATATTCAAATTCACGGCTACTTTGGACGGGGTGATGTTTCTCGTCATCCTTGTCGGTCTGCCCGAGACACTCTACGTGCGCAGCAACACCGATGACCGGAGGGACACAGACCCGAGCAGAAGAATCGAGAGGGAAAAGACACGCTCTCTGGGACTCAAGGCCTACATCGCCCGCCTCAAACCCTACGCAGGGCCCTTCCCAGGCCTCAAGCTCCACCCCGGCGACTTCGTCTGGCCCGCGCTACGCATGGCCCAGTACCCCTCTGTCCTCTTCCCGGCCGCCTACTACGCGGCGCAGTACGGCTTCGGCAGCATCCTGCCCGCGGTCACCGTGGCGGCCATCTTCAGCGAGCGCTTCGGCTGGGACACCCTCGTGATCGGGCTCGCGTACGGTGGCGCGCTGACGGTCGGCGGGGTGCTCGGCGAGAGCGTGGCGGGCGTGATCCTCGACGCCATCGTGAAGCGCGCGCGGCGCCGCCGAGGCGGGGTCAACCCGGAGCCCGAGGCGCGGCTGCAGGCTATCTGGACGGGCGCGGTGCTGCTTCCTGTGGGGCTCCTTATCTACGGGTTCACTATCGAGTATCGGACGCACTGGTTCGTGCCACTGTTCGGGATGGGGTTGAGCGTGTTTGGGTTGCAGCCTATTGCGACGACATGTTATACTTATAGTATTGACTGCTATCGCGAACAAGGTGGGGACGTTGCGACGTTCTTTAATTTCCTGAGGCAAATATTTGGTATGACATTTGCGTTTTACGTGGTGTTGCTTTGTCAGAAGATTGGGTACCAGTTTGCGTTCTTGTTGTTTGTCATCTGGGGCAGCGTGCTTGGTTTTGTACCTATTCTGGTATTGATGTGGAAGGGGAGGGAGATCAGACTTTGGTTTGAGAGGAGAGAAGGTAGAAGGAGGAATCATGGTGAGGCTTAGACGGAGTCATCCACGTAGTCAGATCGACATTGAATTCAAAATATAAGAAGAAATCATCAGTCATTGAAATCAAATCACACGTCTATCACAAACAAAACGCTTTCACTAGCGCATCAAATCCGCTCTGAAGGTTATATATACAGTAAACCCCCGTCAGTTGTGAAAATATCCAACTGTTTTCCTTTCCAGTCATAATTAAGCAAAGAAGGTGACCTCCCTCTTGTGCTCGTCAACACTTCCAGCCTGGACACTCCTGGCAACAGCAGACGGGGCCGCGCTCGCGCTCGGGGTCGCAGCGGGGGCGTCACCACCATCAAGGGACGCGGTCGCCAGCGAGGTCATGTTGAGAGGGCCCTGCTTGATGTACTCCTTCTCCTTGGGGAGGCTCTCCCAGAAACCCTCAGGGACATCGAGGTGATCCTCAACGACCTGCTTGGGGGTGAGTGCGAGCCACTGCGCGGCGCTGACATCAGAGAACTTGGGCGCCTGCAGGACCTCGAGGAAGATGACGTCCTCGGTGCCGGTGTTCTCGACGTAGTGGCTGGCCGCCTGTGGGATGTATCCCACGCCGCCGGCCGTGAAGTCGAAGGTGCGGGCCGCCTCGGGAGCCTTGAAGACTGTGATGCGGGCGGACCCCTGCAGGAAGTAGTTCCACTCGGGCGAGGTTGTGTGCCAGTGGATCTCGCGCATGGCGCCCGGCTGGACGACGACGAGGGCGGCGGCGAAGTTGGATGCGATGGGGAAGGTGGTCGGGTCGAGGATCTTGACGGAGCCACCGGGGGTCTCGTGGGGCTTCTGCTCGGACCAGTGGTAGGTGTACGAGCTGGAGGTACCGTCGAGAGAGCCGGCGGATGAGGTCAGGTTCTGGGTCTCGTCGATTTCCTTGGGCTGAGGTGTTCCGTTGAAGATCTATGGTGTCGAGATTAGTTCCATGTCCATAGGCGCGAGAGTCTAAGGAGTAGTATAAACTTACGTATAGCTCATCCTGGGGGATGTTCTTGAAGGCGCTGGGGTCCGCCTTGAAGTTCTTGGACAGGACGCTCACAGGGGTACGCAGCATCATCTCGGATAGGAGGAAGGTCTCGTCCTCGGAGAATGCACCGTCGTCAAAGACGAGCAGGAACTCGCACCCCTCATCGAAGGCCTGGATGCTGTGGGGAACGCCCGAAGGGAAGAACCAGACATCGCCGGCACAAACATCATCCACGTCAGTGGCACCGTCCTCGTTAACCGTGGAAACCCGCACACAGCCCTTGAGCATGAGCGACCACTCGTTGGCCGTGTGCCAGTGGAGCTCACGGTAAGCATTAGGGCCGAGTCTCATGTCGACACCGGCCATCGCCGTGGCGGAAGGCAGGACATCTTGGTTCTGCTGGCGCGCCCAGCCGGCGTTAGGGTCTGAACCGGCGCGGTTGTGCGAGAGGCCCAGCGGCCACATCGCGTTGGCAACATCGCCGCTGTCAGTGCCAGGAGGGGCATAGAGATCCGGGTTGAGCTTCTCATAGTAGTAGGTACGCGGGCCGGGGTCGGTGGCGCCATACCCTCCCCTCTGAGGCTGGGGGGCTTCGACGCTGTTGAAGTCGAGGTACAGACCCAGTTTCCTATCTGCGGACTGACCGTCCACAAACTCTGGGTTCTCGACGACGGCTGACTCGGATTCCACATCCGGGAGGGGAGCATTGCCGCCGAGGAGATCCTCGCCGCCGTACAGGGAGCCGGAAGGGGCAGTGACGGTGGGGATTGGAGGGTCTACGCCGCCAACTGAGCCGGAGTTCTCGCCGTAGTCTCCCATTCTGTATTGATTGATTAGTAAGTGTTGTTGAAAGGCATGCTTGAAGGAAGACCCACTGAGGTGCCGGTACGGCGTTGGAGAAGGGCAGAGCCTGGAGGAGGCCCATGGTGAGGACATATCCGCGAGAGTACATCTTGAAGAGAGAGAGACGGATGTTCTGAGGTGATCGGCGGTTTTGCTAGGCTGTATGGTTGGCTGGATAATTGGAAAGGCACAAAAGAGTGTGAGTGATGGATGAGGATGGAATGATTCAAAAACAGACGATAGAATGGAAGGAGATGCTGCGTTCTTATACACTTGTAAGGCATCATGCTCCATACTCAGTGACATGTCGAATAGCTATGACATTCATGATGCATGTGTTCACAGCAAGCTACCACACAGCCCCCATGTGGTAGGAACCTTGCCTCCGTGCCCGAGTACCTGGTAGTTCTCCTCACCAGGCATTGTGATATGGACAGCCCGAAGAGGTCATCGCTGGGGGTAGAGTAGCAATGGTGTGCCCTGACCCATGAACATTGCATATAGATCCACATGCATTCGGCCCCGCCCAGACTTCTGGGCAGCTATGTTGGCTCCGTGGAGTAGATTAATTTAGTAAAGCGAGCGGTGAGATTAGAACAGCGTAGTATGGCCGTGCTCTTTTCGTTTCTAGCATAGTCCTGACTCTCTTTAAGCATAGAGTGTACATGATGTCATGTACATGTATTGGACGAAAATTTTAACAATGAGAGAAATAGTCATTCAGCCCAAGTGGCCGCCAATAGGATCTCGCGGGAACAGATGGTGAAGGGGAGGTGTGATCCACGGTGGTTGAGGACCATGGATACCGGCAGAACGTGCCGTAGAACGCGTAGGCCTGGCGCTGTAGTATTGAGGCAATGCATGCTCGCAGCAAACTCGGCGTTCGATCGTGCGCTAATGACGGTGAGATAGATTTGACGCTAGGACTACTGCATACTTACAACAGGTACACTCGATGATTATAGTGCATGGCAGCTGCTGCGTAAGGATCGACGTGCCTAGCACCACTTCATGGTAAGGCCAGCCATTGGGAGCACGGGAGAAGACTTTGCCGCCGCATGGATTGGAGCTGTTTGCATACAGTCGCTGACTCGGTTTCCGATGCCCGAGCGAAGAAACAAGTCTAAAATAGCCCGTGTGTCCCGTTCGGAAATTATCTGGACTTAACAAGCTTTGGCCCCTCATGCGAGATCCCGCCGTGGCTTTCATCCCAAGGGGGGACCAAGGCAACAGACTAGAAGCTTGACAGAAGTCTGCTCGTCTTTTCCAGTTATTCTGGAATTTTGGCAAAGTTTCCAATGGCGACCCAATGTGCAGGTCTCAAGTAGAGACCACCTGCTTCACCGTTGCGCTGTCTGTCCAGCGTCAGGGTCGAATGTACGGCACGAGGCGCGCGATGGTTTGCCTGCTCGGACATCCGGGCGAGCTCCGGCATTCACACACTGCCACAACAGAAGCAAGGGCAGCGGCCGGGACAAACCGAGTTAGGGTTGTATCACACTCCTAATAGCTCGCCTGTCGGAGTTTCCGTCAACAGACATGCAGAAGTAGCAAGGCACCTCATCTCTCTTGGCGGTTATCCATGTCTATGTAAGACAAGCACACACTTAGCAGTAGGCCAAACCATGTTCGAGTTGACAAAAACGGTGCCATAAGCTCAACTGCCAGATGCGGAAGGAAAAAAGGGAAAAACACAAAATAAGAATGGGGAGATTGGTGTCCTAGGGGGCCCTGCTGGCGTGGGGAGCGGAGAATGATCCGTTGTACCGCTTGCCACGAGATGGGCCTATTTTAGCTAGAAGCAATATGCGCGCATCTCAGTAATCTCATCTGTCTTGCGGGGTTGTTGCAGATAGAGATGATGTTCATCCAGCTATGGATGGGAGGGCAGCATGCTCGGTGAGGATGGTCCGTGTCACGAGGCCACAGCGTCGGTATCGGCGATGGCGATGATGCTGGCAGGGCGACGGCGACGATGCGAGCAGCGCGCGCCTGTTGGTCGCTTGGCAGTCGACAACAACAATGCCGTGACGGCAGCCTTGTGTACCTCTTTCGTGGGAGCATTACTGCGCCGTCAAGGCCAAGAAGGGGCTTTTCCAAAACCGACACCGGATCATGCCAGGCACCTTGCCGTGGAAGGGATGAAGGGTTGGGACGACTGGACGAGGAGCCCTGTAGGCCGCAGGAGAGAGCTCGAGAAGACGGTAGATGCATGGACGGAGTGGCATCGTTGCGTGCCATCGAGCTGTCAACTGCCGAACAGCTGAATCATCCCAGGCTATTTTCATCCCATCTTCTTAAGGTCCACAATGTCGATACCCGGGATGGCTTCACTCAACGTGGCCGTAGGCGGGCAGGGATTCCGCAGATAGGCACGGCTTCGTCGGTGGCCGTCTGGGCATTCGATGTTTTTTTTGATGTCATGCAACCGTGAATAGATGAGACGAGACGAGGTGATACAAGCCTATGAGCTGCTGTGTTGGGCATGCCATAACTAGGTCTAGGCGGTCGTCAGGACGCGGAGCATCGGTCGGGGACGGTGGAGACGATGAATGGTCATCAAGATGAACGAGACTCGCCAGGCCAGGCTTGCAAGGTTGCAAGTCGTCAACGGTGCCAAGATGGAGTCTGGAGCCTTACTCCACTGACCCATCGACGTGCCGGCTTGGCGCTAAAAGCTTGACCATCCTCCATGTCCCCCCGTTGCACTCCCCTGTAGATCAGCACGGGAGGTGGGAGTGTGGGTGGGAGTGTGTGGGGCATCACACGCTGAAATTTCGAGATTTCCTCGCTATCACACAACAACACAGCTGCACAGCCGTGGTGGAGAGGCTGATCGACCGACCTGAGTTAATAACCGATTCACTGACCGAGACTGCAATACCACCACAATCAAAACAGAAACAAGTTTACTGGTCAGCTCAACGCAGCTGACCATCCACAGCTCTCCAGTCATGACGCAGCAGACATTTGACCAGAAAACATCCGAATTTTTGACTTGGTTCAGGGCTCAACCCGGTACCACTTTCCACGATGACATCGAAGTTCGAGATCTGAGAGAGCGAGGCGCGGGCCGTGGGATAGGTGAGTAAGCAGCACACATCCGATCAGATCCAGCTGAATGAACTGGGCTGAGCTGAGACTAACACGCCTTGCCATAGTCGCGAAAGCCGACATTTCCCCGGACACGGTCCTGTTCACCATCCCCCGTCAGTCCATCATCTGCACCAGCACCTCGGCACTGGCCACCAAGATCCCTGGCCTGTTCAGCCCGCCTGAGGAGGAGCAGGATGGCACTGACCATGACATGAACGCTGAGGAGGAGGGCGAGGATGACGATGAAAACGACACGGCCCAGGACTCGTGGACCTCGCTCATCCTCGTCCTCATCTACGAGTACCTCCAGGGCGCCAGCTCACCATGGAAGCCGTACCTGGACGTCCTGCCCACTATCGGCGACTTCAGCACCCCTATGTTCTGGGCCGCTGATGAGCTAGCCGAGCTGCAGGCCAGCCCCGTCGCGGGCAAGGTGGGCAAAGACGAGGCGGAGAAGATGGTGCGGACCAAGATCCTGCCCGTCGTCAGGGCACACCCCACCGTCTTCCTCCCGGAGGGCTCTCAGGAGCTGAGCGATGACGAGCTGGTCCAGCTCGCCTTCCGCATGGGCAGCGTAATCATGGCGTACGCGTTCGACCTCGAGAAAGAAGACGACGAGGAGCAGCAGGACAAAGACGCCGAAGAAGAAGAAGAAGACGAGTGGGTCGAAGACCGCGAGGGCAAGACGATGCTCGGGATGGTCCCCATGGCCGACATCCTCAACGCGGACGCGACCTTCAACGCGCACATCGAGCACGGCGAGCACGCGCTCACCGCGACTTCGCTGCGGCCCATCCGCGCCGGCGAGGAAGTCCTCAACTACTACGGGCCCCTGAGCAACGGCGAGCTGCTCCGGCGGTACGGCTACACGACGCGCGCGCACAGGCGGTGGAACCTCGTCGACCTCGCGTGGGAGCCCGCCGTGCTCACGGCCTTGAAGGCGGAGCTGCCGCTGCCGGCCAGGGAGTGGGACAAGGTCCTGGGGTCGCTGGACGAGGACGAGCTGGAGGAGGGGTTCGTGATCGAGCGCGGGGCCGAGGACCCGGACTCCGAGGGGAGGGTGGCCGAGGTCGAAAGGGCGGCCGACGCGCCTGAGGAGCTGGTGGAGCAGCTCAAGGCGGTGATGAAGGCCGTCAAGAAGGTCAGCCCTGATGCCGTGCCTGACAAGGCTGCCCGCGACAGGGTCATCTATTCTGCCATCGCCAGGGCGCTGGACGAGCGGACGAAGCAGTATGGCACGACGCTGGAGCAGGATCTCAAACAGTACGAGGAGGGTTCTGATGGCGCAGACCAGAAGGTTCGGCGGCAGCGCATGGCCTTGGACGTCAGGATAGGGGAGAAGGTCCTCCTGATGCAGGCGGCTGAGTCGGTCAAGCAGAAGCTTGCCGAGTTGGCGAAGGCCGAGAGCGATGGCGAGAAGCCCAGCGCTAAGCGGCGGAGGGTGTGAGGTCTTACTGATTAAATCTCACTGCATCCCAAGATACCCACACACACACATACACAATATTCAAAGCAACAATTGTATGGCCAGAGGGATATCCATTCCCTGCAGGTCTACTTCAGGTCCTGCTTGCCCTTTTATCAAGTTTTTGAATATGCCAATACCCAGTTATCCCTTTCGCAACGCCGCACCAGTGTAAAACCATTTATGCCCTGGGGTATCCACCAGCATCCTGAGAGTCGAAGTCAAAGCTTGCTTGCTCTTCACGTGTTCCCTCTGCAGAGAAGAAGATCATGCTAAAAATGAGACCGTATTCATGCCGTTTTAGGCTTCTTCCGCACCAAACCACCACCAAGGGTGTTCACGGCCGGTGCTGCGCTTGCTGCACTCGCAGCGTCCACACCTGTTGCTTCCGTGCTGTCTCCGACTGGTCCGGAGTCCTCGGAGTCTGATTCCTTGCGCTTCTTTCGGGGAACAAGAAGATTCACAGAGGAAGCACCAGCATCCTCGCTCGATGCTGCCGCGGTCGGCGTATCCGTCTTGGGCTTCTTCCTCGCCATGAGCATGGTGACACCGCCCTGAGCAGAGGCAGAAGGAGCAGAGGCGGATGCCGCACCGTGACCAGCGTCACTACCACTTGACTCGTTACCTGCAACTGCCCGCTCCTTCTTGCGTACGAGGTTCGCCATGTTGTTGATCGCAGTCGATGCCGTGGCATTTGGGGCAGCGGTGATAGGACGCCGCCCGACAACCTCCATAGCCCACTTCTGACCGCCGCCGACCTCGCTGATCCATCTCTTAGTGCTTGCGCTGGCCAGCTCCAGGGTCTCGAAATCCAGTTTGGTCAGCAAGTCCACCGATCTCTTATAATCGGCTTCGGCAGCAATCCTGGTTCCTCGCCCCTCTGGCGGCCAGTAGTAGTATGAAGTCGAGACGGGTATGTCTGGCACGTAGTTGCGCGCATGTCTCTTCACCCGTGGGAGACGGGGAATTATTCGACCTTTTAGGACAAGCTTCTTGGCCTTTGCACTGGCCTTTTTCTTGGAGGGGCTCTGCTTTGTAGGGGTCTCCTGCGTTGAGCCCGGGGTCATTGCCGATTTCAAAGGGCTTGTTTTTGGCGTCGAGCCCAGAGGAATGTCTCGCCTCCGCGGCGGAGTGGAAGGCTGGGTTGTTTGTGATCCATCGAATGAAGTACTGGGTGTGACGAGAGAATTGGTAGGAGACGAGGCCACTATTGTGTTCTGCTCGGCCCAGCCATATGGTTCAAGCACAACCCAGATAAAACCTGTCATGTGTCCGCTCGAGCATTCCTGTCGGAAGGCCATCATCTCCCAGAACTGATCCATAGTTGTAGCGCTCCGCCATAGCCCCTTCTCTTCGTACTGCGCCGACTTGGACGCTTCGAGATCGAGCTCATCGCGAAAGCGAGACTTTGGATCGTCCGGAAACTTGGGCACTAGACACCTCGGTGGCACCCAATCGTACTCTCTGGCGAAGTGCGAGATACGTTCCAGGGGGTGACCGAGGACCCAATTGGAAGATGCGTTGGGTGTTCGGGGCAGGAAGGCTCGCAACTCGTATGCATCGAGACCGGGGACAACCAAATACGCTTTGATGTCCTCCCAATTTCCCGTCTTGTTTGAAGGGCGGAAGATCTTGTCCTCGTGTGTGTTCTGGGCCTCCATCATAGAGTTGAGTACGCGACACCACCATCGGACAAGCCCTCGGTCGTCCAGGACGTGCTTGTCCTTGTTCTCCACGCTCCCAGGGAACAAATATTGGTTCTGCGCCCTCGCGAATAGGCTGACAATGGTCTGGACATTGTCGCGACGTCGTTGCTCAACGAGATACGATATGAAGGCAGAGCTTATTTCGCGGATCGGAGAGGGCGTTCCCTTTGGCAGGTTGAGGAGGCTCAGGTAGCCGGTCGAATCGGCCTTTGACACGAAGAAGGTGCTCGCCCAGGCTGTGGTAAAGATATAGATCTCGAGGCCGAGGACCAAGACCTGCCTGCTTGTTGGACTGGACTCGTGGGGGGCACCAGGAGTCAAGGGCGACGAGGGCGAGCTCGACGAGGCCAATTTCGCGGTCGCATCTACGCTGACGGCGAGGAAGTGGGATTCGCGATATGTTCGGTCGGGACGCGCATCAGGAGGAGCTGAGTACAGAGCATCAGTGCGAGTGGGGGGCGTGGAGAGGTGGTTGATGGTGAACTTGTGGCCCTTGGGGAGCACCTTGGCAAGCCTGCTCAGCAAGGCGGCACTGCACTGCTGCTTCGAGCCGGGCGCACTTGGAGAAGCTGCTGAGAACATGATGCTTGGAGAGAAGTGTTGTATTGCAAAGTGCTATGGAGGCATTGTTGCAGGAAAGTCCATGGTATGGAATGCGCAGATCCCCCAGTCAGTCAACCGACCAACCAACCAACCAAGTAGTTGGGTCGGCCCGTCCAATGCGAAGTCCTTGCTGACGACGCGATCAATTTGCGCCTCCCTGGCCCTCACGTCGCGGCGCGGGCGCGATTGGGACTGTAAGGAGTAGCTTAACCGAGTCGCGCTGAACCAAGCTGTGGTGGGTCGCACGTACCTGGATGCTAGAGCAGCCAGCGGGCCCGTGCACGATTCTCACCCCTGCCCGTCGGTACCGAGCTTAGCCTGCCGCGAACTTTGAAAAAGTTACCCGTCGCGAGAGCTGGCGCAGTCGAGCCGTCAGTGACAGAATCGCAGCCCACCAGCCCAGCTCGACCAGGAGGGAATGCGCCAGCCCCTCTTCTCCCATCACTCCAGACGCAATGGCGCTCAATACATCACGTACGGTCTGGTCGACCTCTAGACAAGCCCTGCGCCCCTTCAGACCCGCTGCCGCCCGACCAGCATGCCGTGCGAACCACCAAGTAGCACGGCACCCAACCGCCCTGCGCGAGAAGGATGACCCTCTGAACGAGCCCATATCAGAAGCAGACATAGAGGAGGCACGGCCGAGATGGTCATACACACCAGAGGGCCTCAAGGGAATCCACGGCTTCTCGCTCAACGTTCCCAAGGTGCCGCACCGGTCGATATGGCACGTCAACGAGGACCCCGCCAAGCTGGACGACTTCTACGAGCGGTTTCTTGGACGCAACGGCTCGAAACTTCTACCGGAGGAGATCAAGTGGTTGGCAGTCACACACAAGAGTTTCGATTTCGGCCGAAGAGGATTCAACACGAGATTAGCCTTCTACGGTACGTGACATATCTCTGCCGCACATCGCTTAGACCGGCTGGTGGATGTGGCTAACGGGACTACTTGCTTCAGGTCGACAAATTATCGTCCTCGAGGCAATGAACGAGATCATGACCTCGACCCGGGTGGCAGAAGAATATCTCGGTGACCCTTGGAAGCGGAAACACTACGACTCTCCCGCCCTTCAGAACGTCGACAAGCTGAGCGTGACTCGGCCACAAGACATCGTCTCGATATCAGGCCTGGCCTCTGTTGGATTGAACAATCGGCTTAACGAAGTAATGCGTTGGAAGCCAAGGAACGTGAGTTGGTCCCCACGCATTCATGCACCATGTTCTTGTACACAACGGACTGACGTACTTTAACCGCAGCCCGACAACCTGAAAGGATCAGGTATGGAAACGGTTCTCGCCACGTCCATTTTCGCCATCATTGGCGCCGTATCTTTGCAGCACGGAGCAGAGGCTGCGAGCAAACTCGCCCGGGAGAGAGTGATCAGGCGGATAAAACAATGAGCAAGCCCTTTCCGCTGTACCATATATACTGTACTATTCATCAAAGGATCATGTGCAGACCCCAGCAATGCGGGAAACAATACCACAATAAAAAATATTGAGAAAGACTCGTGCAGGACTCTACGGCCATTACTCAGATTCATTACGCTCTACGCTACTTACAGAACATCACAACTATTAGGGCAATCAGCAACATCTCCAAATTTAGTGGGTGGCCGATGATCATCGTCTAGGCAGTCCCATCCGTTCGGATTTGGATCATGCATACTTTGGTTTGGTACGTCCTTGCGCTGGCGGCAGAGCTCTGGAAGCGCCGAGTTTTCCCCTGACGATTGTCGACATTGGTTGTCCTGTGTGAGTTTTAGCCTCGCAGTATGCTTACCGGCAGAATAGAGAGCAAGTGTCTGCGTGACATCGGTCCACTTATCTGCAGCTGGCCAGTGTGATGAGGCGTCAAGATGAAGTCATCGCTGATCGATCTTTCGCCCCCAGTCCGCCCAACAACCTGCGATACTGTAGATCAAATCCCAGACACTCGAAGACCACGCCGTAACTTTCACAAGCCTCATGTTCACTCTGTCTGAATCCATTTTGCACATAACCTTGTCGCCAGCACATCCGGAACATCAGTAATCCTAACTAGATTGGGCACAATGGCAGACGGCACCCTGCCCAAGGACGAGCTCAAGACTCGCGCGGCCGAGGGAGCTCCTCTATCCCAGGATGAGGTGTCAGCTATAGAATCAGAGGAGACAAGCAGGACAGGATTTGGGCCAGTGAAGGGCGGGCCGGCGGCAACCGCCCAGAGCATTCGCGACAAGCAGCAGACTTTCTTCCAGAAGGCTGGCGACTTAGCTCGCAAGCCTGTCAGTGAGATCACGAAGGAAGACGCGGCAGAGGTCCAAAAGGCCGAGGTGTGTCCATTCGATACCCGGGGTTGACGGATGAGAAGCGCGTCTTGGAAACTAACGTTTCTCTTGCTATAGGCTCGAGTGTTGGGAGAACCACCAGGAGCTGGCACGACATCTTCCCTTGTTCAGTCCATCGCCGACCAGAATGCTCAGGCGAAGCATCAGTGAGACTGGAGCTATCGACGAGACTCTGCAATGCTTTCCAGAAATACTCATGGCACATGCATTTAAGAGTCAACTCACGTGATTCAATTATTCGATTAGCTGCTGTATAGCCGAATCTAATACACGGTGATTTTGGCGGTTTCAGGGTCAAACGGACGTGTGGAGGAACATGTCCAGTCTGCATCAGAGGGGAGTAATGCTCCTTTTGTTCACATTTTACAGCAATTACTCCTCTCATCTGTGAACGGAAAACCTTGATCATCTTGTGACGTATGTGGTAGATTCTCACCGACTCTGACAGATGTTCAATGTTGGAGCTGTAGTTTAGGAGTTCCGTGTCCACCACACCCTTAGGCATCTTCGTGCGATCCAACCTAGTGTTCACGCATCTAAGGCAACATTTCGTGCGACTTCAAACAGTAGAGAAAGCTGTTGGGATAAAATCTCGCAGATCTAAATTCCTGTGTGAACTTGCCAGAACTCTGCCTCTGTCTTGCCGCTGAGTCGTGACTGTCTGCATGGAGCTCGGTCTCACTTAACGCACCTCGCAGCTGCCGACTCATGCCGTTCAGTTCCTTATGTCGTGCAGACAAGACATCGAATGCATTTCGCGTTCTTCCATCGGCTCTTCAGTCTATCTACGGGAAATACTTGCCCGGAGCGAGTGTGCCTGAATAAGAATGCTTGCTGCCACTCAAATTAATGGGAGCAGGGAGCTACGGGCTGCTTATTGCTTGAGTGATCTGACACGCATCAAATGTCACTAAAAGAAGAAAGCCAAAGAGTTCGGATGGTAAGTTCGGTGATCAGTTCTGCTTGACACAGTGTGTGCAGGCGTTGCGATACGACGAATGAATTATATAACAAGGACAGAAAGGTCTGCAGCATCATAGCTGAGTGAGTCTATCTCAGACACTGACTCGATATTGCGATCTTGAGAGTCGTGTTCAAGTATGTCGATGAGTGACAGGATATGTGAATACGGCATGAACTCTAAGGTCGAACTCAATCGACTCAGGGGAGCAGGCGAACCGTAGATAAGCTTTTCGAAAGCTTATATTGACCGAGGCGACCTGACTATGGTCCAGAAGATATCATGGTAAGTTCTATATAAGTAATTACTAGTAATGATGAATCAAATATTCTGGGTCATTGGTAGCTCACCGCAGGTCAAGTTGACGTGAATATCTTGGACTCCCAGAAATGTTCAAACTGCAAGACTAAACTCTAATTGATTCAGTATAGCCGGCTCTTGAATGACGGGGTTTACGGGCAATCCTTGGGCCCGTAGAGCCGCAAGATGACCTTGTCTTCATTCTTGTGGTACGGTCGACTCGGAAGGGAAGAGTTCGACACTAACAAGGTAAACCCTAGAGGGACACTCGTGATTCCTAACAAATCACATCACACGGTCTCGCGTGTTTATTGCCTTGATGCCCAAGGAATATCTCCTTATTCAGCACTACAATATGCAT
This sequence comes from Diaporthe sp. HANT25, assembly GCA_013435955.1. Lineage (NCBI taxonomy): Eukaryota > Fungi > Ascomycota > Sordariomycetes > Diaporthales > Diaporthaceae > Diaporthe > Diaporthe sp. HANT25. The sequence goes on along the minus strand of JACBFG010000011.1, from coordinate 1,062,247 downwards.
AAAAAGGCTCTTAGCACCATTGAGGAAATTTGAGAGTGGGGCGTACCAGAACTCTCTTGACAACAAGAAAGCTTATTTCGGGGCAAGACTCTCTCGGAGCAGGATGATGCCACACCCTGCGAGTCGCTCGGATACGCAGGAAGAGGAGACGATATATCCGTGCTATTTTTCGGCGGTCAATATCAGGATATATAAGTGGACTGCACGCCAAGCCGAAACATGCTACAACTATTTAGCCAGGTTCATCTCGTCTGTTCGATCTGTCTCAGGCCATTGAGTCTCACGCCAAGTCCGGGGTTAGAGTTCCGATTATGTCCATTTTTCGCCTCGTTCCAACTTGGATCCACCTGCTCTGGCTGGTTCTGGCCATAGGTGCACAAGGAGCAAGCCACGACGAGCGCCGAAGCATTGCTCTTGCCGCCCGAGCTTTTGAGACTCTCCAGGACTATGTCGAGACTCAATCAACACCAGCCAGTAATTGTACCTTTGAAACGGCAGCCAGGAGACAAGAATGGTAAGTGAACCACACCAGTGGCGGCACCCGACGCTCCCTCCTAGATCATGTTGGCTGACTTGCTTTCCCATAGGACAAGACTGTCCAAGGAGCAGCGGATGTCCTACATCAACGCCACACTCTGCCTCATGTCCAAGCCCGCCCTCACCGACCCACGCCTCGCCGCGGGCGCCAAGTCGCGGTACGACGACTTCGTCGCCATCCACATCAACCAGACGCAGACGATCCACAATACGGCAAACTTCCTGACGTGGCACCGCCTCTTCACCTGGAACTACGAGCAGGCCCTCATCAGCGAGTGCGGCTACGACGGCACCCTCCCCTACTGGGACTGGGCGGCGACGGCCGACGACCCGCTGCACGCCGAGATCTTCGACGGCAGCGACTGGAGCATGAGCGGCAACGGGGTGTACGCCCCCCACGGCTGCACCGCCGGCCGCCCGGGCAACTGCATCCCGCCCGGGGACGGCGGCGGCTGCGTGGATAAGGGCCCTTTTCGTGACATGACGGTCAATCTTGGGCCCATCCAGCCGCTGTTGACCGTCGAGGGGATTGTCGCTATGCCTGCGAATGATACGCTGAAGTGGAACCCGAGGTGCCTGCGCCGGGATATCACAAACTGGACCAGCACGCGGTGGACCTCGGAGAAGAACCTCACGGATCTTTTGACGCTTCATGATGATATTTCAAGTTTTCAGTACACCATGCAGGGTAACTATTCTGCTGGAGACTATGGCGTGCATGGTGGTGCGCACTGTAAGTTCATCCATGAATTCAACTTTTGCAATCATCTGCTAATCCGGTTGGTGTTACAGTTATTACAAGTGGTGACCCAGGCGGTGATCTTTTCAACAGTCCGTAAGTAACACACCATTCCCAAGGGGCCAAGATCTCGGGAATTCTGGAGATCCAAGCGCTGACCTGTGACGCACAGGGGCGACCCAATCTTCTTCCTCCACCATGCCATGATCGATCGGGTGTTTTGGATCTGGCAGAACCTCCACCCCGAGGATCGAACAGAGGTTGTCGGTGCAACCATAACCAGAGGCAACAACCCGCCGAGTCGAAACGGGTCGCTGACAGATGAGCTCTACATGGGCGTACTCACCTCGTCTCCGCCAGTCACGATCGGCCAGGCGGGGAGTACCTTGGGCATCACTGGCGCTCCATTCTGCTATATTTACACTTAATTTTCTATGATCAAAACCACCAGCGGACCTTCCGTCATCTCAATGGGAAGCTGGGAACTTCTTCTGATATGTAGCAAATTTCCCGCTACGGTGAGGTTATGTCCTGGGATAGGACTAATAGATCGATTTAAGCCATCAAATAGAGACCTCGCAGTTTTGAAACGTCAGATAATACTTGATCGCCTTCCCTATCAGCTGCCAGCAGCACGGTCCCTCAAGATTCATTAGTAGACCAATTTAATGGCTCTTCATCCTACCAAAAGTATTGACCCTGCTCAACGTATTCTTCGCAAGGCATGGTACTACTGTTTGAGAAACTATGTCAGAATGGACTTTTCAATACTGAACATTCTCAGTGCTTTGTCCCCCGGAACGATAGAGCACGAAATGCACATCGTAAGTGGTGTCTCACAAACGACATACCACAGAATGATATTGTACTAAAGGTCCCCTTGGGTAATCATCGAACAATATCTCACGGGCAACGTCTCCGGCTTGCTAATTCTTTTGGAAGCTCTTCTTTACAACGCCAGTCCCGACGAGATCATCCTGTACAAGTTTACTCCGTAGACGAGGGACGAGGAGCGGCTGATTTCCAAAGTTCAAGATCACGTCGACTCTAACTGCGACGAAATCCAAGGCTAGCCAGTGCTATTGACCCCTCTGCATACACGCAGTGCATCGACTGCGGACTTTTCTAGACGTTCCGGTCTCTAACCATGCTCTGTGTCGTAGCCGTCCTAGGAGCAAAGCGTCTCGAGCCAAACATACCAACAAGCTACGTACCTGTGGACAAGTTGCCCGGCGACCACGACAGGCAAGTTCACAATTGAAACTTACCAACACCAAAATATTTGTTAGGCTACCAAGCTTGGGAACTGCCACCATCTCAAGAAAATCCATCCACTTGACCTCGACAGAGTAAACCTCGTCGCCGACGATAGCCCCAGCTCGTGTGGTCTGACCTGGGCATACCTCCATCACCTTTGACCAGAGTCTTGGGTTTTCAATCTTTCCCTACTCATACCCATCCCATCTGATCCAATCTCCTACTTGCACCATCCAGTCGAGGGCATCGCTTTGTTTGCATTGACGCGCAACACGCAGCGCGTATCTCTCATCTCGTCACAACCCGTTGACATCACAGACCTTGTCACCTCCCACACCCACCATCCAACCTGCTGCATTTGCAACCTAACAGGTCCTTGCACATGAGGCAACCATGGACATGACGCTTCTACCCCTTCAAGCCCGTCTCGCATCATTCGTTCGACATGTTGAAGTAAGTCAAAGTGTCGAAGGCACAACACCTTGCACGTGCGCACCTTTGCTAACCCAAGCGAAAAGCATCGCTTCCCTGGTGCGCCAGAGAAGGCCGAGTCGATCAGATTCCACGTCTTGAACCCCATCGCGACCGGCAAGGCGGACCCTGATGACTGCCTGGTTTTCGTACGGGACTTCCTTCGCAAAGCGAAGGAGCTCGTGAAAGAGTTCGAGGACATCGCGAACACATTTGGAAGAAGCGCAGGAGAGCGTCGGCTGCAGCAGATGGCTTTAAACCAGGCCAGGCAGATGGATTCAGCCCAAAACCAGCAACTGACGTCAAATCAAAGCCAGCAGATGGCTTCGAATCAAAGCCCGCAGCTCGCCTTTCGTCCCAGATCCACCTCATTTGCACCTCCGCCTCCAAACCATGATGATACCAATGCCGATACATCGGTACCAGCCGGCAACATTCATCAGATTCCGAAGCCTATCCCAGTTTCTAAAACTGCCCCACAGTTGTCCTCCAATGAAGCAAGTCACTCGCACAACGCGCAGCAATTTCAAGATGACAGCGCTCGAGATGATGTTGAGAACCTTCTTGTTTTGTCAGAGGTGAACATTCCTCCACACAAGAGAAAACAGACCCCCAAGCAGATGTCCTGTGCCCTGACGGAGCACCAGAGGATTGGCCTTACTTGGTTGCTTGAGCAGGAGAAGGACAAGCAGAAGAAAGGAGGACTTCTTGCAGGTTTGTGACACATCTCGTACCAGCCCTCCAGACTTTACTGACCGTTGCATTTCCAGATACAATGGGCTTGGGAAAGACTGTGCAGGCGATGGCACTGATACTGGCCCATCCATCTGCCGACCCAAAGCGCAAAACGACCCTCATCGTGGCCCCATTGGCCCTTCTCAGACAGTGGGAGCAAGAGATCTTGACGAAGATCAAGCCACGGCACAAGCTCAATACCCTCGTGTTTCACGGCGATGCTGCCAAAAACATGCCAATTTCGGAGCTGCTCAAATACGACGTTGTCCTGTGCACGTATGCCAAGTTGCAGAGAGAGCACAAGAACAAGTACGAGTACAAAAAGCCTGACAAGCTGAGAATCTTAGCCGAGAAGGCCAAATTCTATCGCGTCATCCTGGATGAGGCACACAATATCAGGAACCAGACCACTTACTGTTCCAAGGCCGCAGCAGAGATCCAGTCAATCTATAGACTCTGCATGACTGGCACTCCGTTCATGAATCGGGCTGAGGAGATCTTCGCTCTCATACGGTTTCTCAACATCCCGCCATACAACAAATGGGAGAAGTTCAGTGAGGACATCGTCAGACCCCTGAGAAAGTGGGACGGAGACATGAAGCAGGACGGCATGCTCAAGCTGCAGGCCCTCTTCAGGAGTTTCACACTCCGACGGACCAAAGACAGCCGGCTCGACGGAAAGCCCATCATCCAGCTGCCGCCACGCATCGACAACCCATCGTTTGTCGACTTCAACGCCGAGCAACGGGCGTTTTACAAGGCGCTGGAAGTACGGCAGCAACTGAAGTTCAACAAGTACCTCATCAACGGGGCCGTGATGAAGAACTACATCCACATTCTCATACTGCTGCTGCGACTACGTCAGGCGTGTGATCATCCATTCCTTCTCAAGAACCTTGGCATTCCGGAGGGGTCGAAGCTGGATGAGAAACAGATGATCAAGCTGGCCTGCAAGCTCCCAGGTGACGTGGTGCAGAAGCTGAAGCGACAGCAGCGGTTCGAGTGCTTGCTCTGTGGTGAGGCGACAGACAACCCTGTCATCGTGTATCCGTGCGGTCACCACATCTGTTCGAGCTGCTTCACCCTAAGCGTGAATGTTGTGGAGGCTGAAGACTACAGTGATGGTCAAGCAGACGACCAAGGTATCACCAGGAAGAAATCCGTCGTCCCTTGCCCTGGTGAGAGCTGCAGTAACGCCATCACCCCGACGAACATCGTGTGCTACAATTTTGTCACTGACGTCCCCGATTCCTCCTCCGAGTCTGACAATGACCACCCGGACAAGGATCCGTTCTTCGATTATAGAAGGGATGATTCTGACGCCGATGAACGCGGTAATCTCAGAGGTTTCATCGATGACGATGGCGTGAACGATGCAGTCCCTTTTGATGTGGCTCACTTCGATGACGAAAGCTCAGATGACGAGGATTCTGAGGACGAAAGTGAGGACGGCGAGGGATTCGATGAACCCCACGAAGCTGAAGGCGACGGAATCGCGGCCTCTTTTGGCGAGTTTGGACCTTCCCAGACGGATGGTGCCTTTGACGACGGCATCCGCACCGGCTCCCAATATCGAACTCCCAAGCGCAAGTCTTCCACCAGCGTGCTTGGCGGCCACAGCGCAAAGAAATCTCGAACCCCTGCATCCACGACCAGCGGAAAGAAGAAGAATGAGAAGAGCCCCAAGAAGAAGAAGATGAAGGTCGTGACAATGGCTGATCAGAGACAGGCAGCGCAGCGAAGCGCGATGGCCATGTCTCGTTACAAGGCCCGCCTGCGCGAGGAGTGGATCTCCAGCGCCAAAATCGACGCCATCATGGAGATCCTGGAGCAGATCCGCCCGACGAAGCAGAAGACGCTGATCTTCAGCCTGTGGACCTCCTTCCTCGACCTCGTCGAGATCCCCGTCGAGAGAGCCAAGATCGAGTACACCCGGTACGACGGCTCGATGACCCCGGGCGGCCGCGAGGCGGCGGTCAAGTCGTTCATGGAGAAACCCGACGTCCGCGTCATGCTGGTTTCTCTCACTGCGGGCAACGCAGGCCTGAACCTCACCGCGGCCAGCCAGGTCATCGTCACGGAGCCGTTCTGGAACCCGTACGTGGAGGAGCAGGCCATCGACCGGGCGCACCGGTTCGGGCAGAAGAACCCTGTCGTCGTGCACCGGCTGCTCATCTCGGGCACGGTCGAGGACCGCATTGTGCAGCTGCAGGAGCAGAAGAAGATGCTCGTCGATGCGGCTCTGAGCGAGAAGGGTGCTGCTCACGTATCCAAGCTTAATGTGGCTGAGCTGAAGAGCTTGTTTGGCCTGTGAGTGGACACTTCGATGGCGAGTTTCCTTCCACTGGATGGGTCATTTTGCCTTTGACAAGTCTTTGAGCTTTTCGATTACTTCTTTGTGGAAATTGCAGTGAGAATCCTGAGTCTCGGTTTTTTGGAACAATGGAAATTGGTATGGTCCTCATGACCAAGATGACTAGGGCTGGAAGTCTCGTCTTCTGGACTTTGTGCATCGAAGGCCACACTCCACTTGCGGAGAACTGATTGTTCATGGAACCATGAGAACTAGCTACTCGACCGCCCCCCTTTCACATTAGACCGATCCAGATAGACCATGAACCCCCCAGTTTTGACATTCTCATGGCTCAACGAGCTTTGCTATCAATGCCGCGTGTCTGAAAGTATGAGGACACAATCCAAGAGGACGATTTCTCACATGACCGCTATAAAGATGACCAATTGCTTCGCGTTCGGAGCCATGTCGAATCAACATTACCTTGCCCCAGATGTCACTCAAACACACCATCCCAGGGCGTCATACCGGTGGAGGCCAATCGGTCGAAAGGCAGCGCCCGACCAGCCAAGCGGCACAAGTACTCTCACACCCAAGAAGTATGGGCAGCTTCGTGTGCGCCACCTCGGAATTCCGATGTGCTGACTTGAGGCTATGTTCAACGGTTTTATAGGTCGCCCAGTCGGGAAACGGGGATTGCTAAGCGTCCGTTGCTGCTGTGTTGCGCGTACAGACCCAGAAGTTGAAGGGGTTAGCTTGAGACGCTGTGGGACTTTGTTCCCTAACTCCCCGGCGCGGCTGCTTTAGTCCATGTCCAAGGCTCAGTACTTAAAACGACGAAGCCTCGATAGCCTTTTACTGTCTCAAAATGGAATACAATTAGGTTATCTAGGTTCTCTTCTTATCATTCAAGTTGTAGTGTTCATTACTCAAAAGCAATCATGACTTCCAAAGTTTCTCAAGAAGGCTATCACTGGATCTCCAAGGCCATCGACTCGCTCGACCCGGAAACAGATTACGAACTCATCTGGCGCCTCACCTCGAGCTACCACCTCTCAGACTTTGCCAACTACCTCGTCTACTCGCTGACCTTCCCCAACTTCATTGTGACCAAGAACGGCGCCGAGGTGGTCTGGCGCTCCGACGGCGGGAAAGTGGTCAACAAGGCCGCCGACCGCATCGAGAAGACGGAGAGCTACAACATGACGTGGTGGTACTACGGCCCGAGCGACCAGCGGTGCCGCGACGCCGTCAGGCGCATCAACCAGCTGCACGCGGGCCTCGCGAGGCAGTACCCGGGCCGCTTCGCCCACAACGAGGACTACCTCTACACCCTCGCCTTCAGCGCGATTCTCATGCACCGCCTGCGGCTGCGCCTGGGCCTGTCTGGGTTTGGTGACAAGGAGAAGGTCGCGGCGCATCATTTCTGGCGGGACATGACGCCGCTGTTTATCGTTGAGGGGAAGGGTGCGGTGCAGGATTTCCCGGATGACTTTGAGGGGTGCGTCGCGTTCTGCGAGGCGTATGAGAACACGCCGCGCGAGTATGACGAGCGGGCGCGGTACATCGGCATCTCCATCTTTAACCTCTTTGCCTACCGATACTTTCCCCCGGGTTTAAGATGGCTGGGCTTCGAGTTCCCAAAGGCGCTGTCGCTGCCGACGACGCTGAAAGCCTTCCGCATGGAGCCGACCAACCCGATCCTGGCGGCTGTCATTGTGTTTATCGTGAGGACGGTGTTCCTCTTGACGGAGACATTGATGCCTGACCCGAAGGTGGCATTCATCCAGTCATTGGACAACCTGCCGGAAGTCGAGGCGCAGAAGCGCAGAGAGGATATCAGGACGTTGGACAAGTCGTACTGCCAGTTCGCAAAGGCACAGCTTAGCGGACCGGGCTGCCCATTCAGTGCAAAGGCGCAGTGAGAGCTGTTGGAGGACTATTTCCGGACTTTCTGCTGCGCCGCCCGTTGGTAGTTTTGCAAGTGGGCCGCGCGCACCCAAAATAAGTATGCAACAGCCGCCAACGGTTGTATCGTGGTGGATCGATTTTAATGGAGGTCAATGAGGATTCCACCACAGCGTCTGCGGGAGGCACTAATACTGGGGCTGGCTCTCGGAGGATATTCGACGATGCTATTTACCTTGCCTGTTGCCTGTTGGCTTTTGGATCCGCTACCTGGCCGTGTCATGGATGTTAAAAATAAGTAGTCAATTTTGAGCGTACCGACCAGATCGCATTGCAAGTGGATACTCGCACTGGAGGACATCCGCCTACATGCAGTTTTAAACTTTAAGCTCTTGCACAAGCTTTATGGCAAGAGTAAAACGCAACAACTCTAGAACACAATTTACAGCACCCCAGCGTCCACACATTTCCCACATAACCACCATGTCGAGCCAAGTCACCTCTTCGGACCTTGGCCCTGTCATTATCACAGGCGGTTGCGGGTTCGTTGGCTCTCATTTGGCTGAAGGCCTCCTCGCAGAGAACCCAAACTGCCAAATCCATGTCATTGATGTGGACACTACAAGAAACAAAGTCCCTGGTGTTCATTACCACAATTGCGATATCACATCATCCGCGGACTTAGTGTCCATCTTCGTCAAGATCAAACCTCAGACGGTCTTCCACGTCGCGTCCCCGGACTCGCTGGTCCTAAACGCAGCCCGGTTCCGCAGCGTGAACGTCGACGGCGCAAGGAACCTCCTACAGGCCGCCAGAAAGACAAAATCCGTAAAGGCATTCGTCTACACCTCGACCTCCTCGGCAATCCACGACAACGTCAGCGAGCTAGTCGACGCGGACGACTCGCTCCCGGTCCTCCGGTACCCGGCCCAGAAGCGCGTGTACACCCTGACCAAGGTCGAGGCCGAGGACGAGATCCTCGCCGCGAACCGGCAGGATGGGGACGACTCGTCCATGCTGACGGTGTCCATCCGTCCCGCCACTGCCTTCGGGGCCCGTGATACTGGCTTCCTGGGCAAGGTCATCGCCCAGGCCCGAGCTGGGAAGGCGAATGTGCAGATCGGGCCCGGGAGGAACTACTACGATGTCACGTACATCTCTAATCTCGTGGACGCTCACCTCCTCGCGGCCCATGCCCTTCTCGACGCGCACGGCAAGGCTGCTCCGCCTGCGGAGAGGCGGGTTGACGGCGAGGCTTTTATCATCACCAATGACGAGCCGGTGCTATTCTGGGACTTCAATCGGGCTATTGCTGCATCCATCGGAATTCCTGTCAAGAAGGAGGATATCAAGGTCGTTCCTTACTGGGTTGCAATGCTGGCGGCTACGGTGAGCGAGTGGAGCACCTGGATCTTTTCCTTTGGGAGGAGGCAGGCTCCGATCACCAGGGAAGCCGTCCACTTGAGCACCATTACGCGGACTCTCAGATGTGACAAGGCCAAGCGGATACTGGGGTACAGGCCGAGGGTGGGTGTCTACGAAGGGCTCGAGGAGTGTAGTAAGTGGTTTGTGGAGGAGGCGAAGAGGGTTGAACAGGGGAAAAAGACGGTCTAGGCAAGGAGGTCTAAAGTTGGCTCTCATTAATAGCTCTTCCCTTGAGATTTCAATCTGAATCAAAAACTTATGAGAAAACACATGCTGTTAGTGCCTTAAATGCTTCTTTCCTTCGTAATTGCACAGACAGAATTCGTTGTGTGCACTTATTTCGGGGACTGCGGTGTCTGTAACAGTAAGCAGTATAGAGATGCAACTGTTCCTCAAGGCTGGTCGCCGAATCAGATGGTGCCAGTTGCTGTGCAGTAATGAGACATCCCAATTTTGAAATCTGGGGCTGAGATTGGCATCGGCCGGGGGATATGTAAGGTGCAAATGAGCGCTGCAGTGTCCGAAAAGCAGCTCCCGAAAGAGGGAGCTCGAGGTGACGAACCTGCAGACGGCCACAGCAGTGCACCGATTAACCGCCCGACCAGCCAAGCTTGGTGAGGAGTGGATATCGGATGGGCCTAATGGGGACCGAAGGGAGGGGCGCACAGGCTCAAGATGACAGACGACTGACCGCATGACAGGGCCCTTCCACGGCAGGACCAGGGGTTCATTCGTCAGTGGTGAGTGGGGGGGAGCCGTTACTCAAAATGCTGACAATGCAATGTGGTGTAGCTAGGCTATTCCAGTCCAGTCCTGCGGTGCACAGAGATGATTGCTTGTCCAGGACAGGCGCCCCCTGGCAGGACGTTATCTCAAACTCAATTTGGACGCCATATCTTGGTTTGTGACACTCTGGCGCTGATCCTGTCATACCAAGCTAGACACCCGTTGAGGAAGGATAAAATGACAAGAGTGAGAGAATCGACGGCAAGGTTCCCTGAAGATAAGGCGCAGAGGAGACATCCCTGATTGAGGGCCTTGGCGACAGGAGGCCCAGAGGACAAGATTGGATGGCGGGCGGTTTGAAGCTACCGGGTAGAGCAGTCGAGCAGGCTAATCGCGGGTCGAGCAGGCCGCGGATCCCAAGCAGAAAAAAGAAGCTCGACTGCCCCGACCGAAATGATGACATCTTTGTGGGGCACAGATCGACGACCACTCTGTACATTGTGTCTGCCCTTGCCTCTCACCTGTGCGACAGAGGCACAGAGGCCACGATGCTGACAGGAGACACGCTGGCCCATATCCAACCGTCAGACTGCCTCTCTCTCTCTCTTGTTGGTGCGACTCGCTGCCTGGGGAAGGATTCACGGATGAAATGGGGTTGTACCTGGTGGCGTGAGGCTTGTCCCAATCGATCTCCTCAGGGTACCTAGCAGACAAGGATCCTGGGCAATCCTCTCATGCAGTCATCCCATCTCCCACATGTCTGGGTGCGACCGACAGGCTGGGCTAATAACACATCTGGGAGGCCCATGTCCATGTCTAATGCCATTTCAATGTGTGTCCATGTCCATTATATGGCTCACTTTTTTTTTTCTCACTGCCCAGCATCGCCAGCCGCAGCCAGGGAGGGAGGAGGGAGGAGGGGCTGCGGCCTGCAGATCCGTACTGTGCAGATCCTGCCCGTCTGCCCGCCAGTCTGTCAAGTCTTGTGCCCATCTTGAGAAAGGTTAGATGGCAAACCTGCATGCGCCTGCGCTGCCCTGTGACTAGCTGTGTCGCTAATATCCATGTCGTTTGCTCCGTGTCGCCTGTTGGCTTGAATTGCGCCGCACCGTACCGTACTGTACCGCGCCTCTGTGCCTCTTTTTTGTTTCCTCTCTTCCCACCACCCTCCATCTGGCATTCCTTCACTAACACAACACCTGCTTTCCTGACATTGGCCTCCCCTGTGTCTCTCTACGTCTCTGCGTCTCTCAGCTGCTGATGAGACGAACATGCTGCCGCTCACGAGACTTTGACTGACGTAGCCGACGAGGGATTAACAACCACGCCGCGATCCCTCCAGACATCAACACCCCCACCGACCCGCGACCGTTAAACAAGCTCGCTGACAAGCTTTCGAGCTTTACCGTCCCGTTGGGGAACGCGACTGTCGCAATGGCCACTCCACTGATGTCATACGCAAACAAGCGGTCTAGGCTAGTCGCCGCCCTCGTCTTCGCCGTCTTTGTGCTATTCTTCCTTTTCAGAATAGGAGGATCAGATGCAGGTTTCTACGGCTCCAAGAAACCTACCGTCGAGGAGCCACCGCCGCGACCAGTCTACGACGGCCCGCGAGTCGAGCTGTTTGGCCTCAAAGACTTTGGCGCAGAGGTCGAGTTCGCGACGCTGAACATCAGGGTCAAGGAGCAGCAGCCACAGCACACGAGCGACAAGCCCACCGCGAACAGCAGGCCCGTTGCCGCACCGCCAGCCCCCGCCAAGCCTGCGCCTCCAAAAGAGCCAGAGGACGAGGAGTTGCGCCCCGAAAACTCGCGGCGGCAGCAGGGCTACGGCATCTTCTCGCCGTCCCCGCTCCAGCAGCAGCTCCCCATCGCCCTGCCCAAGTTCACAACCCACCGTGTCGACGCCCCGGATTTCAACGCGGCCGACCTGGACACGCCTGTTCCTGGGACTCCACCTGCGACTACTACTATCACGATCCCGCCCAAGAAGAAGGCCCCTGATGCCTCGAGAATCACCTTTGGCGTCGCCACCCTCCTCAGCCGCATGCCCGAGGCTCTGGAGAACTTCAAGCACTGGGCGGCCAACACGAACGCCCGCTTCGTCGTGGTGCACGAGCCTCAGGACACGGAGGCCCGGCCCGGCGAGCTCTCCCCGGATGAGATCAAGAAGATGTACCGCGACGCGGGGATCGGCCACCTCTTCCTGGTCGAGTCGGCAAAGGGCTGGGGCGAGAGGTACCTATCGCTTCTGGGCTGGCTGAGTAGCACGGTCGAGAAGCAGACCGACTGGGTGGCGCTGATCGACGACGACACCTTTTTCTTCGACATGGACACCCTGATGGGCATGCTCAAGAAGTACGACCCGTCCGAGCCGTGGTACGTGGGGCGGCTGTCGGAGAACAAGTGGAACATCAACAACGGCGGCTTCTTCGCCATCGGCGGCGCGGGCGTCTTCATGTCGCGGCCCCTGATCGAGAAGCTGGGCCCGCATGCCGAGTCGTGCTGGGCCGACCGGCAGGAGGGCGCTACCGGCGGGGACTGGGTCGTGGGCGACTGCGTGTACCGCCACACGACGACCAAGCTGTCCATCGAGCACGGGCTCTTCCAGCTCGACCTGCACGTCGACGTGACGGGCTTCTACGAGGCGGTGCGGCGGCAGCCGGTCAGCGTGCACCACTGGAAGAGCTGGCACCACCACGACCTCCCCACCGTGGCTTCGGTCTCCGAGGTCTGCGGCAAGCCCTGCGTGCTGCAGAACTTCCGCTTCCGGGACGGCTGGCAGATGGCCAACGGGTTCAGCATCGTGCGGTACAGTTATAACGAGACGGAGCTGGCGGCGCAGCACCCGGAGGCCATGGAGCACACGTGGAAGAAGACCATCTGGGATATCGAGGACAGCTGGACCCACAGCCTCGACCCGCTCAAGCCCAGGGACGAGGGCAAGGTGCAGTTCCTTATCGAGAAGAGCGTGCGGGACGAGGCGGCGAGGACGACCACGATGTACTATGTGCGGCGGGATGAGGGCATTGGGAAGGGACTCATCAGGGTAGTATGGCAGGAGGCATGACGGAGTTATTTTCTTTTTGGTCCTTAGCGTGCATTTCATTTTTATCAAGGCGATGGTCTCCCAAGTAGAGTTACACTGAAATAGTCAAAGGCAAAAGACAATAATACCCCACATATCAAAGTCTCTGGATACAGATTTGGGCTAACAAAACCATTGAAATTCTTGCACGTCAAGCCAGGGAATATTCCTGGCTGACCATCACATCAAGAACTACTCAACCACCCTCGGCCACATTATCAAGACATGCGGATGCAGACCTTGCCGACATGAGAACCACTGGTGAGATACTCAAACGCAGCAACGATCTCATCCCGCCCAGACCCAAACTCCTTCTCCACAGGAACCGCCAACCCCCTCGCCACAACAAACCGCGTGACCTCCTCCAGGTGCTGCCTCGACCCAACCATGATGCCCCTCACAACCGCGCCCTTCGCGAGAGCCAGCGCCGCGACGTCGGGCATCTCGTCCTGGGGGCACGACGCGAGGAACCCGATGACGGCGACGCAGCCGCCGTACGCCAGCGCGCGGATGCTCTGCGCGATGGTCCCCGCGCCGCCGTTCTCGAAGACGAAGTCGGCGCCATGGCCGTTTGTGATGCGCAGGACCTCCGCGGACCAGTCGGGCGTGGTCTTGTAGTTGACGGTGAAGTCGGCGCCGTAGGTCTCGCGGACGTGCTTGAGCTTTGCGTCCGAGGAGGAGGTTATGATGGTTGTTGCGCCGGCTGCTTTGGCGAGGATCAGGCCGGTGATTGAGACGCCGCCGGTT
>JACBFG010000011.1:791183-1048295 GCA_013435955.1 Diaporthe sp. HANT25 | reverse complement strand
CCCGGGGGGGGGGGTGGTTCTTAAATCCTCAAGGAGCGAGCGACCTACCGAGGAAGAGCACAGTCTGCCCGGGCTTCAGGGCAACGTTCCCGTACAGAGAGTTCCACGCAGTGGCCCCGGTGCAGACGAGCGCCGACAGCTGGGAGTAGCTGAGCTTGGCCTCCGCCGGTATCTTTACCAGGGCAGTGCTGGGGAGCACGATGAACTCTCGGAGGACACCATCGACCATCCCGCCGAGGCTGTGGTCCCAGTCCTTCATGGCCCCGTAGAGGGTGCTGAGGTCGAAGGCCGCGATCACCCTGTCGCCCTCGGCGAAGTCGTCGACGTGGTTGCCGACCTTGACGACGTCGCCGGCCAGATCAGAGCACGGGATCACATTGTCCTTGACTGGGAAGGGGTACTTTCCGGTGGCGACGGCAAAGTCGCGGAAGTTGAGGGCGACGCTGCGGATGTGGATCAGGACCTCGTTGGGGGAGGGCTCGGGAACTGGCTCGGTGCTGCTGACGAGGTCTTGGATCGAGGTCCGCTGCGCTAATCTGAAAACTGTTTGGGTTGCCATGATGGTTAAGTAGTGGTCGTGTTGTGGAGAGTAGAACGATCAAGGGTTTGATCAAATTAAATAATTATTGTAGTCAACTCTGCTTTGGGGATCAAGATCATTTTCGTAGTTCTGAGCAGCCTCGATATATATACGTCTGACGTTCCCCATGGCTCGGGGACTTTTTCATGCTTGGAAACTCGTAGACTCTATTACAAACAATCAGAAGTTCACTCCTGTATTCTGGGGTAAAAAAGATAAATGCTTCCATATCATGACTCGAGAGTACTTCAACGGCATCCTACGCCCGAGTTAGTACTTAGACAGTGACTGGAGGTGGTGAGCACCTAAGTATTTGTTACCCCAAAGCTGGGGTCAAAAAGCCGCGCCGTCTCTCACGCACGCAAAGTCCGAACCCACAAGCCTCGCAGCAATTACGTCTTGTTGATTTAAGGAAAAATTGCCTAACCGATGCCGGATACCACATGCTCTTTTCATTCTGCGTACGGAACTAATTCACAAAGAATTACTCGTGTTTAGGGCTGTGAGCCATCACCAAAATCACGTTAGGCACGCGAGATACGATGTGTTCTCGCAGGATCAAAGGAACCATGAAAATATAGATGCCTGAGAAATATGCATCGGGAGAAGTTAACACGCAAACTACTCCCAACCAACTTCTATCTTTGCCTACTGGACCGGCCTGTTGTGAATGCAAGGCCAATATAATTTGGCCACTGAGCCACGCACGCGGGAGTTGTCACTAAGTTTGAATCGTCATGAACAAATAGTCTGACCACGACAGGGTCCTCTTCATTGTGACGAACGACATTTTTTCGTCAACAGCACTATTCCTGCGCAGATTTGATGATCGCATTGTGCGGACAAATATTGTCGTCATCTTTCTGCTCGCCAGACCGTGCCCGAGGTTTACAAATCGATCGGGGTCAAAATTGATGGGGTAAAAATACTTCTCACCCCACATCCCGTGTTCGGCTGGGTGCCACTTCTGGACTTGGTCATTTCGTAGGCTTTTCTGCTCGGCATAAACATTGTTCGTTCGCGATACTATATAATTCCTGAAATTCCCCATGCCTCACCGCCGCCCATTTCGCCAATTACTATGCCCTCAAGATCAAAGTTAAAACGGGTGATGACCACCATGCCAGTGGTCTTGGCCCGCTGGCCGAGGTGGGTTCACTGACAACTCCTGCAAGTTTATCAACTGCGTGGTATGTACACCTTCAAATGGACGTATCAACTACTTTGTAAGCTGTGGCCCGAACATAGACAACCTTCCAATTGCCCGAAAAGTTACATAGCAGACTCTGGTCGGTCACGTCTGTGCCTTCTGGTTATCTCCAGATGTCGGCTTATAAGGTTCTCATGGTAGGTGATGGTACAAAGTTCCGGGACGGAACAATACCCGGCACTCGGCAGTCAAGAATGCTTTGTAATCAAGACCAGGATTAGCCTCAGTAACGATGAGCTCCACGTCACAGGCGGTCGTAGCCTCTATCTGAAGCCATCAAAGGAGCTCACGTAAGGATCGCGATTGACGTTGGCCATTTAGGCTTGTCTCTCTTGTCTGACAATAGGTCATCAGGATCCTCAAATTGCAATACACTATGATGCTTCCCCTTCCACGGGGCCGGCCCCGCCGCACTGTTCCGCCATGCAGATTTTGCCAGAAACGATTCAAAAGAAAAGAACATCTCCAGAATCACGAGCGCACCCGTACGATCCCACCTTTAGTGCTCGCCTCACTGTATCCTCATCTGCCATGGCTCGAGGGTATCATTGTAGTCGATAGCCTCAGCTGATGACCAGGAGCTCATCAAATCTTTATACAGACACCGGGGAGCAACCGTTTGTTTGCGATTGCGGCCGGCGATTCAAGCGAAGGTAAATACGGTGAAGGGATTTTACAGCACAAGTTGCATAATTAATGGGATATATAGCGTGGGACTAACATGTCCAATAGCGATTTTCTGTCTAAACACAAGCGCACTACTTGCCCACATCTCGGTCAGAGAGAGCCCCATGCCAGTGATGAAGTTCAAAACGGTGATGCGGGCGAAACACCACAACCATCAACAGCCGACACTTCAGAAAGCAGACAGCAAACTCCAGAACGTGGTTCTCAGGAGGTCCTGCATGATCCTCCGTCGGAATGGCAGCAAACAGTACAATCCAGGCCTCTTCCACAACACGCCACTCCTGGCATACCGGAATCACAACTGTTTCAAGGCAACATCTTTGACCCGACAAATGATTTAGCCTTACAAGATCTCACGGGACTCTCAGATCCATTTCAAGATCTATTGACACAAGATCTGCAAGCTGTTATGGATGGCCTCGAGTTCGACTCCTCGTGGAACGAAACACAAATTCAAAGCCCCTTTCTACCCGCTGAACCTCCAGACGGTAGCCTGAATGATCAGGGTACCTTTCTGGCTACTCCAGAAAATCCTCATCGGGTCCATTCTCCAGACTCTGGGGACCATTCTGAGCGATTAGAGACTGGACCAGAATCAGGTCTTGCGTCGAGGCTTCCTTCAATGGAGCCCGAGAGTCCCGAAGTGATGCCCCTGCATGTGCTTTCAGAACATGATCCTGGAAAACTTGTGCAACAAGCTCAAAAGTTGAGACAAGTTCATTCAATCCGGCCCTGGAAAGTTTCCCCACAAGACTACGCCCAAATACTCGAAAAGCTGACCGGGATCCGCGAGGCATTACCAAATACCTTCACTTTGCCATCACGATACGCTATTTCACGCTTTCTCGAAGGCTACTTTCGCGGTTTCGACATACACTTGCCGTTCATACACTCTGTCACCTTCTCTGCCGCGTCTATCAACCTTGAGCTGCTCCTCTCCATGTGCGCCGTTGGCGCACTGTATCGCTTCCAGCCTGCCCTGGGATACCAGCTCTACGCCGGTGCGCAGGCCCTTATTTCCTGGCGCTTGAACCAACGGAGCCGTCCTGCCTTGGATCGTCTGGCAGGTGATTCGAAAGGAAGATCAGATGTGCCTAGTTCTCCTATACGACCTATCAACCTTGCCAGCTCGTCTCAGCATGTGCCCACATCGGAAACAGAAGTCAATATCCCACAGCTTCTGCAAGCTATGATTGTGCTCATGGCGATGGCCTCTTGGGGAGATCACGAGCTGAAACAAGACGCTCTGTCTATGTCCAGCTGTGTCGCCATGCTTGCCCGAGAATTGAAGATTTCCGACCCCGAAGAGCAAATACCTCCGAACCAGTCCTGGAGCGACGGGATACAGCAAGAAGCGCGCCGTAGGACGCTGTTTGCCGCTTACGTCCTGCTCAACCTGCAATCCGTAGCCTTCAACGTGCCGCCGTTGCTGTTAAACCAAGAAGTTGCCATTAACCTCCCAGGATGTAATTCGAGCTGGCAAGCACCAAATGCTGCCGAGTGGTCAACGTTGCGCGACACATACATAACGCCAAGACCGTTTAACGAGAGACTCAATGAGTTGCTGTCGGGAAGGAGCATCCACGACGAAGCCGCTGTCTCGTCCTTTGGAAATTACGTTCTCATACACGGTCTACTCCAGCAGGTCTTCCTCGCTCACAACGCGGCCGGATGCCTCCCCGACGCGAGTAGTAACTTGAGCGAGGACCTCATCGACAGAATGCACCTTGCACTCCGTGCGTGGCAACAATCCTGGGAGGCGACATACGAGTCCACGACGGACCCCTCGTCCCCCAAGGGGCCCCTAGGATTCAACTCAACCGCCATCTTACGCCTGGCCTACGTCCGTCTCAGCGCCAACTTTGGGCCCGGTCGACATCTCCTCTTCGCACGAGATCCCCAGGCCATAGCGCAGGCCTTCTCGTCGTGTCGCGCCATCAGGGCTGAAGAAAGATCACCCCGCCTGGACCAGGCCGTGTTGCAGTGCATCCACGCCTTGAGCATCCCCATCAGAGTCGGGATCACGTTCGTGGCCCGCAGCCAGACGATGAACTGGAGCGTCGAGCACGCCTTGTGCAGCTCGGAGTGCGCGTTTCTCCTGGCGCAGTGGCTCCTCGTGATTTCGGAATGCGTCGAGGCGGCGGATGTTGGGGCGCTGCGAGCCGATGAGCGCAGGCTGGTGAGCCTGGTCGTGAGTCTGGTGCGGGAGACCGAGCTTGGGGACTCTCTTGGGGAAGACAGCCAGAGTCATGCCGCCCAAATCAGAGACTTGGCAGGCTCCACTATGTGTCTGTGGGCGCAGACGTTCAAGGGGTCTCATGTGTTTGATACCGTTCAGCTTATCGGCAGTGGGCTGGCGATGTTAGCTGAGACTTTGGGACAGCACCGCGACAGAGCGACAATTTGATTGAGTTTGAAAGCTGATTAGACAACACCAAGGTATTAACGTCTTTTTCTGAGTCGCTGTGGGAGAACACTATAACGCTTGTATCATCTCACAACGGAACATGTTGGTTTCAGCTGCCGTAGGTGAGGAGATCTCAGGCTCCTGACTTGGCTGCAGTGCCCTGCCTCCATCAGCAATAAGATGGGCGCACAAGTGCGCCTGTGTCAAGTCATTCAGCAGGCAGTGCTACAAAACAACGTATTTGATTCTTGTCTGGAATTTCCTTAAAATGACATACCCTCTGACATCCACAACGATTGCTCTTAGGCGACACCAGAGAGCTTAGTTGATGATAGAACCACTCTTGGTACGTACCTTGCCAGTGTGGGCCATGACGCATATGCTCATATTTATCACCAGACAGGACGGATTAATAAATTCCGCAACTGAGTACTGCTTTTGATATCTCCAGAACGGCTGCGGAAGTGTTTCTATCTCTGAGAGAACTCCTCAGGCTACGCATGCCCCTCCTGGGATCTCCACTATAAGCCATGATCACCTTTGCTGCAAACAGCGGCATTGAAAACATCCCGCTGATGCTGTCTGTCTCTTGATTCTCCGGGGTGGGGGCGGGGCCGGTGGATTTGATAAGTTGGAAAGAAACAAACACAGAGATTCCGATTCACATTGTGCCAAGCGCTGAGTGAGTACTGATTTTAAATGGACAGCGGTGACTTTATCAACACCTTAGTTTTGTGATGGGCTTGGTTCTTCATCTCCCCCTTTTCATCCACAACACAATGAATGATATGTCAGTGATTCCCATGTGTACCTTTCCACACGTGTACATGCGGTTGGCCCGCAAAAATGTAGAACAAGAAGAAAGAGAATAAAGCATAATATGTCAACAGGAAATTGGAAAAGTTTGGCTGACTCAGTGGTATTACCACCCCTGTGGTTGGGCATGGTGGTTCCTATCAGGCCTGACGTGTTCCTCTTGCCCCTGTCATTAATTCCCTTTCCGTCAAGCACTAAGCGCACGGAACATTCTAAGGGGAGATAACTGTACTGTCTATGGCAACTGCCGCAAGCTTGAAGTTGGTGTTCACCTCCTATTATTTAGGATGGTGCCCTCAGAAACATACGAGATGCTGCATTTGAATATAATTGAGCTGCCCATGTGGCCAGGTAGTGGAAAGATCAGGAGTATGAGGCATGGATGGAAATCCGGAAGACGTCTAAATGGACGGCGGGGAGGTTGCATCGAGCCCGGGAGAACAGACCGTCGCGTATTACATAAGTGAGCTAGCCAAGCCAAGCTTCAGTCATTTGGCGAGTCAACGTCACTCGATCCGACGATTCTTGGCCGCTCTCACTTTTCCACGTCGGCACTCAACAACGCCAGACACTCAACCTAGTACACCAACGATGGCGTTTGGCCGTGTCATTCTCTCGCAGACGGCCACCGATAATGCTTCCCGAGGAAGATCTTGCACGCGTGAGGGAGCACATTGCCCGCGCCGTTGCTGAGCGGATGGTCGAGGACACCGCCATTGATTGGACCGTCGTCAGGCAGCTGGATAGACCTATCCTTCGCGTCCAGGCCTGTCTCCAGGATGGCTCGAAACAGACGGCCAACCAGTCCATACCGGGGCCTATCATCACTGTCAGTGATGAAGATCAAGTTCTAAGCCTCCACCTTCCCGGAGCTTTACTGACTCTGCGAGTGTAGCATCTCATAGACCTGTCAGGGATTGTGCACCCTAGTCGCGCGTCTCCTGAATCCCCGGAGATGCTTCATGGCGGCGGCAGCAACAACAACGGCGTCGTCCAACAGCAAATCCACACAACTAACCAACAGCCACCAGCAGCAACCACATCTACACCAGCCGTCATCGTTCCTGATGATGGCAGGATTACACCGCCAGAGTCTGAAGTTATTTCCAGCGGTGGCGGCACGCCTACCCCTACTGATCAGGCTGCGGAAGCCTCGGCTGGCCGACAGCGAAGACCACTCGGCGGGCTCAGGCCCGCGCGGAGGGATCAGAACTCAGTGGACCTCGAGGACGAGCCCACCAGCCAGAGGCAGATTTCCACAGGCGACAAGTTCCCGAAACGCCGGAAGCAGCAGCCCACTGGCCATGTCCTGCAGCCTTCGACCCTCGACAAACTCATCCGCGGAATCTGGGAGCAGATCCATGGCAGCCTCAGTCTGGACCCTCAGAACCTGCTCGATCAGGTCCAGCTCCGCCCTGTCGAGGCGGCGCCTTTTGACGAGATGAATTCCAAGCTGGGTCTCGTGCTGCAGCCGGGCGGCCCAGGAAGCATCGTGCAGGACAGCGTATATGACAGCAGCCGGTCCTTCAAGCGCAGTAACGTCTTTTGCAGCCAAGTCACACAGGCGAGTCGTGCGTGTCGCTCCTTAGAGGTCATTGTTCAGGCCCGTTGGGTGGAGCATTTCGATGCGTATGTAGACAGTCTGGCGGCGAACGATCTATCCGCACCACGAAGCCGGTTCAACAAGGCAGCGCTGATGGAGGCGTGCTCCGATTTTGGGTGGTCTGAGAAGGAACTACGTAACAAGATGTCCATCTGGCGCGGATACAACGAGATCCAGCAAGCCGGTGGATGGGCATCACTCGTCTTTGCAGGCATGGGCATCTACAGATTTTGCAAGTACCGAATCGGCTTCGACAAGGACAGCATGCAGCGGCTGCGCAACCTCCGACCGGCCATCGAGGTCGCCGCCGATACCCTTCACCCGAACTGGAGGCAGTTGCTCACAGCGATAGGTGAGCCCTCGAAACAGATTTATCGGGGCCACCCACACGACTACGTTGTCTGCCTGGATGGCGCACCTCCCGTGCCACTGCGAGCGACATATTTACAGTGGGACCCAAACTTCTCATACCAGCATATAGAAGAGCCGGTCATTGACGAGCATGCGTGGGGCTGCGACGACCCGCGCTGGACGCCCCCGACCACGAGCACCAGTGGCGAGCCATCTGCGCTTCCCCTTTGCGATACGTGCGGCAAGGAGCAGTCCGACGACCCAAAACAGAACTGTTGCTTCTGTTTCCCCACGCTTTTCGGCGCGGCAAAACCACTCCCGCCACCGGTGCTCATCTTCCGCACGGCGGACGGACGCAACAATGGCCTCATGGCGCTCTGCGCCTTCGAGCGCGGCGCTCCCGTCGGGGAATTCGTCGGCGTGGTGACAAAGGGACTTTCCGACGTCGATGTAATGGAGAGCGCAGTTTCTGCCGGCGCTGACAAGTACCAGATCTGGCAGGGAAGGCAGGGGAATTTCACGCGCTTTGTCAACCACAGCTGCAAGGCCAATGCGCAGTACCAGCGCTTCACGTGGCTTGGCACGCAACGCATCGTGCTCGTTAGCAAGGGGATCGAGGCCGGCAACGAGATCAGCGTTGACTACAGCGACAAGTACTGGAGGGGCCTGGACAAGAAGTGCCTCTGCGGTGAGAGCTGCTGCCGGTACCGTCGGGATCAGACGGATGCCGGCTCATGAATGACTTCACGTTTCACGTGGGTTTTCGGAGTCTGTGGGATATTTCAAAAAAGTATTTCCATGAATTGTTCGCGTCAGGGTATATCATAACAGCAAAAAGTAGTACAGGCGTGTGGAGGATACACAATACGCCGTGGTAGTAAGTACATGTCTAACATAACACTCCCCTTCCCCCGGCACAGGGATAAAAAGCTCACGCCGCAAATCCATCAAAGCCTCGTCAGATCGGGCTCACCTCACCCGGGTTCCCCCTCCTCGGCTCGTGAGTCGGAGGGTCCTCGTGCGGCGTCATCGTCTTCCACGTCCCGCTCTCCCGGTCGTAACTGTCTCCCACCGAGCTCGTCCACGACACCGCGCTGGACCTCCTCCCGTTCCCCGTCAGGGACCTCGACGCCGCGTTGCCCTTGGGCGCCGGCTGGAGTGGAGGCGGGTAGAGCGCGGTCTGGGGCACAAAGGTCGACCTGGCGCTGTTGCCGACCGAGTCGTCGCCCGTGGCCCAGCTGCGCGCGCTCAGCGGCTGGTTTGGCGTCAGCTGGCCCGGCGCGACGAGGTGTGTCGCGGTGGTCGGTGTGGGCGCCACCGACGGGGTCACGCCGTTGTAGCTTGGTGATGGTGGCACTGGCATTCGTGCCGAGAGGGGCGTGCTGGGTGCTGTCAGGGGGTTGCTGTTGAGGGGGTTTGGGTTTCCCCCGGGCATCCATCGCTGGCTGCGCAGCCAGCCAGTCACGGAATTCCGTGTCTCAGTCTGTGCTGCCGTCGCGGGGCTGGCGGGTCCCGGGAGATGACTCTCCGGCCTCGTGGTGTTGGTCGAGCCATAGCGGGGGTCAGTGTGGGTGCCGTCCTCTGCGGCGTATACGGCCTTCCAGCAGTCGTCCATGAGCATCGAATGAGACCTTTGTCTCTCGTGACCATAGGCTGAGGCCTCTGAGACGGCTGGAGCTTTGAGTGCCTCCCCATATGGCGGTGGGGCGAGGCCATTTGGTGCGCTGATGTTTCCGAAGATGGGAGCGTTCATCCTCTTCTGTTCATCTAGCTGCCTCAACTTCTTTTGGCGGCGACGTCGGTAGATGACAAACAGCGTAACGCTGATGATCATCGCAATCAGGACTGGCGAGCGGCGTTAGTGGTGGCTCATGAATGATGAGGAAGTATATATAAGTTTGATGCCATGCACTCACCAAGTATTTGGAGCACCAGTGCAGTGGAGATTGGGGTTGTGACGGAGGAGCTCGATCGTCTGGCAGGGGCGTGATGTGTTGTTGGTGCCTCTGGTGTGCTCACAGCTCGCCTCCGAACGACGAAACCATTCCTTTCTGTGATCCAAGATTCCACCGAGTCCAACATGTTGTCGAGCGGCTGGCGCTTACGGGGCGCCCGCGGTGGCTGGCCGGGAATTCTGACCATTGTGACTTGAGTGCGATGGTTGGGCACTGTGGTTGATGGTGGCGACTGGCTTGGGAATTTGTCGTGACCCGGGGGTGGTCCCAAGAGTAGAGGGCGGGAAAAGCAAGGTCAGCATGAGCGGGAGCAGAGTAATATTTCTACAAGCCGCTGTCAACGCGTACAACATGCATTAGCACGCAGGGCTGCCGGCTGCCGACCGAACTCGTCTACAGGGCACATGAACGGCGCGAGCTATTTTCCCATGTCATGGCCCTACGCCGTCCTGTTCTTTGTCAGTCCGCACCCCACATTCCATACCCAAGACCCAAGTTTATCGATCGGCAGGGGCAGGGGCAGGGGGGGCCCATGGAGCGTCCAAATGAACGAAGGAGGGTGTTCCCCCGCCCAACTGCCGCATTGGGACGGACGGAGGCGTGCGGCTCGGAGTATGGATGTTAACGTCAGACGGGACACGCTGCTCAAGGTTGCGCCCAGGTCTGGTTTGATGTCACGATTAGACTTTTCGCAGCCCTTCCTGTCGACTCCCAGTCGGATATAGATAGACTCTCCGCTCGATAGGCCCGCGCGAGATATAGATGGTCAATGCAGATGCAGATGCAGATTGGTCGGATGAGCATTAGCATCCCGCACCATGGTCCTGGGCTGTGGCCACTAGAAAACTTCGTTTGGTTCCCGAGCGAAAACATAGAACATTGTTCCTCATGCGTTTCTCCCTCGCCGCAGTCTACCAGGTCCACTCACTCTGCGCCTTGTGCAGGATTCACAGCAGGGGACGCCCACCGGGTCCGAGCCTAAGCCATGATCTCCCGAAAGGGAAGCCCGAGAGAGGGCAGCGGGAACGCAGCCCCGACGGATATAGACACGGGCGCCACAGAAATAGCGACACTGCACCAAGCAACCGGCGAGGCGCACGAGTTGGGCGCCGCAGATCCGCTGAGTCGGTCGTCAGCGCCCACGAGTAAGGTTAGGGGATAAGGTTTCAGAACACGACTTGGCGGGCATGGATTGGCGAGCCTTACGCAACGCACGCACCACGCACTCGCTAACAACTCCCCAAGGATAGGATGCACAAGGGTCCAGGACCGGTGCCAAGGATCTTCGGTCTCGTTACCTTCTTTTAGCCGCGCCGGCCTTCTCTTTCTTTTTGAGCCGCAATCTAAGAGGGACAGAGCCTCAATCAGATTAATTACGGACAGCCTTAGCCGTGACGGCATAACTAAGCGAGTGTGGAAGCGAAAGGGCACGTCCTCTCTCTTCCACCCCTCCAACCTCCAACCCACCCCCTCCCCTCGGCTCCACATTCGGTGTCTTCCCCCCTGGGCGGATTTTGTTTTGCACACATAAATACCAGGACCGGCTCGATCGACCTTCCCCTCTACCACACCTGGTTCTTGCTTTGCCCTGCGAGGGACGAAAGATCGGCCGGTGAGTGGTCCTCCGTCGAAACGCACTTCGGACGCCGCTAGCGAATTCGCACCACTCAGAGGACGCGCGTGTTGCGGGTTTGTTTTGAAACATCGCCCTGTTGGCCCGATGTTCCAAAGAGATGACGTTTGTCTCGGGGCAACTCACCTTCGACTCCTCGGTGCTATCGGTGCTATCTCTCCCAGACTGTTGGTCAATTGATGAGCTTCTCGCCCCGTCTGGACTCTGCACATGCCTGGGATGTCATAAAACATCGGATCATCCAGAGAACCCTGCCTTTTATATATTGCCTGCTGAAATCTAAATCTTGTCCTATGAAAGCCCTCAGCGGCCCTGTATCCATCTCGCTGCCCGAGCGAATATCCCCCGGTCTGCGAGGATTTAGAGTCCAGGAGCTGGCAGTAATACGCCGTAGCCATACGATTTCTTCCTCAAACCAAAGTGCCGCGATCAGTAAGCGTGTTGCAAAGCTTTGCGCGCCAGCCAGTAATAAAGCCGGGGAAACAGATCGGGAATGGTGACGAGCCCCTCTTTCGAACCAAGCATTCCATAACCACCACCTCTCTTGGCACTCTACCACCCACGGCGGGCGCATGGACGCTCCCAACCATAAATGCTGTAAATAGCCCCGGCACCCAGTCTTATTAATAAAGCTCTGAAGTCTAAAGTTTTTGCCCTCTCGTTGTTAAGACCCGATTCAGTAATCTCTACGGAATTTCCGGCCACAGGTCGAGAAGGTCACGTCATGTGTGAGTACTCACGCCGGCTTTTCTCGTCAGGTCGTTTCTGTGGCTCGTAGCCCGATATAATCCCAAATCGTATTCTTGAGTAAGCCCGGGTGGACTCAGATGAATGAGAAGAAGCCTCAGCACAGTTACTGCGGGATGAAGAGAAATCATCATCAGTGAGCTGTCACATGCATCAGGTGCCCACGCAGTGAGCAGATTGTACGGAGCATGGGCAATCTGTGGATTTCTCAACTTTGACGCTGTGATCTTATAAAGTGAATAGAATCGTATGTTTTTCTTTGCTATGGTCCGTGTCGATAACATGTTGGTGGTGTTCAATGATCCTCCTCAATCCGGACCCTTCAGTCTTCCCCCAAAAGGAAAGGTGAAGCTCATTGATGATGCTGATTATTGAAGGGAAAGAAATCTACAGAGCAATTGATTAACTGACTGGCGCCTGTAAAGGTCGACTTATCAGGGCAGTCGCTGCTGTCGAATCCAAAAATAGTCTTTGAAAGGTCACCTTCTCCACATGCAAGAAATTACGCTCTTTGTTCAATTAGTCAGTTAGTAATGAGACAGGCTCACCGTACATCGTGACGTCTCGCTCACGGTGTGACCGAGATGGGACATCGAATTAGGTCTGGTACCAGTTCTCATGTACCAGATTTGTACAACAGACTGCTTGTAGTGCGACAATTAGATGTCGGGGATATTTGGTCGTCTGCCCCAACGTGACAAGGCCATGGGTAGCACAACAGAAAGAGCACAGAAGCCTCAGCGAAATAATTATGAATAGAATACTCGCTCGGAAAAGCACTTTCCTGAGAGCACAGAGGGTAATGCTTCTGATTTGTAGGAACACTTTTGCTGAGTTTGGAATAAAATTGCTATGATGCGGCGCTAAAGGCGCGGGATTTGCTCATGTGTTGCTCATTCAGCCTGGAAGATTTTCTGAAAGCATGTCGACCCACGCAAATATGCCCCAAAGCTGCGTTACTTGCTCGAGTGCAGAAGATCAAGACCGCCACGTTGCGTGAGGTTACAAGCGACAAGCAGAAGCAAAAAGGCAGTAAACCACGTTTAACCAAAGCAACGAATTTATTGATCAACGTTCAAATGAAAACAACACGTAGAAATCATAACTACCATACACGACCCTAATCCCCAAGTCCATTCCCTGCGTACGACACTATCAGCTCGCCGCCTCCCACCGCCCCTAATCCGCAGTCTCCATGCCGCAGTCTACTCATCGACCTCTTCCACACTAGCCTGAAAGCGCCGGCGATCCTCAAGCGGACCCTCCTGTCCCCCCACATATCCCCGCGAGGACTCACCATTGCCCACAAAGGCGTCCTCCCGGGTGGTAACCCGTGGGGTCGGCGCCGCAGACCCGTCGGTGAACGGCTCATAGGAGCTGCTGGCTCCGGTACCTCCGCACTGAGAACACGTGGCGACGGTACTGATGGAAGGCTCGATGGTGGGGCGCGGCACGTCCTGGCTGCGGAGTGGGGTGAAGCCGCCGATGCCGTGGAAACGACGGGGGCTCCTGCCGTACTCGGGGGTGTTGCGATGGCGGTGGCGCAGGATGGGAGTCACTGTGAACGAGGACGATGGAGAGGAGAGGTATGGCGAGTATGATCTTGGAGGAGATGGTGTCATGTGTCTCATGTACGGGGTGAGCTCGCGGCTGTGGCGTCGGCGGAGGCGATCGACTCGGTCGTTGTAGCGATCTCGGTGCCGGGATCCAGTGGTACTGGAAACTGTCCCGTGGCCTGGGCTCTGTGGAGCGCTTGCACTCAGTGCTCCGATGGGGACCAGGACGCATAGTCCCAGGGTAGGATGGATCGTAGTCAGGTTGAGGTTGGTGGGGACCGACTGCGCTCTGTGCGAGAGTGCGGCATTGTTCTGTTGCAGGCTCAAAGAGGGCATATTCTGCTCAGAAAGAATGGGATGATCACTCCCACGAAAGTCACTCTGAACAGGCTCGGTGTGTTGTCGGATCGGGCGCTGGATGTTCTCGAAACTTGAGCTGCCACAGGCAGGAGCCGATGTGCCAGCATGAGGCAGTGGCGCCAGAGGAAACTGCGCAGGAAACTGCGTAGGAGGGAAACTCGTCGAGAATGGGTTCAGGAACGGGTTCGGAAACGGGTTCGAGAAGAGCTCCGGAGGACATGAACTGGTGATGTTGGTCGGAAAGCTTGTGGACTGTGTTTGACCTTGAGGAGGAGCACTGTAGCTTGCTGGTCCGCTGCTGGGAGGCAGTGGGTACTGAGGAATTGGTAATTGGTTCAATAGAGACTGCTGGTGATTTGGATTTCCCTGTTGGGCCTGCTGAAAGGGCCAGGAGGCGAAGTCGTTGGATGGAAAGCCTGGATAAGACATGCTTGTTGCAGTGATGGGTATGACTTGATGTGGTTGTGTAAGTTGGCTTGGTGTTTCCTAGATTGCTGTGCAGGCTCTATCGTTGTGGGGGAGAGAGGTGCTAAGAGACAAGAAGTTGTGGGAAAAGTCAACGTCAAGTTCGTGTGTTTTTATAGTCAATGGATTGAGGTTGTGAGCATATGATTGTCACCCGTGAGACGAAGACGTCGAGTGAATCACTGCAATGGATTCATCACACTAGGCACTACTTGACTTCACATTGAGTTTGTCCCTAAACAGGCAAGTATTTCACAATACAAATATTGCCGTGATCTCATCGAGTGAAATTGCGTGACATGCTTTCTACAAATGCTCACTGCTTGCAGAACCTGGAAACATTGCAGGCGCATGGGCATGTCTGGGACAAAACGGGTCAGCTCGATGAGCTTGACATCTTATTTGCTTCCCGAAAAGCAAAGATTGATTTTGGCACTGAGAAATGGATATTTCCCAATTTCTTCTTTACTTGTCGAATTGAATGCTTGTCCGCAGAGGGCGTTCTTCAAACTATTTATGTCAACATCTGTATGCTAACATGTTTGAGACTCATGAACGGTGATCTTGGGCCTCATGCGTTTAGCACCTGGATTTCAAGGTTGAATACATGACTGTTTGTGACTATAGCTGATTCACAAACACGTTTAACCCTTCGATGTGGCGAACCAATATTGCTATCCTTATTAGTTCCAGTTGTCCTCAAAGCATCTCATTCTATCATCTGCTCATTCCTCACTTTTGTTCAAATCCAGTAGTGAGTGACGAGAAGTTGATGCCTTAAAAGAAGACAGTTTCTGACTCGTCTACGATGTGGACTTTGATACTACCGTTCCGAGGATCCGACGACAGCGTCAGGCCCTCCTCAGCTTTCTCAAGAGGGTATACATGAGTGACTAGCTTTTTCAAGTCGATGATACCACCACTCATGCACGAGATTCCCGCTGGCCAGGTGTCGGTGTACCTGTTGATGAACCTCAGATCGATCTGCCACCCAGTCACAGCCAGTTAGCATTCGTTCTTCCTGACAAGAATTCGATCGTAGCACTGAAGGAGAACACAGTCACGAAGGCTCAACACGTTCAAGCTAGGAACATACCTCAGACAATGAAAGGTGCATGAACGGCAGGTTGTTCATGATGCTCTTGCCAACACCGACAACGACGACCCGACCGCCCCTCCTCACGGTGAAAGCCGCCGTGCAGACACTCGACTCAACACCAGTACACTCGACGACACAAGGCGGCGCAAAGTACTCCTCCCCTTCCTCGCCCTCCCCGCCTCGAGCACCGAAGAGCTTCCTGATGCCCCTCGCGTTGCCGCGGGCATCCAGGGACGGGTCGATCTGATAGGTGAGACAGGACGGCACGAGCTCCTTGGCGAATGCGAGACGCTTTGGCTCGATATCCGTCACGACGAGTGGGTGAGCCCCTGAGGCTCGTGCTGCGAGGAGAGCAGTGAGTCCGATTGGGCCAGCGCCGCAGATAACAGCACCGCGACCAAGTGTCAGCTCGGCCACACGAAGCCCTGACAGGATGACACTCAGGGGCTCCAAGAGTGCGCCATCTTGGAAGCTCATGTTGTCTGGCAACCTGTGATCATGTCAGTATGATAAATTCAACGAACCCGGTTGATAAGAGAGACTCACTTGTGCAGCCACCTGGCAGGGTGCACCTTATACCGCTGCAACGTCCCATGGTAAGGATACACCCCCGCGAACGCAACGTCCTCGCACAGGTTGTATTTGCCCTGCTGACACAGGAAGCACTTCTCACACGGCACACCGGGCTCGACGGCGACCCTGTCGCCGGGCTTCAGGCTCGTCACGCCGTCGCCGCACCGAACGACGACGCCGGCGGCCTCGTGGCCGAGGATGCAGTCGCCCTCGAACACGAGCGGGCCGATGCAGCCCGACTTCCAGAAGTGCACGTCCGAGCCGCAGATCCCGGTCGCCTTGACGTGCAGCAGCACCTCGCCGGGGCCCGGGGCGTACACGGGGGCCTCGGCGGTCTTGAGGTTGTGGTCTGCGGTCGCCTGGAGGGAGGGGTTGGGCAGCGGTGCCTGGATTACTTGGCGGGCGGCGTCCACGCTGCTGGATCCATTTGTGGGCATCTTGGCGTTTTGCTGCGATGTCGAGGCGTCTTGTGGTGTGGTGGTGCGCTTGTGGGAGGCGTCTTGGGGAATTCACGGGATCTGCAAGTGACAGCGTTGGAGAGCTTGCTTAGCTGTACGTGGAAGGTCACGTTCAGTATCTCGGAATTTTCGTCTTTGCGGGGGATAGACTGATGGGGTGACTGCGAGCCGCTCTGCTTCCAGAACATATCCTATGCGAAGTGCCGACGGGCTCCGCAATTGAAAACAGCGACCCCTCCCGCTCCGACACTGGACACGATGGGCCGTTGAGGGCGGAGGAGGTACCCGCTGTGTGGAGCTGTTGCTTGACGGTTGATCGGACAGCCACGGAGAGCGATGAAGCGTGACATGAGAATCCCGTCGGATGGTGCAGTGGCCACTCCACCGTCGCACCGATAGCGGTGCGCTGGGTCCCTCCTCGGCGTCTTGATATTTGTCAAGCAGGCATCTCGTTGGTGTAAGTGGCGGCGGGATTACCCCTTCTGGAAATCCGGGGGCCCGCCATTGCGGGTTGTCTCCCCGGATTGGTCCCTGTCTTTATGCACCCCAGACTTTAGAGCACAACATGCAAAAATTGACTTTCAACTGCTGCAACCTAGGGTTGAACATCTTCAGCCGCTGAGAAACCTACCTGGAAGCGAGCAAGACAGGAGATATGCAGGTTGACACTATCATTTGTGCCACGGGCTTTAATTCCTTCTTTCCGCTTATCGGATGCGGAGGAAATCTTCAGGATGGTTCGGCTAGGGATGTAAACAAGGCTTATATGCCTTTTGCAGTCCGTGAAATGCCAAATTAATTGGTAGGTCATCGGAATGTGTTGAGTCGCAACATTGCATGTATCCTTATGATGGCATCATCTGTCTTTCCGGGTTGGACATGCTCCAACCCCATTTCACCACGTCGTAGCCTTGGACGCATGCGATTGAGTAGTATCGACTAGATTCTCATCCAAGGCACGATGGACGACAAAGCCAGACTCTCTGCTGCCGTTAAAAGCAAGGAAGGGTTTGCGACAGCACTGACGCACCCAAATTACAATACTACACTGGCATGTGCTGATCGCATTCCAATCGCTTTACGGCGTTACCGAGTGCAATCCTCTAGACTGAGAAGAAGAAGTCCTAGCACTCAACACATGACCTCCGTAGAAAGCAGTATCTGTCTCTTTCGTTGGATAACTTGCCACCTGAATCTGCCTTTCAACGCTGCATAAAAAGGTATGCAGTCTAATCAAGACATATGGGATTACCTAATTTCCAAGAACGTTACACGGCTCTGGTAAATATGGCTGAGACAGCCAGTCAAGGTCAGGGATACTCTGAATGCTTGATTTGTACCAGTTCTCTCTGCCATATCTGTTAGTGTTTTGAAAAACATTCTCTGAGTGGGCCCAGATTTTTTACGCTTGTGAAAGGCCTCCTGAACAGACCTGCCCAGAGAAGTCTGAGCGTGGTGTCCTAAAGGATCCTCAGTCGTCGTGTCGGGCCATCGGAATAGGAAGTTGTCTGAACTAACTTCCACTGTCAGAATGACCAGGTGCGGCTGAAAGCCATGGTCATGCTATCAAGCCTCACTTTCCAAATAAGGAAAACGCAGGGTTCGGGCTCTTGAGGGACAAAGAGACTCAATCATATATCAAGCACCTTTCTCGGGGGCCTTCAAGTTCCGCGATAACTTTTCACAACACCCTCCTGTTTTGCAGGCGACCATTTGTTGTGCCCATAACACACACACCATGGCCTTCAACTTCATCTTTGATCCTCTTGCACAGAAGATTGTTCAAGCAGCTCAAGGTAATCATTTTCAGTCAGTCGTGGTAATCTCTGGGGCGTCCTTCGAAGATACAGATCAAAACTAATTTTGTAGGGTTGTTGCCCCAACTCCGCTCGACGGCGCAGTGCAGATTCTCGACCAAGTCGGCAAGGGGCTATCCCTCTTCGCAGAAGGCGACGTTGTCCCGGTCGCCGAGCCCTCACAAGATGATCCTCCGCGACAGGTTTTCATTGCCTGTCATCCTGTTGGCCCGTTTCCCTATGGCGACCTGTACCGAGACGAATTCGAGAAGGTGGAGAGGGCGTTGGGAAAGCCAATCCCCGATCCGACGTACCACTGGGCTGTCATCATCGGCGACTACTATCATGAACTGAACCCGAAGGGAATTTCGGGCGGGTTTGTCTTTGCTCACATTCAGAATGGGTACCAGAATGGGAAGCTGGGAGATGGGAAGACCTGGTCGCATCAGACGCCGGTCGGTTTTACCAAGTTCAACGACGCCGCCATCGTGGCTGCTGGTAGGCCATTATGCCCTCACTTCGCTCTCGCGCAAATGTCGCATGGCCGGCTCATACTGACACGAATCATTCGCATGCGTAGGTCGCGCTGCTATACAAGCCATGCCCGAGGCATATAATGTCATCAGCAACAACTGCCAGACATTCGTCATCGGCCTGGTTCAATTGGTCAGCCCAGACGCCAACGTATCCGATGTGGCCACAATCGATGCTGTCATCAAGAAGATTAAGGAGTCGGACGATGAGGATATGGGCAAGCACATTGACGTGGCCAAGACACAAAACGTGCCGGCCGTCAACGCTGCCACTGTGATGCAAAGTATCACACCGTTCAAGTAATGGAAAAGAAGGTCCCGAGCCACACAGCAAAGCAAAGCTATTATTGCAACTTCCAGGGCAGACTCATTCGGCATGGGACAATAGTCGGTCATTCCTAATCAGAGGGACTGGTAATTCAATATTTTTCACCCCAGAATCGTTACCAGAGAACCAGTCAACGACATTCTTTTCATCCCCTGTGTCCATTGCATATATTGTAAAATCTGAGCTCTATATGCTAAAACCTAAAGTATCCTTCACCTGCAATTAACATAGCTCACAGTCTATATGTCAATGAAACGCGCCATCCAGGTGTTGGTGATTTGTTTAGCTTCATCCACTAGGCCCATGTCTAGTAGTAGCTGAACAGTCCCCCTGAGAGCACTTTCGAGAGCACTGAAAGTCCACGTATGCGTAAAAGTAGCCGCCTCGCCGATAAATACGGTGTTGAACTCGGTTTGGTAGAAAGCGGGAAGGTACAGATCTTGCTGTGAGAAGATTTGCATCGTGAAAGCCCCAGCATGATGTTCGTCCTGTTCCCAGCAGTGACGAGCAGAAATTCCCGTCCAGTTCTCTTCGACGACATCGCCGTGAACCTGAGTCAGACCCCGTTTGATATAAGCAAGGTGCTCCTGTTCTGACATAGCACAAGCGACGGTAGCCTCGTAGTCGGAGAGATACGATGCAAGCATTGTGCCTGGTCCAGTGGCGTTCAAGTCCCAGGAAGGATAGCACACCTGGCCAAGTTGCGGCTTAGTGAGGCGGGTACAACCGCCAAAGATGGGCCGCTCAAGGTGTTCCCAGAACCGAGTTTTGAATTGAACGGCGACCTTAACAGCATTGCCGAACAACGTTCGATCAACAGCTCGCTTCAACAAGCTTGAGTATGGGGGCAGATCCCAGAACTTTAACAAGTTAAGCGGGACACTGTTTAGTACGTAGTCGAAGTTCTCGGCTTTGTCATTAGTCTGGAAGGGCTCAGCTCCCGTGGGTCTCCAAGAGACAGACACCGTTTTGTTTTCGTTGTAGTGTAACCCGTTCACCTTGGCGCCGAACTGGATTCTTCCCTTCATGAGAGGCTCGAAAGCAGCTGGGAGCCTACTGAGTCCGCCTTGGACAGTCAGCCACTTGCTGGCGAGGAAGTAGACGGTTTCGTATTCCCACATGGGCCAGTAAATGTGGGATGGCGAAACCTCGTCAGTGGTGTTGAGGTCGGTTTTGATGACATCCCGCAGATAGGATACTTCCGAGTAATCGAACATGCCGTCCTCCTTAGCTTGCTTATAAGCTGCGAAAATGTTGGTGGCGTACATGCGAATTCGTTCCGCGTCGAGGCCCTTAAACGTGTCCAGAGCAGTGAGGGCTTCTTCTGCTGCAGTGGAGTTATGATAGACGGTAGGGTTGTAGTAGGCCGGGTCAGTTGCCACTTCTGTCTTTCCGGGGAAGGTACCATCAGGGCGTCGGAATGGAGAATCGACAGGGGTGTTGGGAGAGCTTTGGATCCAATCCCAAAATTTGACTTGTACCGACTCATTCCCGGTGTTGAGCTCGTTTAGTACATCGGCCAGCTGGAAAACGATGCGTTGATCATTGAATGGAAACGTCTCATTGGTCTCAGAGTCTGTGATCTCGACCGGAAAACGCATAGGTCCAAGCTCGTGATACTGCCCTTCCTCGGGGGAGGTGCCGTTGAGATAGACAGTCCTGAATCGGCCACCAAGACGCTCAGACGACTCCAAGATCTTCCAGTTGTGGATACCAACGGAGTCCAACAGTAACTATGATCGAAACAGTCAGTCCACACGCATAGAGATGAACGAGAACGAGTAACTTAAGGCTTACAGAAGACATCAGTCCAGACATGCCAGCACCGATAATACCAAACGACTTATTCTTTGCCGCAGCAACAAATGATTCATCAGGTTCCTTCTGCTCTAAGTAGGCCACACCGTTGAACCACATGCTGTCATCTCCTGCCACTTCGACGAACGACCTTTTTGCACTTCGCCGAGCCACGCGCTTGGCGACCGGAAGATCCTCAGATTGCCCCACGAGCTCACCATTGAGGAAGGCATGAAGACATCCACCAGTCGTGTCGGTTGGAGTCAACCAGACGAACTTGGTTGGCCGCCTGCCCTCATGTTCTACGTGTCGCGCAGCTAGGGGATGGTCACCCACATGAGTTGTGCCGACAAGCTGCTTCGCGTCCAAGACAGCGGCACCACCATTGCATGAGCCATAAGTGATAGTGAGTTCACCGTCGACATTGGCATCGTACGCAATAACAATATTGTGAGCGCTTCCTGCTCTGATCTGTGAAGGAGAGCGGAATATCACAGAAGGATGATCCAGTGGCTT
Organism: Diaporthe sp. HANT25; assembly: GCA_013435955.1. Taxonomy (NCBI): domain Eukaryota; kingdom Fungi; phylum Ascomycota; class Sordariomycetes; order Diaporthales; family Diaporthaceae; genus Diaporthe; species Diaporthe sp. HANT25. The sequence goes on along the minus strand of JACBFG010000011.1, from coordinate 1,026,825 downwards.
CGCCTTTGTCAAAGAATACAAGCCTCCCAGCAAAGGAAGCAGATTCAGTGAGGATCGCATGGCTGATTTTGTAGGGTCATAAATCACTATCAGCAAAGAGTCCGAAGATGTTTTACGTGGAGGAGACTGCCTTATAAAAGCGCCTGCTTTCCCCTTCTCATGGAGTGGTCTCCGGGAAATGACCTGCTAAGAGCATTGCCAAGATGATAGGACCGATATCGCCTGCCCTAGCATTGATTATAGCCAGAAAGCATATTATATCGTCAAATGTGTAAGCGTTATGACTGCTCAAGCAAGAATGGAAACTGTCAGATAAGAGTATATCATGTATCGTCTAACCAGTATCGACAGGTATGGCTATGTTTGTCGGTGAAGGGAACTAACTATTCCCGTTTCCGTCCGGATGATTAGTATGAATGAGAGGTGTAGATCAGTTGATAAGACTACATGCACAAGGGATTGAAAGAGCAACAATTGAAGGTACCGGCCCGTGTAGATAAGAAAGAAATGCCAAGTAGATAAACAGATTGCCGACGCCAAGCAGGAAAAGAAGAGACCCTGGTTGTTTCCTTGGCAAGTAGCTAGAACCGGCTTACCGCAATGTGGTAAGTGGCCTTTCATGTAGTATACCGGCCTTGGCTGAGGTTCGCGGGCTGATAGCCAGTTCCAGCTGTTAGGTTCCTCAGTGCCGTGTGAGTTTCGTGCTCGTAGTACTACCTCAAAATGCAACTGATCTTAATACCTGAAGCAATGGCTGAGCAAGGGTATCATCTCCATGGTAGAAAGTAATTATGTACTAAGTGGGCCATGGACTAATTGACAATCTACCACGTGCTGGCAGTACAAAAGTTGGCAGCATAGTGGTAACCACCCAAATCACTCTCAACTCTGCCCCAATGGTAGCATCGATATGTGGTCCAGACTTGGGCAGGTTCTAGCAAATCTCTGTTCACGATGTGAAGACACCATGCAGAAGCTGACGCAGAGCCTTACTTAGCTGTAGAATTGAGACGATGTGATATCTAAAGAGTAAATTTGCTGGCCCATTTGTTCCTCCTTTTTGTGCGTTCCTTTTGGTGGCCCAGCTCATCAGAAATTTCCAGTCATCAATAAAGGGACTAATAGCCGATAATTACTGTGGGTTTGCAACTTTCGTTACACACTTCGGAACAATCTTGGTGGAACGGAGACGGGATCGGTCAGGTGTTGAGCCGGTCGCTCGGCATTCGGCACATGTGGATCTCGACACACGGAAGGTCCGGACAGTTAGAATAGCGGCAAACCACTCCAACCCTTTTCCACTCAATTGTGGCCTTCGTTTATTGCCTCCTAATTGACTCGTGTATCATTAGCTTGCGTACAGCCTTTGTCATGGATGCCAATACTCAAACACGCGTTGGCTTGACCTTCATTTCCACCGGGTCAGTCCAAATCAAGCAGCCCATGAAAAACCAGCCCGTAAAAACCTACCTGGACCAATTTGTCAGCCTCCGCCGGCTCCGCTGCATCGCCAATCGACAATGGACCGACCCAATGCCTATCGGCGTTTTCCTGATATCCCATCCTGATGGTCCGATTTTATTCGACACGGGAGAATCGCCCTGTTTTAACGACCCTGGCTACCTGCCGTATTACAGTCCAACGAAGATGTTCAGCAGTGTTGACATCAAGCCGGAAGACGGAATCGTCAACCAGCTGAAAGCGCACGGCGTAGAGCCACGCGATCTCCAGGCAATCGTCCTGAGTCACCTGCACGGTGATCACGCAGGCGGTCTCAAGGACCTGAGGGCCGCCGCGCCAGACGTTTCGGTCTACGTGAGCGCCGAGCACTGGGCTGCATTTGGCAACAGCCCGGTCCACGCGACGTTATCCGGCTGCGTGCCACAGCACTGGCCGGAAGGATTCCAGCCGACTCTGATCGATTTTTCGGGCGACCCACTTGGTCCCTGGAAAGAATCGGGCAAAATCACGGCTGATGGGACTATTGTTGCGGTGCACACCCCTGGCCACGTCCCGGGTCACATTTCGCTAGTTGTGTATGGCGAGAATGATGACGGCACCAGAACGACATACTGCTTGCTTGGGGATGCGAGTTACGGATTGGATCTACTGGACAAGGAGGAGCCTGACGGCATCAACGACGACCCTATGTCGGCGTTGGAGAGCTTGAGAAAGATCAAATCATTCGCTCAACAAAGCGATGTAGTCGTCTTACCAAGTCATGATCCAGATACCCCTCGCCTGCTTCGAGATCGGATTTTGTACAAGCCAAAAGAAACATGAGCCTCTGTGGGATACTTGTGAAGTATAGGATGACATTCGTACATTTTACGAATGTGCAGGCCGCAGATCTCAGTGGCATTCTGGATATTTCCTACTAGTCGCAAACACTGACATTTATCCACGAGAAAACCAAGAGTCAGCTGAAAAATGGGTGCGAGCCTCTAATTTCCCTCATAAGTTTAGTGAGGATGGTGTAATTATCTGCCAAGAGGCCAGCTGAAGAAGTCACTACTCCTCCCCACATCATGACCGCCAAGTGATCACGGAATGTGGGAGAGCTTTGTCAAGATTCACTAATATTGCAGACCAAGTTTGAGGCCGACTTGCAAAGGTCAGTTTGATAAACAATTCCATTCAAATGTTTTCATGTCTAGGGCCACGTACCTTACTTAATGGTGGCGTAGACTTCTCAGGTTTCTGAACATGGCTTACGGCTGGTTGATATCTGGAGATGGCCGACAGAGTCGGCGGAGAGGGCCGCGTCAACTGGTCAATCTCTAATTAATGATCAGCTAAAGCATTGCTCTTCCCGGACAGAAGCTGCATGCTGTTCCTATCATTCAACAACTCCACTCGCGTTGTTACGCGTTTGCGTAACCCAATGCCGCATAACCGCGTGCGAGTCGGCAAATCTTTTTCGCATAATGGATCGCGTATGATTCCAACTAGCAAGCTGTCCTCGCAGAGCAGTCTGTTAGATAGTCTCAGATAGTAGACTATTTGTGTTCTTTAAATTTCATCACTACCTAGGTTAGCCCTCTACTAAGCCGGAATAACAGTGAAAGCCCTAGTTGGACGAGAGACAATATAGGATTTAGGTAGAAGTCATGGTGGCATAGTTTTACCATTGGGTCAGCTATGGCGATGCATAATGACTTTGCTCGAGTCTATAGCCGAGTTTACGAGCCTCCTCGTATTCATACGAGTTTCCTCGTATTAAAATGTATAAGTGACTTAGGGCGAACGGGATTGTGTGGACCGTTGTCGACATTTTTGAGGAGGAGGATGGTGGCCGCGCGGTGCCCCACACTATATGACCAGGGTGCAGACTCGAGCCCCTTATTTCATGTCACGCAGGGCACAGTACGTAATATTGGTAGCTAGGAGTAGGGAAGAAATCACACGTATTGGCATACACGTATTTACTGGTCAGGGGCTTGAGATGTGCTATATTGACTATGGGTAAGGACTTTCCCGATGCCAAGTCGGAATGGAATACCAGGCGCAGTTGAACAGAGCTGACGAATTCGATTCGCAACCACCATGCATATCTCTGGTAGAGCTGGGGAGTGCCACGTGCGAACCCCTGATCGACTGCCATGGAGTAACCTCAGCCCAGAAGAGTGGTTGATACTGCAGAGTGCAATCGATACTCCTCGCGCAATTCAGAACACATATAACTGCCTGGGCCGCCGTAGATCAAGTGATAGTCTTGATGGGTAGACCAAGCAAGTATAGCTCTTTACTCATCAGTTCACTCGTTATCTTTCGCTCTTTAGCTCCTTACAGTTAACTCACATTCTTTTCCGTCCTATTCCACTCGTTGGTCATGAGATCTATCTCGGCACTTGCAGCCTTTGCGGCTGTCGCGGCAGCCGACACCTGCACGTCGCCCGTGCAGCGCAAGAACTTTACCTCTCTTACAAATGATGAAAAGCTGAGTTGGCTGAACGCCGAAGTCTGCTTGACAACCCACGATGCCGTCTTTGGACTCTATGACGGTGCAAAAACTATCTGGGACGAACAGCAGTACTTGCACCTGACCATGTCGAATTATATTCATGGCGTAGTGAGTCTCAAGACCTGATTAACCGTGAAAAGAACAATCGACTCACAAATCAAAGGGACAATTCCTTCCCTGGCACCGCTACTACATGACTCTGCACGAAAAGTTGCTGCAGACCTACTGCAACTATACCGGTGGCATGCCTTATTGGGACGAACAAGTCGACGCCGATAACATAACCGCATCCGCTGTTTGGGACACTGTATACGGCATCGGAGGTGATGGAAACTCCTCGGACAGTCAGATTGTGACCGAAGGGCCTTTCGCTTATACGGAACTTCACGTCGGCGCCTGGTCGTTCAACACTGTGATTCCGAAGACTGCGACCTATCACTTGAACCGATCCATCAGCGCAACGACTTTCCAGGCGGCTAGCCAGTCGAATGTGGACGAGTGCTATGCGCTCGAGACCTACGGGGAAGCGTGGGATTGCTACGGCCAGGCCCCCCACTCGGCCGGACATGCCGGTACCGGTGGCACCGTGGGTATTCAAGACTCCTGCGCCTTGCCCAGGCCAGTACACTAACACCGCATATAGATGCAAGATCCGGTTTTGTCTCCTGGCGACCCCGTATTTTTCCTTCATCATACCAATCTCGACCGCCTCTGGTGGGAGTGGCAGTCCGCCAACCTTACCTATCGGCTCACCGACATGGGAGGCCAGAACACGCCCACGGAAGCATTCAATGCAGCCAATAACTGGGATGCTCCGGGCGCGAACTTCACCGACTACAGCGGCGATCCGGGCAACGTCACGACGCTGACACACATTCTCTCTATGTACGAGATGATTGAGAATGTCACCATTGCCGATGTCATGGATATTGGCGGTGACGTTATCTGTGCTGAGTATGTTTGAAGACGGTAACTTTGGTATCGAAGAATGCATCAAATTACCGAGCTAGAAACTTTAGAAATCGATAGTTAGATCCGTAATCGAGCTTCTGTTTCTAGAACATTTAGATACCTTAAACATCAGCCAAGTATCCACTTACGATGATTTGACGAGGCCTTGCGACAGATTGGAGTTGGAGTGAGCGATGTGCTTCTGACGATTCGAGTGGATTTACATCCAACCAAGCACCACTGGGAATAGGGAGGGGAATGGTTCGGTCCTGGCAGCAGTGGACATGAGGACCTGTCCCGACTCACGAGCAAACCCCCCCCCCCTGTATACCATGAATACCAAAGCATTTCCCAAATTTGCCAGATGCTGTTCCTGTAATCCTGCTGAAGGCTGTGCGATTCCCTTGTGTCTTCTGAGGAGTTGACGTCCAGGCCAAAAAGTGATGGTACACCACCTGGCACGCACATCGAAAGGACGGACAACAAGTGGTCAGATATAATCGATATAATTCAGATATACTTCTTATATCAATCACTCTCTGTGAGGCTGAACTGGATACCAAATTCATTTTGTCGCTTGATTGTTCATATAGCGGCCCTGTAAAAATGTCAAGAGCGCGTCACAGTCTTCCTGCACTCGAGTACACCACAACCGAGCTACACCAACCCGTTGTAGCAATGAATGCCCATGCCAGTCCTCCCTATTAGACCCTATGTTGCCCATGACGCTCAAGCTAGTCTTTCACATGTTTTCAAATGGGAAGAATACTTATCCGAACTACAAAGGGAGGAAGGGGTTGATCTCAGAGCTTAAAGGGATCCAGGCGAGCCGGAGGTCTCTTTCTGCGCAAGGACACATATATGATCATAGCAATGCAAGACGCCATACTCTACTCTTAAGAATAAGTGTTTCGTGTGGGAGCAATGAAATATACAAGCTCTCGATCCTCGACGGTTGCAGACACTTGGCAGTTAGAGCTGGTAACTATCTTCATTCTCATCTGATGGACATCAACACCGAAAGATATATATGGCTCAAAAGCTGATGTAAAATAGCAGATACGATGTATTTGCCTGATGCCTATAATCAAGATAAGCCGCCCAAATGATGCAGTCTCTTTGGAGCAGCCATACGGTCTTGGGCCTTACATTCGTTACGTTTGAATTTATGAAAATGTCAGAACTCATGTAAGTCGATCTCAAAGCAGGAGCGACAGCAAACATCAGATCTCAGAAACATTCACACGGTCGAGATGGCCGTGGTCACATTGACCAGTGAGCCAAGAAACACACATGTGCGCACGTCCATCGAGTAGCGCACCATCGACATCTGGAGTCGCATCGCAAGAAGCCAGCAGCCTGACTCCCCACAACCCGATTCGTCAAACATGTCAGAAAGCCTAACAAGCTTTCACAGTACCATTATAGAACCCCAGGAGCTGGTTTCAATGACCAGAGCTTAACTTTGTTCACCACCATGTTCTACGATGCGTGACATCGGCCGCTGCCGGCAGCTGGGAGAACCACACATACAGCACGACTCAACATGGGTACCAGTGCTACATGCATCCGATTCACACCGCCGTAGCTTGGGATGTGAACACGCATGCGGCGACGAGAAGGAGATCGAAGAGCTAGTCATCGACGTCGATCTGTGCGCCGCAAGCTCCATGCATAGTGTCATTTAAAATGCAGGCACCACTCCCCAGTGACTGGTAGAACACAATGAGCCACATGTGTCTTTCGTTCGAGGTTGAGCAGGTCTCTCCGCTGCCACATAGCCTATCATGTCCAAGGAAATAAGCAGCATCGTGTCTCACGGCTCGCCGAGCCCTACGGGGGAGAAGGCGATCGATGGCCAGCTCATCGACGGCCAACTCATCGACCCCAACCGGCCGTCCCTTGACAAGATCAGGGCATTCACCAAGGCCGAGGCCCGCGCCGCTAACATCGCCGAGCACGAGCAGACCTTCCTGCTTGCCCTGTCCAAAAACAAGAAGGCTGTGTTCTGGTCTCTCGTGATCTCCATGGCAATCATCATGGAGGGGTACGACACGGCGCTGATGCCGCAGTTCTACGGCTATCCGTCCTTTCAGAAGCGCTACGGCGAGTTTTTCCCTGACATCGGCGAATGGAGTCTCACGGGTGCGTGGCAGGCTGGCTTGAGCAATGCCCAGGCGATAGGTGTGATACTTGGGGGCTTCATCAACGGCTGGGCCAGTGCCATGTTCGGATACAAGAAGATGATGCTGGTTGCCCTGTTCTGGATAAACTCCACCATCTTCATTGTATTTTTTGCACCCACTATCAACGTCCTCCTCATCGGCCAATTCCTCTGTGGGCTGGGTTGGGGTGTGTTCGCTACTACTGGACCCGCATACGCGTCTGAGGTCTGCCCCCTTGCGCTACGTGGATATCTCACTGTATATAATAACCTGTGCTGGGCCAGTAAGTCACACCGTACCTATCTAAGTAAATTACAGCTAACCTCAAATCCATCAGTGGGTCAACTAATTGCAAACGGCGTCCTGAAAGCTCTCGTCAACAACTCCTCGGAATGGAGCTACCGGATCCCCTTCGCGGTGCAGTGGGCGTGGCCACTACCGCTGTTCGTCCTCGTCGCCTTCTCCCCGGAGAGCCCCTGGTGGCTGGCCAAGAAGGAGCGTTACGGAGACGCCGCCATCAGCCTGCACCGGCTGTCCAACCGCACCGAGAGCGAGGTCCAGAACAGCCTGGCACAGATCGTATATACCATCAGGCTTGAAAAGGCAAGGATTGCCCGGAGCAAGGAAAAGGCCGCTGCTGCTCGCCCTGCCTCTGCACGGAACAACACAACATCACAGACACAACCCTCGAACTCCTGGCTGGCACGGTTTACACGACATCGTGTTTGTTCGCCCGTTTCTTCACTCACCCCGTCCTTTCCTTTCGTCCATGATATATACATCTCATCTGTGACTGTACTGTGAATCGCTAAAACACACCAAGCTAACTTGAATTCCCCTTCGTGTAGGAGTTGCAATCCGGATCTACCTACCGAGACTGCTTCCGCGGGCTCGATCGCCGCCGCACCGAGATTTGCTGCTTCGCCTTCGCGGGACAGATGCTTTCCGGCGCACAATTCGCCTACGGGCCGTCGTACTTCTACCTGCAGGCAGGTATGTCGGTCGACGACGCATACAAGCTGGCTGTCGTCAGCCCAGCACTGGCCTTCATCGGCACTGTTTCGTCTTGGGTCTTACTCACATACTTTGGCCGCCGGATCATCTATCTGTGCGGAATATCAGGCATGACGCTGGTGCTCTGTCTGATCGGCATTATATCCGTGGTCACGCATAGCACGGCGGGTCTATGGGTGCAGGCTGCGCTGTGTCTTGTGTGGCAGCTAGTCTACAGCTTGACTCTGGGACCCATTACGTATTCTATTATTGCCGAGACCAGCGCAATGCACCTTCGTGCCAAGACGGTGGTGTTGGCAAGAAATACGTACAACGTTGTGACGGTTGCGTCGCTGGTCATTGAGCCGTGAGTAATTGGCCTTTACATCTTCCACTCGTGGTACTCAATGACTTCATGTACCATGTACAGCATGAAATATAGCTGACCATCATTCTTCAAATACAGATACTTGATCAACCCGACAGAGCTGGACCTGCAGGGGAAAACCGCTTTCTTCTGGGCTGCCACAGCTGCGTTGACCACGGTCTGGGCTTACTTCCGGCTGCCTGAGGTCAAGGTACGCATATTCCTACATTCTAGAGTTTCCAAATGCACATATACTGACCATGTTGCTAGGACCGCACATACGAGGAGCTGGATGTACTCTTCGCGAAGAAGCTCTCGGCCAGGAAATTCAAGTCCGCGGAGGTGCATGTCTACGAAGATTCAGAATATCAGATATTCCTTGACTAAGATAAAAGACCGGTCTCATATTCATGTATCTATGCTTACAGCGAATCTGCTTGGAGAAAGTTTGTTCACGAAAGCGTGGTGTTTCGAGGTGAATGTTTCAAGATAATAACATGTTAACACTTCATTGGCTCTCACGCTGCTCGAGTGATGCCTGATGGGTGATAGTTCGCCTTGCGTGCCACAACGCTCACCAACAAACATCAGTCTTAAGGACATCACGGCCGACGCTCCCGCATGCAATCTTCAGACGTAAAATCTAAGAAGGATACCCTGCCTGTCAATGACCAGCAGCCAGGCTAAGCATTTGCGCCGAATAATCACACCCTGTGAGTTCAGATATAGACTCTGTCCGATCATCCCCTGACACAGGAGCGCCAGCTCAAGTGACCAGCGATCATCTTGGCCTGCCTCATCCCATCTTCTTCCGAACCCGAGAACTTTGCACCAGCATGCGTGTCATAATAAGCTTGTAATTGAGTACAATAGACACTGCACAACGATCTTTTGCAAAGGCAAGGGTAGCAGTCTCGCCAGCGCATGAAACTACCGAGCTCCCGCTATTGAACATCTGCACACATCGACCTGCGCTCATACTGACTTGGTGAACGCACTACTCTCCGGGGACACCTATAGCTACTTGAAACCTGTTCAGAGCTTACTATTTCAGTCAGGAGCATGGGGTCACACATGAGTGTTTACATTCCCGTTAAGATTCATCACTCGCCATGGAATCAGGGAGGGTTTTCTGGTTGATGTGCTCTACTTATACGAACCTGGAGGGATACAGAAAACAGCTGATCATTTTGTTAACTCGAGGCACCTATCTTGAAGTAGTGAGATAATGATAGGAAATTCATCCACAGCTCCTAGTAGCATGTGGGAGATGATAAAATGGCCCTCTACCACCATCGTGCCAATCATACCGCTGACGTGAGCATCACTTCTGATGGCTTTGTGGAAGCTTGACTCTCCATTACCCGTTGCAGCTATCAACGCAACCTGAGGTGCTCGGGTACCTCGGCTAGCTGTGCCTGACGCCCCTCCACTCCTGCTCGAAGCTTTCTTGCCAAGGACTGCCCGAGTTTGACGCCGGCTGAAGTGGATGTTTACTACCTGTTGCACGGTCCTCTGTGCTTCCCTCATGGCTATGGCCTCGCGGCGGAACGCAGTGCTCCAGCCAAGTTTAACGGGTTAAGAACAGCTCACTACGCATCTCTCGACTCACAGACCGATGGTCTCTCGGTCCTTGAGCATGTGAAGGCTTTGCACATTTTACGAGCCAGTTGGTCTCGGTACTCCGAGTCAGGGCCGTTTATGACTGTCCAAGTCCAAAGACGTACGACTTTGCACTCCGCCCCTCCGCTAGCGGCCCTTGAGAGCTCATTTCCCACACAGGGTCATTCCGTGTGTCAGAACAATCACGGGCCTGCTTGAGGTGCAGGTTGTCTCCCTTGTAGCTCAGCTTGCTATGTCTTCCATCAATTTGAAAGTAAACATGAAGACTCGCTCCGGTTAGTGAGGTCTAGCGCTTGGGCGGGCCGTAAATTAGTACATTTAGGTGAGTTTGACAGCTCGTGTGTAGCAGGGACAATGACGCAGTAACGTCAAAACTAAGAGATAGACACTAACCAGGATGACAACCCAACAGCAGAGAAAGTCTGGGAGGCGGACAGCTTGGCCGACCTATGCAAAAAGTGTGGAAAGGGGTTGCGCAAACGCAAACCACTTAATGCCGTGATGGACGAGAATGGAATATTAATCAATACATCCTCTGCTTCCTTACTCCCTGGGACGGATTCGTCAGAGGAGTGCCTAATCTAAAACATGCCTGGTAGCTTAGATATGGTCGAGGAAACGTTTACTAAGATGCGCTAGTTAGTTGGGAGAGCGTACTCAGACCGGGTACAGTTGATTCCTAGGTAGTCAGATCAAAGTAAATAGCTATATGGTAATGTAGCTCTTTAAATCATAGAGGATCCCATTAAGCTAGCGAGTATAGCTTCGCTTCAATCCCCTCACACTAAGCAGTGTTGGTGAATCCGCGTTCGATACCACAGCCAAACCGACGAGCTAGACGTAGACGGTCTGCGACAGGTCGAGAGCAAAGTGGCGCGTTTGACACGAGAAAGAGAGCTTGGATTCACATCATCACTTGTGATGCATGACCGTGCGAAGAAGCTAAGGTCTTGTAAATAGCCGGTCTCGCCTTCCTGATCACCCAAGATCCATTATTCCAGCAGATCGCATTCATCTGAGCTGCTCAGCGGTCTTTCTTCTTTCCATCATCCGCAAATCTCATACACAACATCAGTCACCATGCTCCCTTCAAACATCCTCGTGGCGCTTGTCGCGCCCTTAATGGGCCTGACCCAGGCTGCGGCGCTGCATCCGAATTCCTTCGTCACCGTCCACCTGTACGGAGAGTACGACAAGCACTATGTTGAGAAAGTCTGGCCAGACGGCGATGAGCACTGGTTCAGTAAGTAATCCATCTCAGGCTTTCCTTGCCATGCGCTTTTGTTGCTGAATTTATGAGTCAATGTTTCACGTGCTTACGGTCTCTGGCAACAGACGAGGGCGCGGATAAGTGGAAGAAGGAAGTGGACATCAAGTTCATCAAGTACTACACGGAGAAGGAGGACAGTGAGATTCGCTGTCTCCCCGTCGAGTCATACTACCCCTGGAACCCACTCAAGATCAAGAAGTTCTTCAAGCTGCCTGACGAGCACGGCCTCAAGGTCTACGGCCTGGCCTTGGAGAAGCCTCAGCCCATCGAGGTCCTTCGGTGTGATCTTCCCTAAGGGAGGAGACTTGCATGGTCCAGCCTGTGGAGCAATGAAATCGTGGACTGTCTAGCATCTTTGATAGGATCGTCAACCTTAGATATTATACCTAAGCACATAAGCTTCGAGAATTGACATAATCCCATCACAACTGGTCTGCTCCCATACGAACAATTGAAATTCATTCTAACTTGGAAAATGCCGTACCATATAACGTTTTTTGTAGAGTGGTATCCTGTACAAGAAATCTTTCACATGTTTGATCCCGCCGAGCATAACTCGGGAACTATTCCACTCCGAGGGGCCGTAATCCCGGGTGTCACAATCTTTGATGATGAAATCTCATGAAGGATGTCTCTCTGGGTATAGTTCATATTTTGTCCTGTCTTGGAATATGCAGGAAATGTTTGAAGTGGCAAATCATCCTGCTGTTAGGCATGACCTTCAGCTGGGTTTCGAAGAACAATCACGAGCTGCCTTTGTTTCGTCAACAAGCGAAATTTACTTTTTGTCAGCGATACGTGATTGATCTATTTTTCTTTCTTTGTTCCTCGACCTCACCCTCAAAGGAAAACATTGCCAGTCGAGGCAGAGACAGTTGGCTGTGGCACAATAGAGTAGCCGAAGTGATATTGCTTCCAGGATAACAAGCAGTGAAAATCGTAGCATACAAAGAAATAAAGAAAACCCATCTGTGTGCCTATTGTCGTTGCTCGATTTTCTTAAGAAACGCAAAGGGCTCATGAGAAATGCTAGCTACTTGCTCTTACGCTTTGGATATACTAAATCACATCAAGCAGTAAATCCAGACTGATTCAATATGACAAGAGAGGAATCTACAAAGAAGCGATCTTCCCGTGGCCGTAAGGCGAAGTGGACCGCGTTGGACATCTCCAATTCAGCGTGTACTGAGACAGAGGCTGCAAATCCAGAAAAGCCGAGACCGCAGCCAGCTTACGTATGTTTGCAAACATGTCGGCGTGATATTTTGGCAATACCTTTGCTGACCTCCTTCTAGTACTCATTCGGTGGCGTGCGATCCGATCACCTCACTAATAGCGGAGAGACATCGATTCTTGAGTCCGAGGCATACTGGCAGGTGAAAAACAGCCTTGAGAAACGCATTCCCGAGTACCCAAAGACAACTCGGTATGTCGATTCCTTCAGCCTCCCACTCAAAAAGGTAAGTCTGCGAAAGGACTCGGTTCTTTGTCACATCCCACTAGTCCCAGGGCAAACCAAGTTTTGGGACCCGAGCCAGCGCCCTGGGGCGGTGAGGGCATACTTCTACCGCGAAGAGCCTGGTAATTTCGACGTATTGTACCATGACCCACGGCAGCCTCAACACCCGGAAAGCGGGCAGTATGCATATAGTCTTGCCATCTATCATCCAGAGGTATAATGTACGGAGACGAAGCCTATATGACAATCCTACTGCTAATGATCTCACGCGGAAAGACATTGATTGGTCAGCATGTAATCTGGTATATTGAGAGGTGTGCTCAGGTGCGTGGATAAAACACTATAGCAACCAAGGAAGGGGCCCAAAGCCATGAGATTGAGAGATCAGACAGGCAGACTATCAGTTAAAGTTCCCACCCATGCTGTCATTTTGCTGTAAAGTTCATGCCCAGCCACCAAGATGTGAAATGCGACCTGAACTCTCATAGAGTATGCAACTGCAAATGCCTTTAGAGGCAATCAAGCCTTGACGCAGGCCAGGAACTCGATGCAGATCCTGTAGTCGCCCTTCATTGCTTCCTCCAGACTGTTGACAGATTCGAAGCCATAGCGGTGACAAACACTGCCCAAAACGTTGTGATAAAAGTCACGACTCTCCTTGGGAATGACCCACCCGGTGCAGATCTCTTTGATGTTGGCAGAAAGAGCGTAGAAGGTCACGCCATGTCCATCAAATTTTCCGTTGTGTTTGGAGGTGTGGTCTGGTAGCTCGGCGGCTGAACAATCATCCGACTCAATCCCCGATATCTTTCGAGGGTTGATTCCATCATGATTCTTTCCGGACGCTCCTGCGACAACCGCGTGTTTTGGCTTGATGTCGTAGTCCAGAAGGTAGATCACTTTCAGACTTGGCTCTCCATCCTTATCGCACAGCGATGTTGCATCACCAAAGTCGGCATCAATTCCTCCACTGAGTTCCGTGATCCAGTTACCGTTGAATTCAGTTCCGCTACATTCGAGAAACTGCCGACGCTCAAGAGCAATGCGCAAGGGAAGTAGTTCTGGGAACACGGTGATGCATCGAGGCTTGTTCCAGGGGAAGCGCGGATCGGGGTCCTGAATACAAATGATGTCTGTAGCCAGGTTGATGGTGTAGTGGTCTGTAATGAAAGTGCTGGATGGGTCGTTCCCGTGGGTGTTGCGTGAGGCAGTGTGTGCGAGACAGACGCGCCGGGACTCTTGGCAGGCATGGAGCAGGGCGAGATTGGCGAAGTAAGACGAGTAGCAGCCCCAGGTGCGCGTACGCTTGCTCGGTTCGCCCGTCTCGGGGTCTTTCTCGATGTTGATGGTACGATTGGCGTTGACCAGTTCACTTTGCCATGTGAACACCTCGTCGTCTTCGTCGTCGTCGTCGCACCTTCGCGGGTATGAGAGGAAGTGGACAGAAGGGGATTGAGGAATGGCTGCCTCCCATATCTGGAGCTGCAGCTCCTTGGGCAGCTCAGTGAAGCGGCTGAACTCTGCCATGGTGATACGTATCGATGAGGAATCCTTCAGATGGGTGCAGGAACAGCCGTCCATCAACAGCTCACCGGCTCAAAAGATGTGACGTTGCTGGTCGACTTCGTGGTGATGAAAAGGCGGAGACACAAGAGAGGTTGCCCGGCAGAATCCTGCGCGAGATAAGCAACAGAAGTCGGTGCCTGACGTTGCTGTTTGTACGTGTGGCAGGAACGCGGTCGCGACTGCCAAAACGCGACGGGCATCGACAGCTCTGTTTTCTTAGGGAACTACCTGAGCCACCTTTTTGAAACGGACCTCGAGAACAAAGCCCAGTTTTTGACACAGTTAAAAAAAAATTGCATCTCGTAGTTGCCGAACTTTCAAGAGGCAAACTTATTAACAAAGGTCTTCCACTGTCATCGATATGAAAAGGATCTACATACTTGTAGGCCACCATCCAGCAGCAGACAATCTTCGCTTTACTTTAGGAAGGGATCGGAGCTTTCATTCACAGGGTGATACGTCCAATACTGCTTCGAGAAAACCGGTGCCCACATCCTCTCCCAATAAAAGCCAACCTCGGGGTTGGTCGCATTTGCCTCCTCGAACCTCTGCAGTGCCCGCTGATACACCTCGACTGGTCGGCTCTGGATAGTCTCGCGCCTCACAGCAAATATCCCCCCATGCATTGCCCGAATGGCAGGCGGGTGCTCCTCCTTGAGCACGAACCGCCAGAACTCGGCGGGAGTGTAGTTGGCCCTGACTAACGTCTTGAGCTGGTTCTCGGTGATCCACGGCTTCTCCTCGGCCGCGGTCCAGTTGATTTCCTCCCAGTCGTCCTCATCGCGGGTCAGCTTCTGCCTGTTGAACGGCGTCACATCATCGGCCGGGACTTGCATCGCTGCAGCAATCATCTCCTCGACATTGTTCACGACCGGGCCTGTCAGGTCAAAGGGGCTGGCTTGGGTGAAGATCATGACGTCTTCCAGGTTGCAGTAGTGGTTGACTATGTGCGTCAGGAAGGTCTGCCCCTCGCGCCCAACGTTGGGCAGGTTCGTGTAATTCCGAAAGATGTCATGGGATACGGTATCATTCTCCTGCCCAATTCCACCCTTGGAGTACAGGTATGTATTGCTAGCAACTGGGGCCCATGGCTCGAGTGACTCCTTGAACCGAGCCACGACGATGCCTAGCTCCTGTATTGGAACACCTGCAGCTGCAGCCATGACCAAGAACAGGAAACTTGCTTGCAACATGTGCGAAGAAGTCCGACGAGAATGTGCAAGTAAAACAAACAGAGGAAGGCAGCTGAAACTAATGAGCCAGGAATGGGTCATGGTGCGAAACTCAGCTTATGTATATGTGTGGGCAGGGAGTTCCCCCCTTTTTTTAGGCCCACGCATCTCCAAAACCGTGCTCGAGGTCAAATTAAGGTTTTCATGCGGGTTGTATTGCTGCACTGCCCTTATGCTGCAGTCTCATTCATGCACCCATACCTTCCGGCATGGGCCGACAACACCAAACTTCACTTCTTATTTCACTCGATCTAAGCAATGACTATTCAGTAATTGATTCTGACTCTTCATGATGAAATCGTCACTGCCTTTGTCTATGGATGGCAGACCGCCCGGCCACTTGTAGAAGAATCAGTTCAGACCAGTCTCACTTCGTCTAACTTTCTCGCTTCCTCGGTCATACTTTAGACGAAACCTTATACTAGCCCCTGAAGGGCGCTGGAACTGAGACCCGTTGAAAGCGTGGATTAGTCTGTCCTGCATCATTGCCTCGCCCTCAATCCGGTCACACATCAAATGCCCAACTTCAGCCCTCGATGAAATGATTTTTTTTGTGAGTCAAAAGGGAAAGACACATGTAGAAAGACATTACCTCGGGTCTGATCATCTATTTTACGTCGTTCCAAAAATGCTGAAGATTCGCCGGAGGACACACATCCAACGCAATAGCCAAATCATCATGATTCCCAGGGTACTGTTACTCATCTGTGGGTGGCGTAGGCGGCACGGGTCACTTGAGCACAAAGAATTTCAACCGTCAACTATGCGCCGCTATCGTTGGCATTCTTTGTCGCTTCCGACACCAAACTATTCTAGAATGATTCTATTTTGTATAGATTTGACGCATACTCGGACAACGTAGTTGGGCATTGCAGTGAAAACAGGTAATAGATGTCTCTGCCTGAGCCTGCACTCACGAAGTTGTTTCTAGAGGCATGTATATAAATAATCTTGGCGTATAAGTAGCCTAATAAGACAATCTACAGTTTCTGGAAACCGCCAAGATATAATTCTCGAGACTACTCGAGCAATAGCTCGAGATGTCCTAGAACACTACAACTTGTTGCTCGCGAACAAGAAAAGGGCAGATCAGTCATCATAAATTTGGAGTGATCATTACGTATTGACACGCGAGTACAAGCGTCAAAATATTCCATGTAATGAGTAGACAGTGTATATGCGTAGAGCTGGAATAGCAACCGTTGAACGCTCCCGGCACGGAGCGCGCTTGAAAGCCATGGTCATCATCTAGAACTCGCAGCAATTGCATGGCTCTAAAAACAGCAACACAAGCAAGTCCTTCATTATTCACCGGAACCCGACCCTTGAATCGCGGCACCTGTCGGACGAGTGTCTTTGTTGATAGAATGTTCTTCAATATGTTCCACGCCGCACTTCATCAACGACCCCCATCAACCACAGTTTTGAGCAGGCTCACATTTCTTCAAACTCTGAGACACATCTTCATCGTTATTCCATCCATATTTTGAGAATATGTCAGCCAATCCTTACAAAGCCTTTGGGCTATCATGCCCCAACGGTGGAGACTTCCACATTTGCGAAAACACCAAAAGAGAGTTCATCGGCTGCTGCACGACGGACCCATGTTCAGACGGCTCCGGACTATGCGAAAAGGCAAATCTCCGGGCAGCCTCGTTTTCCGAGTCCAGCTACTTGGATATACCACCCCAGAGCTGCGACAGCACTGGGGGCGACAACCACTTCTATACTTGCACGGCTAACGACCCACCTTTCATTGGATGCTGCACTATCAACCCATGCGTCAACATGACCTGCCCGTCTGCAAATCTCCGAGCGGCGGTGTTGTCCTCCGATCATGACGATAGGGCATCTTTTCTATCGCCGTCGTCCTCATCGAGCGGCGCAAAGTCGTCAGCATCAGCGGAACCCGGCTCGAATGGATTGTCATCTGGGGCCGTCGCTGGAATCGTCGTCAGCGTAGTCGTGCTCCTCGTTCTCATTGGAGCTTTCGTGCTTTGGCGACGTTACAACTGGAATCCACTGGAATCATCCAAATCAAGACAACTGGATAATTCCGTACCGAGATCCTCAGATGACAGTTTGATGAATAGTCCCCAAACCCCAGGATCTGGGCACACGAACTCACCTTCTTTAAGCAGTCATTCGCATCTGAGTGACCCTCGCTCCGCGCTATATTCTCCCGCTTCAGTGTCACCTTTACCCTCATATAAACAGTATCAGGCTGCGATGCAACATGGACAATGGGCCATGCCACCACCTCCCGTATTTCACCCCCACCGTGACGGTTCCGTAACTTGGCCATTCCAAAGCCCCTTGTACGAGACACATCCTAGCCCATCACCGAAGGCCGGCCTCCAAAATGCCTGGCCGGGTCATCAACCAGTCCACGAACTTTTGGCCGAGGTCCACAGCTCAAAGCCAGAGCTTCCGGCGGAGGAACGTGCCCAGGAGTTGAGGTCATCATGCATAGTACAACCGCTCCGTCCACCGCCACCTGTGAAGGGTCTCGTGGCTGATACGATACCGGACTCGCCGACTTTGGGCCCGCCGTTGAGCGCTGATCGGGTCCACCCGAAAGCTCGAACTGCCCTGAAGGGTCGTTCTACTGATCGCTCACCCCTGATTCGCCAGAGCACACAAGAGAAGAGCCCAACCGCAACTCCGAAGACACGTCACGCCAGGGGCGGACAGAGTACTACGGAACAATTAGCCTTGTCATTCGACAACACGAATTTTATATAATAAGAAACTGGAGGCATTATAAAAGCGGGTCTAGTTAATGCAGCATTTTCGCGAAGTCGCACCTCACTTTGCGTAGGAATTGGATGCCTTGCTATATTTTCCTGTGCTTACAAACTGCATGTGTTTAGCTGATAGCTGAATCAAACTCATATTTCAAGAATAAACAGGAATTCTTGTATGCCAGGCACCTACGCCATGTAATGCGGTGAACGCATCCTTGTACCATGACCTTCCTCGGCTAGAAAGATTTGGTTGATCATTTTTAAAGAGTCGATCCGGTCTATCAATTATGCTGTTCTTTGTATTTTTTGTATTACTCTCACAATCAGATATTAATCTCCTCGGAAATACAGGCTGATTAGATAAATGATTGACTTTCAAAAGGCTTGGAATAAGCAAAGAACAGCAACGATCAAAGACTCTAGCAACTCAACGGAGCACATTAAAACCCAAAGATACAATCATCGTCTTTCCAGGCTGTCTGACTTCATTAAATAATGAGGCATTATGTTCCTCCAAATTCCCATTGTTTTGTTCTCTGACCTTCCAGGAACGGTCCCCCACTTTGGCCGCTGGATGCCCATCCGGAATCGAGACACGCGATATGCCCTCTCTAGGGACACAGTCGGCAACCGCAATACGGTCTCGCGGTAGAAGGTCTGGGTAGTCCAGTCGTATGAGCAGCCCACCACCCGCTGCATGCCGCCCTCGCTGCCGCAGAACAGGAGGGCGCTAGGCGGACGAACAGCTTCAAAGATGGTCACTTGCAGGTTGTAGGTGTCGACGAGTGTAAAGATCTGTGAGCTCCAAGTCATTAATGGGTTTTAACCTGCTGCGAGGAGCAGACCACCACTCACCCTCATGTCCTCTGTCCTGGCTAGTCTAGCTGCTCTGACCTTTTCTCTTGTGTTTGTATCCACGCAGGGGTCAATGCCAACCTTTTCCTTGTGCTCGTTGATTCGCGACCGGCTGAGCGGACTACCATTGGTCGACCACTTGAAGCGGCCAAAGTTGCCTCCGAAGATGAGGCGCTCAACCGTTGCAGGATTGAGATATCCCTCCACTCCGTAAAGGGCGCCCTGAATGTTTCGGATCTTTCCACCCAGCATATTGCGTATGTGCGATGGGGTTTTCAGGACTGTATGAAACCAGATAAGCAAGAAAATAATAGCGATAAAGATGGATAGTGAAGAAGGAGCAAATGCCCCTGTTATTAGCAGTGTTAAAATTCCGCTCGCCCCAAAGAAGAGCGCGACAATGAGAAAGACCCAGCCGAAGCGGACGACCAAGGACGAGGTCATTCTCTTCCATGAGTGACCGGTTTCGTACCAAACGCAGTCAAATCTGGACCACTCAATGGTTGCGCCTCGGGCGCCATCAAGCACGACTGTATCGTTGTCACAGATGGCGGCAACTTGACAGATAGGATCGATATCCCACAGTGAAGAGTCATATGCATCTGTCATGTCGTACCATGGTTGGTTCGGATCCCTAGGAAGGGTGCAGATGTAGCGCTCGAGGAGTTTGTCGCTGTCGTTCGCGAGGGAAAGTCTGCCAGCGTTTCTCAGAGTGGACGATCACGAAGGCTGTGGGTACTCAACTCACCTTGCAAATGCTTGGAATTGACTGTCGGTACGATCAATTTGAGGACGTATACGCAGTAAACCCATCAGTGCATAAGCGTGGTCCCCCTCCGAAAATGTTGTTGTGTGCCTGGCGTAGAGACACCTTAGAGCCAGAACAGCGAGCTCTATTCTACTGAGATCAATGGTTCCAAGGTAATGATCTATCAGCTGCCTCGAAATTGCGGCGTCTTGCGGCCACAGCTTGGACGCAACCTGATTCTTTGGAATTACCTCTGGTTTGCTCAAGTCACCTCCGCGGTAATAAACCACAAGCTCACCGCCTGGGCTTAGGAGGACTTCAGGAAATGTCCACATGCGCGATCCCCATTGTTGGAGTTGATCACTGGTGGACGTGTTTGCGAGGCCAGTCGTGGCATTAAATGAGGAGTTCGAAGGACCCACGGCAACGATCATCTTCTTAGCACCGCGTAGAACATCTGAAATTCGGTAGACCTTACTAAAGATTAAACTTCCAAGGTATCCAGGTAGGGGGAAGTGGAACGGAAGTACTCACATCATTCTCAAGCTCCGCCTCATCTTGCATACAACTGCCGGCCACCCAGAAAGCATCAACATGGGCTTCTCGGGCGGCAGCCATCCCGATCTCGTGCAGGTCTTCCATGTCCTCATCAACTTCATGGCTGAAGTGTTCGCTAGAATAAGCCACGAATAAATATGACAATGTGCGCGCTAAATTTCCCGGTTCGCTCTCCCACTGGGCCACTTCAATGGGTCTCCAGCCATCACTCGTCAGCAGACATAGGTTGCGAGGTCTCAGACGTCGATACAGGGATGTATTGCGAGTGTGGTGGGCAGCTTCACGCGAATTCTCCAAGAGATTTCTCCAGACCTTGGCATCTCCCCAGTATGTATGGAGAACAGGCGGGTATTTGTAGTCGTTGAGATTGACTGGACCAAACCGGCCCAAGCACTTCACCTGTCAGCCCAATGACGCCGATGGACTGGAGATGCAGATCGACCTACCACGGGAATCGTGGCGAAAGCGGCAGGAAGCAAACGCAACAGCTGGGCGTAGAGACTCATCCAGCTTTTCCGGTCGTGGGCACAGTCAAGTGTCCACATGGCCAAGCGTACAAAATATGGAGAAGGCTTTCGCACGTAGGTACGATACCAGGTGGTCACGCCCTGGGCCTCATAAACATCGTCGGTGCACTGAACGACGAGTTGACGAAGTTTGCCGTTCTTAAAGCTGAGGTAGGTATCGCAAAGCCGCAGCATCTCAATTCGGCTGGCGAAGTCGCGGTGACGATAAGTGCTGCCATCGCTGTACTCGCAACCGTTTGTACGATAGGCGAATCCAAGGGTTGCTGAGAGCCCATGATGTCTCCAGGTCTTCAAGGGGACAATGCCGTCTTTACTGGTATTCTGGAATGAGTGTTCTGTGCCCGGCTCATTATCCATGTTGCACACCGATGAAACCCCCAGCTCCTGGAATATTTCATTCAAAAACATGTCGTTACTCTCTCATGTAGGCCTCACCTCGTAAACCTGTTCGATTGGGACTTGGTCTTCCGGTTGAGACGCCCGAGCCACTTTTTGAAGCCCTAGCATTGGCTCAGTACGTATGCCTTGTTTCTAATCGTAGGTACGCCAATGAGAGAACACCCACAGATTCCGGTGTCCAGCTGTCACCGTGCCTGAGCTGAATTGGTGTTCGTGCAGACGATGATAACTGTAAGTAATTGCTATGTTGCTGAGGTACCGCTAGATGGGTGAAAGGGCGGACCGCAGTGGAAGACAACGGTGACTGCAATGTGTCTGTTGAATATTCTTTGACCTAGATTGATGTGGTTTTTGAACCGTAAGACTGAGCACTTGCAGACCATCTTCTAAACATATCGAACATACCGCTGCTGAAGTCCACGACCCACCATGTCTTTGTTCTGTGCTTCCCTATAATAAGAAATGAATCAGCGCTGTGTGTGGGAACTGAGCCTTAGTAAGTGTATGAGTATTTAATTTTTGGGGGGCTTTCGAATACCATGAATGTTAGTGCCCTCGGCCATCAACTTGTGATTGAATTGTCGCTTGACTTGACTATCACATCTTCCCAAGAAGGTCATGTAGGGAATTTTATGCGTCGATATTTGCGAGTATAGACTGCCCTGACTAGCAGAGCCTCATCGGCCGCGTAGACCAGGTATCATTTCCTCTTCATCCCCTGATTCACTTGGGTTCGATGGAAAATCTATTTTAGGAGCCTGAGCCTCCTTTGGTTGAATATCGGACAAGGTGCGTTTCATGATGCAAAGTGATTTCTATAGATATTTCTTGTGGGGGTCTCAGTGCATGCTTCGGGGGCGAAAATATGCAGTCTCGGATTGCCCGCATGCGAGACATTGCATGCGCTGAGCCGTCTCCGTGGTGGCCCTTCAGATCCTTAAAGCTGTTGACAGCCGTCACACAAGGCTACCTAGCTGCGACCTTCTACATTGCTGCTGTTGCAGCGTATATATATAACAGCGTAGTACTGCGTACTCCACAACATGTATCACAAGGCTATACAGTTAAACAACTCGGATGCCCGTCCATCCGGCTGACTTGCATAGAAACACAATGTCCCGCCAATTTGAAATCCACAACTCCAAACTTAAAGCATACGACTTGAAAAGCATCATTACCCCGATCCAGAATGTCTCGACTGTTTTCCGGATCAAATTCGACGTCCATGTCCATGCCTTTGCAGCCCACTTTCCAGCCCCTGGCCCAAACGTCCTGGGACACTGTGGATGTCTTAGAACGAGGGCCGCACCTCAAACGCACGCTCAACGTCGAGACCAGCATGTTGGCCCAAACCATTGATTCTGCTGCCAGCCTTCGTTTCGTGTAAGCGACTGTGCGAAATCCCAACGGCTTTGATGAGATTCACTGCTCTGACTGGCGCGTAGACTCGGCCCCTCCGATGCTGGAGAGGAATGGTACTCACGCTCGCTGGGACGTCTGTATGAGATCTTTCGAATCCCTGATGAGTTCACCTTAGAAAGGGTGCAGTCGGTCAGCCACAGTTTTGGGTCAAGCTCCGCCGATAATGAGTTCTGCTCCTGGTTTCACTTTCTGTGCAGATATATCCCTGATGACTTGTCAGGATCTGTTGGCGAGGCGCGATACTGGAAGGCCGGCTTCTTCATTCGGAAATCAACTTCTTTGGGGGTCACTCTCGTGTGCTTTTCGCCGCCGCCTACAGTTCTTAAACGACTGGAGTTATTCATTGACGGCCCTTCGTGGTCTACTGCCTGCGAAACGCCATACGCCCTGTTCAACTTGATTCTAGGTGCTCTGTTCCTGGAAGTAGATGAAACGGTATGGACGATGGGAACCATTTTCAGTAAGATTGAGAGGGTGAGTCGCCACTCAACGAGATTTTCCCAAAGAAATCACTGCATAGTACTAACTAATGAACTGTAGGAAGTCACCGATCATGTTGATGGGACGTTGAAATTCCGAGAGCAGAAATATTACAGGCCTCCTTTTGGCACACTTCACCGATACGCAAACGATCTTGCCTACCTCAAGGAGACGGTAGAATCTAACTTGCTCGTCACCGAGTCCATTCTAGACCGCACGGGTGGAAGAAATCTGGAACACACAACGCAAACCAGCCCGCCACCAACGGAAAATGATCTCCTTAAGGAAGGCTTGCTCTACCACCGATCCCTCTTTCGCTCAACCCAGCTACGGCTCTTGAGCCTGGACAAGCGAATCCAGAACTCAATCAACCTTGCCTTCCATATGGTAACACAGCAGGACTCTCTCATCATGATGCATGACTCGGCATCCGTGACCATCCTGACTGCCGTGGCCGCTGTGTTCCTACCCTTCACGACCATCGCAACAGTAATTGGCAGCCAGCTGTTTGACACGGACCAGGACAAACAGGGCAATTGGAAAATTATCGTCAGTCCCCTGATTCGTTATCTCTACATCGTTGGTATCCCGATGACGGTCGTGATCTTCATTGCCTCCTATTTCTGGTCCATTCGGCGTCGATTAGTCTGGTCTACAGGTGCCAAAACTGGGTCTGCATCACGTTTCAAGCTCCGACTTTGGAAATAGAGTAGAGAAAACCGTCAAATTTCAAGAGGCAAACACGGCTCTTGCAAACAGATTGGACTGGCTTGAATGTTGAATTGGTTGGTTCTCATGGGTCTCATCTCAGGAAGACATATGGCATCACAGCCTTTCAGCACCGGCTGCACCGAATTGTGAGGATGTGACAACCTGTGCGAGCAAACCTACCTTGACAATGAGAATTCCGAATGTTCCATCGCGGACTGCAGCGACTGCATTGAGTGAGAGGTCATTTGTAGTGACTCGAACAGAGGCAAAGCAACTCAACACTTCGATCTGGTGCCCAAGATCGCTGACTTGCTCATTCTAATGACTACAATAGATCGATCTGGCCTTTCATTTCACATTGCCCTTCCATTCGGAGCAAGCTTTTCTTCCATTGTCAATCTGTACACCTGTTGTAATTCAAAGCAGCTGCGCCGAGCCCCACACTAAAAACGATGCGATATTTCCTCAGACCGTGCCGAATGCAAAATCACCAGAATTCAAGTTGAAAACATCCCAATTCACTCATTAACCACGAACTTCTACCTTTATCTTCCTCAAACAGCCTCTCTCTTCCTCCCCAAAACCAAACAATTCCCGAAACCTCCATCCGGCTCGAACATCAATCCAAACAGAGAATGTGGTCCCCAGGCTTTGTCACTGATTGCACAGGTCTCAAAGTCGAGGAGAAAGAGGTGCCAACAGATTCTCCCAGGGGCCGGACCAACCCCACAGACAAATCCTCCCCCAGCCATGACGACCATGGCAAACAAGCAGACAGCAGATCGGTGAGCAGAGGCCGCACACACGGAAGATCTCACCAAGGAGATCGCCACGGAAACGCCAAGCCCACCCCCGAAGACTTCGTGTACCCTTCCCCCACTGGTGGCTACTCGCCAAAAGGACGACCACCGACCCTGGACGAAGCTGCCTACTTGTCTGACGCACCCCATCTCGACTACAAGATGCCCACTCAGGGAAGAAAACGAGCTGCTGGAGGCGTGAGGTCGCCGCAGCCCTCGCACATCAGGCGGGAGATGGAAGCCGGGATGGAGATGGCTGGTTCCCGTGGCGGAACTTCAGAGAAGCCAAAGGAAGCCAACGTGACTGGAAAAACTGAGGAGCATTGAAAAGCATGGAATTCAAAGGGGCAGTACCTGACTGCTGGCATTAAAAAGGGAGTGTTTGCATCGGCAAGGGTCGGTTTGCCTGTGCTTGGTGTGTTTCTGGCTCAGAGGAGCAAGATTGTTGTGTGAATCGCTTGCTTTGGAAACGTCTTTGGAAAGGGAGCAATTCATCCCCATATGAGTTGAGGTGTACCAAAAATTGGAGGGAAAAAGGAGAAAGGCTATGAGCATTTTGGCGCGTATCAAGAAAATGAGGGACGGATCAATGGCCAGCTGATCACATTTGGTGGTCCAACTTGTCTGGCAGCTTTGTTCACAGACTGTCGGTATTCCACCCAGCTCGCCTTAGCAGCATAACAACGCCTTGGCAGCATAGCAAAAGTCGACTGGCATTCATGAAAAACATCAAGTTCACCATCAGCATCTGAAAGCATCGTAAATGTGGGTCCGGAACCAAGTCCAGAAGGTACATTTGTCTATGTCTAGGTACAGTCCATGCAAGAATGCAAAATGCGATATTTACAGAGAAGTATTTTTCCAAGCCCTCAAAGACCACCAGTGAGCATCCTAAGCAGGGACGTACTTGCTGAGGATGTCCTTGTAAGCAGTGTACCCAGTGCCGGAGGGGGACTCCATGCTGTACATGTAGTCAGCCCACCAGGGACCAGCAGCCCACCACAGGGCACCCATCCAGACATCAGAGTTCTCAACCATGTAGTCCAGCATGCCCGTGACGGCGGTCTTGCACTGGTCGTTATCGCCACCGGCGAGCTCACCAATGACACCAACCTTGTTGTTCTCACGCAGCCAGGTGGTGGCAGCTGTGATACGCTCCTTGCCGATAGTGGAGGAAACACAGTCGGCCGAGGTGCCGGACCCGTCGCTGTCGAGGTACTGGTGCATCTCGTAGACGAGCAGGTTGTCGACGGTGTCAGTGATGTTGCCCATGTGCTCGGAGTTTCCGGAGGTTGTCCAGGTCCAGGCACCTGTGTATGAGGTACCCTCGACGAAGATGTACTGGGTGGTGGCCCCGGCGCCGCGGACACCGTCGACGCAGGCCTGGTTGAGCTCCGCGGTCTGGGTGTCGGTGGTCATGTCATGGGGCTCGTTGATGCAGTCGAACACGACCTTGTCGTTGGCCTTGAAGGAACCGGCCAGGTTGGTCCAGAAGGTCTTGAAGTCTGCGTTGGACGAGATGATCTCGCCCTTGTAGCGGGCGTAGTTGTGGGGCTCGATCACGGCGTACTTGCCAGCGTCGGTGATGTAGTTGACGACGGTGGTAAGGTTCTTCAGGTAATCGGCGTCCAGGTCCGCGGACAGGGAGGACTGGGCCATGCGCTCCGCCAGGAAGGGGATACGGAACATGTTCATGCCCATGTCGATGAGCGTCTGGATGGCGCTGGTGTCGGGGAAGATGTAGTCGGTGCCGTAGACACCGGGCCAGTTCTTCTCTCCGAACTCAGCTCCAGACTCGGAGGCGCCGAGGAACTTCAGGCCACCGCTGGAGCTCCCGGACGAGGAGTTGGAGCCAGACGAGGCGGAACCGGTGGGGGTGCTCGAGGCAGCGGCAGCGGTGCTCGACACCGCGCTGGTCGCAGGCTCAGCATCTGGGCAAGGTGCTCTGCGGTGGTGACGGGCTCCCGGAGCCGCGATGGCAGAGGCCGCGAAACCAGCCGCGAGGATCGAAGAAGTGACACGCATATTGAATGAATGTGTGTGGTTGGATGAACGAATGAAAGGCTGTGCCTGAGAAAGGTAGTACCGCTAAGGAATGAGCCAAGGCAGGTCAAGCAGCCAAGAGCAGAGCCGCGGCGGCGGAGGTATTTATCTAGAGACGCGAGGCGGGAAGGCGAGGCTTGCGATGTGACCATTGTGGATTGAGTCGCCCGATAGGGCAACGGGGTGGCATGTCCGCGTTCAGGGGTGCGACGACCTCCTTCATCTGGGGAATCACTCAAAATCACACTGCGAATGGCGGAAAAAAGCTTAAACATCGAATCATGGCCCTTCCCCAAAAAATGACCGATTCGACCGGCCCGTTTCGAAACAGCAAACACTCGTCATTGGGCGTTTACTTGAAACGTCGGCTCGCCGGTGGATCTCATCTCATAAAAGGGGCTCTGCGATCCATCAACGTGCCGGAACTCGGTCGCGGCGAAGGGGCAAAGGGGCCAATTTCAGCGGGACCAGGACAATTAATCCATAGCCGGCATTTATTTGCCTAGTACCGAAGTCTTTGGTCGGTTGAGCCAGTGCAATTTCCCACGTGATTCCGACCTTACCCTTTTAGCTCCTTCCGCCATGCTGCTCGGATGGTTCGCATAATAAAGGCATGACACCCTAGGAACAACCTACCCAGCTTCTTTCCAGATGATCAGTTTAAAAACCGCACGACGAGAAAATAATCAGCACTCGGGATGTAATCAGTCAAGACTGCAGTGTCTACTGCGAACGCTTGGTCACTCCAAGTGTACTTTCAATCGTTTCTTGCCCTCCCACAATGGGCCCATTCAAAATGAGCTCCATGATGTCCCACAAGGTTCTGCACGGCCAAGGGATCAGGTGACAGGGGTAAGGAGAAAATGGATAAAGGCAAAAACTTATGGTTCGACACAGCATGACCTGTCAATTGAGCACATTTAAGCATGACAGGCCGGTTAACGGCAAATGGCCTCCCTGTTGGCTGCGTCACCGGAGCTCGGTGGAAAATGGCGGGTTTATTACCAATGACCTGCTTTATGTGGGAATCGTCTGGTCCTTGCCTTTGAAGTCGCATGTGATCTAGGCTTGGACTGTTATGTTTATTGCCAAAGGAGTGTCAACGCAATAGTCTCCGAACGAGTACGTAGGCAGCCTAAGACCATCTTGGCTTATATGTTGCAAGTTGGTGGCATCATTGCGTTTGTTCCGAAGTTGAACTATCCGTGCTAATATTTCAAGAACTTACCACTTCACCGGACTCTCTACGAAGGTCAGTGACACATTGCAGTCTCCGGCTGACCGACATGTGAGGGGGAGCTAATTAAATATAACAGACCTGCTTCAGTTGCAAAGCATCGAAGAGGGTCTTGGGTTTAGAGAAACATTTGTGTTGGGATTGTAGTCACATGATCTACATCTGGAGGGTGGTGGCTATCAAGAAGTCAAGAAACAGTATTGCGAATATTTGAGAGGCCTTCTTCCAAGGCTGTGACTATTCCCAGTTTCAGACATAATAAATGAGTATTCCAGAACACTTCGGACCTAGAATGGACTCGAATGATAGCATTCACTGACATGTGTTCGTACAAATAAGACTTGTTGAAAGATCGATCGGATATTTCCATCTGTACTGGTCAGACCACTTGAATTAATTTTGCCGTTGATAAGAGAACTTCGGCGTATTATGGTGTTGGTACGTTCTTGGTTCATTTACAAATGTATCCTATGAAATGTAGCAGGCGATGCTCTTGACAGCATGAAAACATCCATATATCTCAGTCGTGTCTGCAAGCAACCATATACAGACATGCAAGAGCGTAAATAGGTTGTGTGTTGCCAGTCTCGAAGGAATGTTTCGGTCAACTATTCGAGATCGAGCTCTCTATTCATGAAACATCTGATCTCCTTTCTATCAAGTCCACAGTCACATCCTTGTAATTCTGGACTCAATCGAAAATAGCTCTTGGCAGTAACCTCGAGTTGCATGAGGAGAGATTCAGACATGTGTCAAGTCCTGGACACAAATAAGTACTTCAGTGGGGTCCATTGCTGTCAAGGGTACGATCTTATTGATGATGAACATGCCAACGCCTTTGGCCAACTCTGATAGTCCTGATGCCCTTCACACAGCCTATTCTTCCAAATTTGAAGAGAATCATTGAGAAAGCCGTTGAGTATACAAGTTGAAGGCTGCATTGGCAGTTGAGCGCTGGTTTGCAACGCAGCAAGTCGCATCATGAAAGCTTTGAAGCAAAACGAAATCCCCAAGATATCCTAGTCTGGCTGTATATTCCGGCCGAGTGAATGCTAGCCCATTGCAGGTTTTTCGGACAATCTATAGATGCGATATGCATGATGAACAGTTTGACGTACGGTACGAGCACCCATTTGATATGAGGAGGATGCAGTGTGCTTCCTTGCTGGCAGGCAAGAAGGCCAACAAAGTCTCGGCATTTAGTGCTTGATGCGCATAAGCGTTCGGCATGTCCCAGTTGACGCGAAACATCATGTCCATCTGACGACTCAAGACAAGGATCACATTACATGACCGCCCCGACGGAAAATTGTAGCATTCCAGGCTGGTCTTCCAAAAAGGTTTACACGACCGCATGCAAGACCCTGCTCTCACCTTTCAGTAACTTTACCCTCCAATGGTTTGGGGATTGTGGTCGGATCTCGCATCATTACTCTTGCCTGCCAAAACAACGCGGCTCTCGTGAACAAGGACTGGGATGATAGATCAAGGGCGGTGATCCCTCGCATCACGCAAATCAGGCTGAGCCAAGCCGTCTCGTCTCATCTGTCAAACGGGTGTCATCTGGCATTTCTTGTATCACCTGTCAACTCATTTTCAGACTACCACACAAGCATTGACGGTTCAGACGAAACTTGACGCCCATGCGGGAGTCGGTGAACTTCTCAATTGGGGACGGCGGTCTTCTATAAAGGCACTCAGCCAGCTCGCTCAGAATGCAACTCAGAGTCATTCATCAATCCACCATTCTTTTGTATCTCCAGTTGTGCCGACTGTTACGCAATCTCACCAGGCGCAAACTTTCCTTCTTTACCTACCCAGAGACAATCTTTTCCAAGGATATTATCAAGATGCAATTCTCCACCATCGCTTGGATCGTAACCGCCCTCATGGCGGGGCAAACACTCGCTACGCCAGCTAAGAAAGCTGGTATGTCAATTCTCGGCCTCGAACCTCCTTGGTTTTGAGTTCCATGTCTACGCATGTGCTGATAGTCTCTGTGTGTACAGCGACCGACGGACAAGCATGCACCGGCTCCGTGTCCAACTTACAACAAGACGGTGTCTGCAAGGCCGGGAAGTGCAACATAGAAATCCCTCCGAATGAGCTGGACATTGTCGCCAGCGCCGACTGCGCATAATGAGCATTTTCGAGAATTTTTTCAATTGGAGTCACTCGTTTCGATCTTCCTATGGGTGGGGTTTTGTCAACAGCGCGAGGAGTTATGATCAACATTCCAGTCTATACCTTAACGTGTAGTTACTTATCACTTGTTTTCACAATTTCATCAATGACTTGTACCGAAATGCAAGAACAATTTCATGACCACCATTTCTACAGGAGCAGCGGGCACTGAATGCATCCCATAGGCATGCTGTATGATTCTCAAGAGCGTAGGAGTGCCAGGTGCTCAACGTCTTGGCGGCTGAAACATCCACACAGGTGGAGGTATTCTAAGTTAGGAGGCAGCGAGTCATTGCACTCACCTGGATTTTGCTGAGACGTCACAAGTTCATCGTGAGTAATCTAGCTGGGTATGACCCGCCTGGGATGCAGTTCAACCTCTCAAGTTATGGATCGTGCATTGGGGCTCGGCGTGAGGTGCCCGAGTTACCGTGTGTGGTGCAAACTCTCCGAAGGTTCGCCATCAAATGCCCGACTCGGCATCTGCTTCTGCGCTTGCCTTTCTCCTTTTCGAACCTCTCTTCCCAATTTACCTAAGCTTGCACTGGGTACTGCGTACAGTTAGTCTACACAGCGTCGTCGGCAGTGGGATCTTGGCATGTCTTTCGCATCCCCCACAATCGGGAATCTTTACCCTCTTTACCCCAGGTTTTCGGGACCGTCCCTTGACAAGGTTGCAGCGGACGGGGAAAATGACCCCATCGGTGCAGAACGGGGCCCAAAGACCTTCCCGCCCTGTGCCAATTCGGCCAACCTCCCCGCGGCGGGTTGTCACCCATCCCAGCTGCTCTCCTTGCTTTTCATCGGCGTGCTGCGTCGGAATACAGGCATATAGCACAGCATGATATGCTGCGAGACCCGTGCGACGCCGATACGACCACTCTTTTCGTCGGGATTATGAGGAGATCGACGTCATGTCGGTGCTTTTTGCTGGGGCTGTGGGCGTACGGTTTACAGTATAAGTAGTTCGACGATGCACCGCGGGTTTGCCAATGGGCACGCGGCGTGCAGTGGTGACACGCTCGCTACCGTTGTTGCAGCATCCCAAGTCGTCGCCTGTTTCGCCCCGCGCAGATTGAACCCTTGAGCCGCAGGAGTCTTGTGCTGCTGCATTGGTCCAATCGAGCGACAGAGCCTCCCTCCTCGATCTCTTGTTGTCGCGACAAAGTTCCCCTGCATCATTTTGTTGAGCTTCTCTCTCACACACGCTTGATCATCTCATCTCCAACTCTTCTGTGTTCCCTCACTGGATACACGGGAGTCGTGACGGTATCTCAGCCGTGTAATCCGTTATCTTAATTGAAGGAAGGCGAATTCAAAGGACCACCAAGCCACTGCACATACACAAGATGGTATCCCCAGCGAGGAAACCAGTGGTGCTGCACATCGGCGACCCGATAAAGTACAACCCAGAGACCTACGCGGCCTTCTCGTCCGCCTTCGACGTGATCCGCCCCAGCTCCGCGGAGCGCCAGCGGCCAGAGTTCATCCACGCGCTCCGGGAGCGCAGGTGGGGCGACTTCTCCGCCATCTTCCGCCCCTTCTGGTCCACGGGCGGCGAGATGGGCAAGTGGGACGCCGAGCTCATCTCCCTGCTTCCCTCGAGCTGCCGCGTCTTCGCCAGCGCGGGCGCCGGGTTCGACTGGGCCGACACGAAGCTGCTCGGCGAGAGAGGTGAATACTGGCTGATGAGGCCGACCGATATCCCCGCCCTTGAAGGGTGCATATCCGAACACAAGGCTGACGTGGTGCGACATTAGGCGTCATCTACTGCAACGGCGGCCTAGCAGCCGCAGAGTCCGTGGCCGACTTCGCAGTCGCGCTGGTGATAAGCACATTCCGCCACCTATCATGGGGCATCGCAGCAGCAACAGTCCCAACCCTGCTCGCGGACCGCAGCGGCAACAGCGAGGACCGCTCCGCCGCGGAAGCAGCCTTCCGATTCTCGCACGAGCACGAGGTCTTCCACAGCCGCAACCCGCGCGGCCACGTGCTGGGCCTCATCGGGCTCGGCAAGATCGGGCAGGTGATCGGGTCGAAGCTGGGGAACCCCTCGATGGGCATGAGGCTGCACTACTACGACGTGGTGCGGCGGTCGCCCGAGGAGGAGGCCCGCCTGGGCCTCACGTACCACTCTAGTCTGGCGTCCCTGCTGGGCGCGAGCGACTGCGCCGTGCTGTGCACCCCGGCCAGCGCAGATGGGAAGCCGCTCATCGACGCGGCGGCGCTGGCGGCGTTCAAGCCGGGCGGGCGGTTCGTCAACATCGCGCGGGGCTCGCTCGTGGACGAGGACGCGCTGGCGGACGCGCTCGAGAGCGGGCGGGTCAGCGCCGCGGGCCTGGATGTGCACGCCGACGAGCCGAGGGTGTCGCGGAGGCTGTTGAGGTTCGCGGGCGCGGAGCAGGTCGCGGCCGCGGGCGCCGAGGGCGGGAGGATCGGGCCGGATGGGAAGGCTGTGAACCCCGGGCGGGTGCTGCTGACTTGTCACAACGCCGGCGGGACGGTGGAGACGCATATCGGGTTTGAGGAGTTGGCTATGAGGAACATCATGGCTGTGCTGGAGGGGAAGAAGGCCATCACGCCGGTGAACATGCACTTCCTGAAGAAGAAGGATAGCAAGTTGTGAGCTATGACGAGGGAAGGGGAGGACGAGGTTGGTGAAGGATGCGATCATCAACGAGAGGGGGCCTTGAGCAAGTGGGTCCTGCCTGGTGACCTATGGCTCATATGACATGTCACTTCATTGGGGCATGCTGTTCAGTCTGAAAAGTCTATGTCGGAAATATTTATCATGCATATCTATGGACAGTCGCATTATATTCGTGCATCTTCATGATCGTGCTGCATCACGTCGTTCCGTCTCCCGACTGCAACCCGTCACGCTCACGTTGAGTTTTCTCGCCTGGAAATCCCTTGAAATTCTATTTACAATCTACATCCCCCGCCCGATGAAATCCATATCGGGCCCGTTAGCCTGTGGTGCTGGGGGCGGCGCATCTGGATATCGCTGGCCGGAAGAGGGGTGATAGCGGTGAGATCGAACATTCCCTGTCGGGGCCTGTTGTTCCTGTTCCTGCTCCTGCTCCAATTCCTCCTTCTCTGGGTCCCGCTCCTCAGCTTGCGATCGCTGTTGCCTTGCTAGTCGCCGTTGCTCACGCCGTGATAGAGCGGGAGCTGCTGCTGCTGCACCGGCGAGAAGGGCTGGCGCTGGTTCCTGCGTCACGGGGGCCCGTGAGTCAGGCGACGATCCATGTCGGTTGTCGTCCATATGAAAGTGGAAGTGCTGATTCACAGGACCATTTGGCGCAGCCGATTGTGAGTGCTGGTTGTATGTGGCAGCGGCTGGGTCATTGGACGTCCGGTTGTCGTACGACCTCCTGTTATCATACGATCTGTTGTCGTACGAATTCCTGTTGCTATAAGACCGCTCATCATAGGCCCTGTTGTCATTCTTGACGTTGTTCTTGTTGTAAGTCTTGCTGTGGACATTCTTTTCCTTCCTCGTTTTCCTGTTGCCGCCACAGATAGACAAGGTGAACTTGTTGTTCTTGCGCATGAGGTACCACAGAAGAAGAGCCAGCAGAGCCAGAAAGGCAGTCCCGCCAACGACGCCGCCTGCGATCGCGCCCGTGTTGGTGCTGCTCCCACCGTCTCCTCCGCCGCTGCCACCGCCAGCTCCTGCGCCTGCACTGGCGCTCGCTTCGCTCCCAAGCACTGACGTGACCGTGGATGTGGACCCATCTGCCGCAGTGGTAGTAGCAACCACGGTGGATGGCCCATTCCCGCTCCGTGATGCGGCCTCGGCCGAGGACCTGGAGGCCGCCTCAGCGCTCGAGGAGCTGGCTTCTGCGGATCGCGACGCGTCGATGATGAACTGTGGTTCGTCCAGCATGGAGATGAGGGTGGCTGTGGGGAAGCATTTGAACATGGACCGCGCGGGCGTGCCGGTCCAGACAAAGGTGCCACACTCAGGCTGGTCGGCGTCCTGGCAGCAACCGGTCTGTGGCCCCGCAGATGTGCATTTACTAGACTGCACAGCTTCGTAGTTGAGGCAGACGGTGTAGAACTGCTCGAGGCCGTCAGTGGCACAGGCGACGACGTCCTCGGTGTTGGTGGAGCAGCTGAGCGGTGACTGGCACTTGTATGGCTGGGAGGAGATGCCTGAGTACCAGCCACAGGTTTGGTCGTTCTCCCAGATATTCTTTGATGACGAGGATGAATCCGTTCTCTGACGCCGGTGAAGTAGCAGATCGACGACGACCTGAGAGGGTGGTGGTGTTGGCTGAGGGGCGTACTCCTGGTACTCGAGGACGTCTGGTGGCTGAGTTGGGCGTGAGAGGTCGCCGCCTCTGAGGTCTATGACTGGGTCTGGTGCGAAGGCGAGCCATCTGGCTGAGGCCTGACAGCTCAGGGCTGATAATGTGAGTATAGTTGATGGCTTCATGTCGCCTCGGTGAGTGTGTGAGTCCTTTGTTCTGTTGTGATGCCTCAGCTGGCGAAAGGGGTTCCAAAGGAGCAAGTTGGGCCCGAAGCCAGCGGGTCGAAGGCAGCGCTGTAACTTTATATTATGTAGGCAGAAACAAAGGATCTATTCATGTATTCAAGAGCGCCTTGTGCTGGCTTTCAGATGGCGTATATATGTGGCTGAATAGATAGAACAATGCAGGCGAGCAACTGTGATGGAGGCAAGGCGGGCGGCGAGGCAAAGGCGAGTAAAAAATAGGATGGTTAGGGATTGACAGGCGTGTGGGTCCAGCCGTTCAATGCCTGGCGGGACGAAGCTTATTGACGGCGGCGAGGGCCTGAATAAGGCACAGCCGGGGCGTGGGTGGACGTGTGGTTGGATGGATGGATGGATGAATAGATTAAACAATAGACAATAGAGGATGAATAGACAATGCCATTCAGTGACAGCTGTCCCAGTCAGGAAACTTTCGAGGATGGGATGACAAGATGAACTGGGAGCCTGCACTCCGGTCGGCACAGAATACAGACAGGGGAACAGGCAGTCTCGCAGGTGACAGGCGAAGAGTCAGGGATGCGAGTGAGAATCGAGCGAGAATGTTACTGTCGCCGCCGTCAAGGTCGCTATGCCTTGAGCAACAATG
Source organism: Diaporthe sp. HANT25 (assembly GCA_013435955.1). Lineage (NCBI taxonomy): Eukaryota > Fungi > Ascomycota > Sordariomycetes > Diaporthales > Diaporthaceae > Diaporthe > Diaporthe sp. HANT25. The sequence continues at coordinate 991,416 of JACBFG010000011.1, read as the reverse complement.
GTAGCAATGCAGCACGGTTGAAAAGGGAAGAGTTAAGTCACCAGCAACGACGATGCAGACAAGCCCAGGCAGGCGGCAGATGGCCAGAAAAAAAGACAGCGACTGCAGCAGCTGCTGCTGATCTATTCTGGGTGGTGCGCGTTCTCGTTGTCTGGGTAGCCGCCAGGGTGGGTTCATTGGCATCGTGATTCGAGGACGGCGCTTCTTACCTTGCCGGCACCCCTGGGAGTTCGTCCGATTCACGCATTGGTGCAGCTGCCTGGACGCCATCTCTGCGCGTCTCTAGGGGTTCTCTCTGCCGGATCGCCAGACTGCCGCGACAGCTTGTGGGTTTCTCCATCGAAATTGCCGCGTGGTGGCCCTCCTGAATCTCCACGTGGGTGCAGCAGCGACAAGATGCTCAATTGAGATGAAGCGTAGACGATGCTTTTTGCTGTGTTGCGGAGGGTGCGGGTGTACCCAGGTAGCGAGGTCTGGGTGGCGGTCGACTTTTGGGCCTGAAACTGGAGCGGGAGCTTAATCGCCAATCGCCCGTGTTCCCGCCTGTGCTGCGGCATAGATCCTGGTTGGGGCTACGGTGGTTATGTCAGCTCGTGAAATCCAGCATCGGTCATGAAATTGCATCAGGACAAAGCATAAGTCAAACGGTGAAGGGAATTGCATTCAACCTGTTGTACCACCTGGGCATGTACTCCTCGCAACGGGTAGCTCTTTCCTCGCCATCTGACACATGCACCAGAACGCACTGTCGCGGGGGAGGGAGGGGCCGAGACTCCAACTCACACAGGGTTCGGGTATCTCTCTTCAGTTGCGCGCTGGATGAAGTGAGTCGAGTCGAGCTGTGAGACATCCCGGTTTCAACGTTTTCGCTCGAGTGGTGTAACGTCGAAGTCAGCGATCGAGTCGGTCCTCACGAGTGTGGTTCGATCGTGATTTGGAAGCAGCCAAATCACTTCGTGCCGCAGTACTTGTTCAACCGCCTGGCTCACCCACCAACGTTGTCGAGCTGCCAGCGTCAGGTCATCGGTGTCTTCCAGAGCTTGGTGGCGTGCGCTTCATGGCGATCCAGCTTTGCTCTTCAACAGCAGAATGTCAACTCTTCTTGTCACTTTTGAGCTTGAAAACAACTCACGTAGGCCGCGGAGACAACGCCTTTCCAACTTGGTTACTGTGCCTGGTCCTTTCGCCGTTGCCCGTTGGATAGCCACGCCGTTCTACTCCTGCGAGCTGTCGGAGCACTCGGCACCGTCCAAGGGCAGAAGTCGTGGCCACATCATCGCCAGCCCTGATCATCTCCTCTCCTTCCCTTTATCAGCCTACGAACTGAACACTCAAAGTCGAGCAACATAGACAATCGTATAGATTATGACGTTCAATTGACTCTTATTTGAGTTGAGCCCTATTTGGACTGTGAACTAACCATCTCCCTGCTTGGGCATGCCGCCCTGGGGAATGCTTCTGTCTCAGACCCTTCCGCCCTCAACCACCACCCGCTGCTAAGACATCCCCTTGGAGCAACGCTTCCAACCTCATCACGGCTCGAGGGCACTTCTCAATCCGGAACTCATCGCTGCTATGAGAAACAAATTTTGTGGGAGGGCTCCCCTCGAGCGGCGACCCTCTCCCAATCTCCTCTTCTCTCGAGTTGGCGAGTGCTGCATCTCGAAATAGATGCTCTGTACAGCCTTGACAGGCTGAGCCGGTAAGTAATTGAGTGCTCAACACCATGGAAGTGCAGTCGCCATCACCAACAGCCAGTACCTACGACTATGTATACGACAAGGACAGCGACCAATATGTCCTGGAACAGTCCCCGGACGCCCCGCCCACGAAGCTGCACTGGGTCGTGCTCGCAAATCTAGTGCTGCTCTTCATCTTCTGCTTCATCACCATCCTCACGTCCGGGCTCGTCTTCGGCCACAATGTCGCCTCCAGCGACTGTCTCGGCCAGAGCTGGGTCATGTTCTCGGTATGTCACATCTCACAATGTCCCCGCGGCTGCTTCTGGCCACACACCACACCACCCTGCATGAACAGCAGGCCGGACAACAAACGGCTGCATCCTGCATCCTGCATGCCGTATGCCGTCTCACGGGAAGAAATTTTGGTCGGCTAACCCCCTTTTGTAAACAAGTCAATCATGGGCTTCCTGTATATCGCCCTCCATCTGCACGCCGCGCGTAAGGGTGAGCTGGTCAGCCACGTCCACCATCCCACCTTCCAGCAACCCCTCCACTCCTCCGCCATCATCGTCGCCCGCATTGACATTATCGCCTGGGCCGTCTCCCTCATCATCGTCTCTGTGTCCGTATCGAAGGATCCAGCAGCCGTCTCTTGCGTGAACCTTGTTGCGTGTGTCTCTGCAACGTAAGTCCCACCTTTGCCTGCCCTACAGGGCTGTTTTGGAGGAGATGGGGGCCAAAGCTTGTGATACACCGCAATTGTGGATACCTTTCATCTAGATCCCTGAGGAAGGCCCACCGGTTGATCCGGGGATTGTCGATCATTGCAGGAGGCTGGGCTAGGCCTGGGCAGCAAGCGAGCAAACGGGCAACGGAGTGAATCGATATAAGATAGAGAAAGAATGAGAGGGAGGAAAGCAGAAGCTAACAGACAACCTCCTCACAGGCCTACACTCATCTTCCTCATCTGCGTCGCAGAAAAAGCATCGCGACCGTTTGATCTCCCCTACATTACCGCACGCTACTCACGGCCCCCGAGCGTGGTCACCTGCCGCGTCTCCGCCCTCATGGCCGCAATGGCGTCGATGCCAGAGGTCACCTCCGAGGACAGCATCTCGCGGCGCGGCTCCGCAGTCTCCCTGCCCCGCAGCCAGGGCAACAGCATCCACGGCCAGCGGGCAAACTCACACACCCAGCACGCGGCAGCCATCGCGGCAGCAACCACCGCAGCGTCAGCGGGGGGCCACCTGGGCGGGCCGAGGGCTCCCCCTCAAAGCCTGAAGGAGGGGCGGTCCTGGTCCTTCACCCGCTTCGACGACAGGACCAAGATGCAGATCGCCAACTCGGTAAGCGAGGCGTCGCAGACCTCGGATGCAAGACCTCGTCTAGGCGGGCCGAGGCCCCTGGCCGCCAGCGACATTGCCGTCAAGACGGGCGTGCTGCCGCCGCCGATGTGCACTGAGCCCAAGGAAGCACGGCAGCAACCTCCACAAGAACAGCAGCAACAGCAACAGCAACACCAGCAAGTGTACCAACAGTACAGCACCGATCCCGAAAAGTCAGGCTCGGAGACCGGCGGGGGCGGCGGCTGGAAGAGCGACTGGTGGGCCCTCCGCACGATGGCAGGGTGGGTCAGCCCGGCGGGGAGCGGGGCCACGACGCCCGTGTCGACGCCGGGTGTGGGGCCAGGCCCGGGGCCGATAGGCAGCAGGACGAGGTCCGCGCGGCTGTCGACCGTTGCCGAGGACTGGGCCTCTGCGGGCGGCATTAGCGGTAGTGGTAGAGATGCCAGCAACGGGGCCTATCACAATGACACCGCGTCGTCGCCCACCAGGCCACCGTTGCTCAGAACTTCGCGGGACCAGGCCCACCACGACGTGCACGCCGTCGACAGGTCGGCCATCCCCACGCCGCCTCCGGCCTCTGCCACCAGCAGACCGGTGCGAGCGCCGACGGCAGCAAGGGTGCGGCTTATCCGGGCGCAGGAGGCGCTCAAGTCGCAGGCGAGGGCAAAGTCCGGGCCGACGGTGGTGCTGACGCGGCCGGTGCATCTGACTGGTGACCGGAGGGGGGGAGGCGTCGAGGAGGACCGACTGGCGCCGCCTGCGAGGCCGCCGCTGCAGAGTAGCTTGAGCATTCCGGGGTCGTACGTGGACGAGTAGAATCAGACTCAACAGATTGGGAATCGAAAACGGGAGAAGAAGCAATATGGGGTGGGTTGTTTTCCAAAGTGTAGCGAGCAAATAATTCCAGCCTTCCGTGGTGATGGCTCTTCTATAATCTATACCCAATGACGCCGTGCAATGCTACAAACCAATCAACCACGCCAGCCGAAAACCAAAATGATAACAAGCCAGGAACAGCCGCCAGCCAGCCACGACGATATGACGGATTTGGCGCGCCTTTCACCTAGGTGAAGAAGTGCGACCCGTCCTGTAGCATCCCGATCTCAGGGCACCACTCCATGGCCTGCTTTCTCTGGTAGTCTGTCAGCCACCGGAAGGGCTGGTGGTAGCCCAGCGGCTTGTCGTAGAAGACGGTCTCGACGGCAAAGGTCATGGCCACCTCCTGGTCCGGCAGGTGGGCACCCCGCTCCTTGAGCTTCATGTACAGCCACTGGTCCTCGAACTTCATCCACGCCGGCTTCTTAGCGGGCGGCGGTGCCGCTTCCTTGCCCTCTTCGCGCTTCGCGGCCGGGCCGTCTCCCCTGCCTTCGCCTGGCTTGAGCTCGGCTTCTTTCTTTGGCGGCGCCTTGCTGGGTGATTCCGCCTTCTTAGGCGGCTGCTCCTCCTTCTTGGGTGGTTCTTCCTTCTTTGGCGGTTCCTCCTTCTTAGGTGGTTCCTCCACCTTCTTCGGCGCCTCTGACACAACCACCTCGTCGGCAGAGTCCCTCGCAAAGTCATTCGCAGGATCCCTCACGACCTCAAGCACCAGCTTCGGGTTCCGCAGGCTCAGGCCCCCGTTATAGCCCACGCCGTACTGCACCGCGACGGGGGCGCCGACGAGGTCCCACTCGAGGAAGTCGTCGATGGACTTGCCGCTGTTGCCGCAGACGACGCTGTCGGCCTGGAAGACGAGCACGCGGCCCGCGCTCTCGAACTGCTCCCAGAACCAGGGGCGGGTCAGGAAGACGGAGACGGAGCGGTGGTCCGGGAAGGTCGTGTCCGCGGGCAGGAAGTAGATGTGCAGCCGCCGCTCGGCCATGAGGCGCCGGAAGGGCGGGCTCGCCGGCTCGACCCACTTGTCCTTGCGCGTCAGGAGGACCACCGGCCACTTGGGGCCCAGCACCGCCGCGAAGTGCAGGATCACGGGGACGAGGTTCGGCACGCGCGCAGGGTCCGTCTCCATTATCACGGCGACGTTGTCCGGGAAGGGGACCTCTGGAGGCGGTGGGGGTGGCGGGGGAGGAGGTGGCGGTGGAGGGTTGAGGGCGTGGTGCAGGGCGTCGACCACGAAGAAGTCGTCGCCATTGCCGACTATCGGGGGCCCCGGGGGAGGTTGGGTGGTGGTTGGGCTCGAGGTGGTCTCGGTGGTGGTCGTGTGTGCATTCTGCTTGTTGGCGCTGCTGCTGCCGCCGACGGGGATGAGGCGGAACGTCGAGTTGGCCTGCGCATTGGATCGCGTCTGTCAGTATTTTGTGATGACGGGACTTGTGAAAGAGGGAGCGAGGCAAAAGGGGGGAGGTTGTCCAAAAGGGGGGGGGGGCAGACTCACGCCAGAGTTGAAGAGTCGCGATGTTCCCAGGACCCAAATGACGACGAGGGCGGCTCCTGCCAGGACGACGAGCCTGAAGCCGCGGGTGCGGGCGACACTGAGGCCGTACTCGTCCACGCCTACCATATTGACTTGCGTGTTGTCATATCATGTCGTTCTGGGCTGAGTGTGATTTTGGAAGCCGTGGACGGTGGTCTTGGAACACGTTGCTTGGGGTCTGCAACGAGGTAAGGTTTGTGGGGGCGTTTGAGTTCCGTACTGTGCTCGTGGCAGCAGGGCAGTCGGAGGGATTGCGCGGCTTGTGAAAAGGGGTGGAGCTGCCCTGTCGCATCAATCCGTCAGCCCCCGTCCATGCAATCAATCAATCAGCCGCGGCACGGGTAGCACGGATGCTAATTTTGGGTCAATTGACCGTATGCGTCGATGAACATGAACCCGAATTTTTTACTGCTTTTCTTTCCTGTCTGCCTACTTGTCGCCCAAATGTTGACATTGATATCTGAGAGTAATTCCTAACATCGCTTCTCTTTATGGTTCCCATGGAGGATTGCGTTTACCCTCAGCTTCCATGTCTGAGCACGCGGTATGCATTTGATCTGGCTCTAATATAATTCTATTTTGAGAACATAAATGAAAGACATGTCTCGCGCGTTCAGGTGCAGACTCCCGTGATTCAAATCTTCAGCAGCATACCAGTCAGTTCAAGCCAGAAGTATTTGTGACCTACGACCGACTGCATTACACGATATATACCAATTGCTTATATTGTTGCATATACCACCTTGAGACGGCAGATGAGCTGAGAATATTCGGACAAGTAGTGACAGCATCACTGGTGCACTGGCATCAGGTGTAATTCTTAGAGTCACAAATTCTGTAGGAAGGATGGGAGCAATGTAAATGCTTTTGTGAGGAGATTTCAGCGTCGGCACGAAAGAGCAGTATTGGAGAGACGTTTGGGATAACCTCGGTGATGTGCTCAAGCTATTCGCTTTAACTACTACAGGCCTCCCTTGCACGAACCGGTTATGGTCATAGTTTTTGAGCCGTTAATCTGGCCGTGTTCTTCAGTCCTTCCGCACTGAAGCCATCCGTAGATTTTGCTAGACATTTGCCTAATTTATAGTATCGCGTCCTGACCGCACATTTCAACCCCGAGGTTTCGCTATATGACCTCAACCATGAAGTATGGCACAGTGCTTTGTGAGTTTGTGACAAATTAGTATAGCAAATTCTGGATTGCGCATGGCCAAGGGAGGCACGATGGGAGAGGGCATCTGCACGGAGCGTTACTAGAACACTCCAGGGGCAGATTGCCTACCAGATCCCATCATTCCTCTCTTTTTGGACTGAATTTCCATCAACAAACCTCTCACGAGCTCCCCTCGTCGAAGAAATATCAACAACCGTCCAACCTCGGCAATCACAGCTATGGACCTCTCAGCCTAGTAGCACCTATCGCGAGCTCGGGTCCCTTCTTCAGGCCTCTTCCTCTGAGTCATTTCGTCAGAGATTTTGTATGGTCATAGCAAATTCTCGAGATCGGTTTTGATTCGTGAAGACTAGTAAATGCTCGTGTCAGGCATATGGCGCGGGCAAGGCTGAACGGGCGAATCACTCCCATGGTCACTGCGCTAGTGAGCCATAGTGTAGACGATGCTTACACCGGTACCTCTCCTCCATCCTGCTCGTGGCCTAGGTATATGTTTGGTCTGCTCATAGAGCTCAAATCTAGAGCCTATGTAGGAACGTATGCTCATGAACCAGGCTGCATGGACTCTGCATCGTCTAGGCCCAGATGCAATGCGCCTCTCACCATAGCCGACGCTCGCCGATAAGTTGTAAGTAAACAGACTGAAGTCGCAAGATAAATGCTTCGTCTTTTCCCTCCCCTTCTATTCAATGGCCTTTGACCTCTATGCATCACTGTCTATAGCACCTATGCTTCTCTCTCTTAGATAATCCTCTCTTGAATGACCCTTCCGGTCCACTATGAAGCCATCTTCAATTCTTTCCACCTGCATGGTGGCTTTTGCTACCACCACCGCTGCTGCCCCCACCGTCGATGCACCCACCTCTCCAGCCCTGTTCAATTCGACTCTTGTCACGCGCCAGCGAAATGATCCTAATGAAATCCCAGTCTGGTGCGAACGCATCAACGGCGGGTGGGGATTTACCTGGCGCTACGACGTCTACATCAGCGGCGTGCCCTACGAAGACTGGAACGAGGTGTGTGAGGCGCTCTGGCTGGGCCTCAAGAAACATCAGTTCCTGTGCATGGTCTCCAACCCGTACTGCTGGAAGGCGGGAAGGCCCAAGGACGGCTGGAACCACATCCTCAAATGGAGCTTCGACGTCGGCCTCTTCTGTGACGCGGGCTGCGTTGCGTCTGGTTACTGGGAGGCAACCAAGAACAAGTACGGAGAAATGGATCAGAGGATGTGCTGGTAGATAGATACCGGGGGGTTTGAACGGATGCAGTTGACTTTACAATGTAAAGCTACAGACTACCAAACTGGGGAGCAGGATACCCAAACTGCGTGACGAGCTGCGCACAACACATCAGCCAAAACTGAAGAGGAATGGGGTAAATACTGGGGCTTCTACTTGTAGTTAGCCACGATACAAAACAATACAAAAGTGTATGATTCTTTCTTCACGGTCTTGCCTGAATATTCCAGCCTCTAGCCAGGTATGGGGTCGTGCTTCACAATAGGTTGGGCTTACACGGGGTCGGAGAGATGCATGAGTACTTTGATATAATCCGAGATGCAACCTAACAAAGACAAGACAGACTGCACATATGCCCCCCAATAATAGTAGACAATGCAGATGGACCTAAAACACCACGAGCATCCAGAACAATCCGGCCAACCATCCATCCATCACAGCCCGCACTGCCTAAGAAGCCCGTCTCCTGACCCCAATCTCCAAGCCGAGGGGCTTCCTCAGGAACCCCTCGCGCGTCTCCATCACCTCCTGCCGCAGGAAGACGTCGTACCTCCGCGCCCACGTGGCCACGATCAGCTTCATCTCCATCTCGGCCACGTTGCGCCCCACGCATGCCCGCGGGCCATGGCTGAAGGGGATGAAAGCGTTCTTCTGCCGCGGTGTGACGGCGTCCCACCGCTCGGGCCTGAACTCGCCCGCGTCGGGGCCCCAGATCTCCCGCGAGTGGTGCATCGTGTACGACGGCACCGAAAGCACCGTCCCGGGGGGGAAGTAGTGGCCGCGGATGGACACACCGCGGGGTGCGTCGGCGGGGATCTGGCGCGGCAGGCCGATGCCGCTGGTCGAGTGGTGGCGCAGGGCCTCGTTGACGACGTTCTGCAGGTAGGGCAGCGTGGCGACCTGCTCGTACGTGGGGACCTCGTCGGCGCCGCCGGGGAGGGCCTCGTCCAGCTCGGCCTGGAGCTTCTCCAGCACGCTCGGGGTGCGCGCGACGTGGTACAGCAGGGCGCAGGACGAGTTGGAGGTTGTGTCGGAGCCGGCGATGAGCTGGGTGAGGGCCTCGGCGGTGAGCTCCTCGCGGCCCAGGGGCTCGCCCTTGTCGTCGCGGCCCTCCATCAGGCGGGCGAGCAGGTCCTTGCGGTCGATGGATGGCGGGTTGTCCAGGCGGCCCTTGACGCGCGCGATGGCGATGCCGGCGAGCTGCTTTACGGCGTGCGCGCCCTGGCTGAAGAAGGGGTCTGGCAGCCATGGGGCCCACGGCTTGAGCTGCGGGAAGCACCCCAGGGTTGCGCTGACCTCGCCGCGGCGGTTGAGGATCTCGATGGCTGGCGCGTAGATGGGCTCCGAATCCGGGCTGGCACGCACCTCGGCCAGGTCCTCGCCGCGCTCCAGCATGCCGAAGGGGGCGCCGAAGGCAAGGTCGCCGATGACATCGAAGGCGAGGTAGTTGAACCACTTGAGGCAGTCGAGGTGCGCCGTCGGTGTCTTCTCGTCACGGCTGCTGTTGTTGGCGTTCTTGGCAACGAGGTCATCCCATCGCTTGACAAACAGCTCCAGGTTGGAGTGAATGTACGGCTCGAATTGCGAGATAGACTTCAGCGAGAAGGTGTGGCTGACGATCTTGCGCTTTCGCGAGTGTTCAGCCCTGTCACGGGTGTTGAACAGGCCGCGCTGGATCGACACAAATGCGTCGTAGAATTCGCTATATGCAGGTATGAGTTGAGTGCTGACATGGAGGTGAGACACAATGGGTGCCTGCAGAGATGCTCCTTACCTCTTCAGGAAGCCATTTCCATGGCCATAAATGACCTGAATGGCCTCGTCATCGGCCACGCTGACATGATTCGGCTGGATGCGCACCACAGGTCCCAGCTTCTTGTGCACCTCGTCGACAGTCAGGTAGCGGTCCCCACGCCGGCATACCGAGAGCAGCCACAGGTTGGAGAATTGCGCGGGGAACGGCGCGGGGATGTCTCGAAGGTGAGCATATGTGACCAAATACGGATACAGGTACCAGGCGGCGAGGAGGACTGGGGCAGCGACAATCACCCACGGCGAGAGTAACAGATTTACTATGGCCATCTCGAATGCAGGAAGGGTATCTCAGGTGTGTGTGTCCGCGAGAAAACCATGCCGTCGGGACAGGATGGCTCTGGTGTTGGAGAAGGACATCCGGGGCGCTTCAAGTATTTCAATACGGTCCATCCATCACGGTCCACCCCTGCTCCGCTCCGGGATCTGCAATAGCTACCCGGGCCCCAGCCCATTTTCACCTGTCCCCTGAGTCGTCCCCACAGTCCTAAAGCAGCGGTGTTTGGGCTGTTCTGTCCACTCAGAAGAGTGCTATTTGCACTATGCCAGCTGACGTCTCCCGGGGCTCCAGCTCGTGGCTGTCGGAGCGTCTCTCGGCAGCCATCAACGGCATGAAGAATATGACAGCCACTCGCCCATTCGGTCTTTCGCCCTGCTCACATGCCACGACATGTTTCGTCTCCACGAATTGTCCATCCTGCGCCTTTTTGTTCGTCTGTGAGACGTCGGATTCGGATCGTGGCCCGCGGATAGCGCATCCGACCGGATGCTTCGCACAGCCAGAAACCTTGACGGACAGAGTTGGAGATGCGGGGGAGCATCTTCGGGCCCCACGGCCGGATCTGTCAAAAGGCACTTGGGCTGAGTGTCCCGTGGGGTTTGGGCCCTTGGCCGCCCCAGCCCGGCATTCAGGTACGGTAGCTGGGGGGCAACGTATATAGGGAAGTTCATGGCTGTTGTGCACTATCTCGCGACGCGAACGTCCTACGCTCGCGCTCTCGCTTTTTTTAAAGTGCGTTCTGGCCCTCAGTGACCGCTGCTATTGGTATTTGCGGCTCCACCCTCAAAGCCCTGAGCGGTAAAATCGGTGAATACGTGTAGAGCAGATGCTACATACGTCATTTGGACGGGTGTTTCGTCGGGAGAGCAGCGTGCAGTAGTCAAACCGTTTGAAGTCCGATTTGTCGTTATTCCCGGACCCTTTCACAGGTTGAACCGACTCGACGAGCTCGCATCAGATCCCACGACGCTACAGAAGACTCATCTCGGGGCCATTGAATTTGTCGCTTCAATTATGCTGCTTCGCTGCTTTGAGGTGATAGCATGCGGGGAATCAAAAAAAAATTCAGGGCAGAAAGAAAAGAAAAATTGCTAAATTCTCGCACATAATGGTCTCTCTTAAACACGGGGCTCATGCAAAGTCAAGATACGAAGAGTGAAGTCCAGGCTACCGACTCAAATGTAGCTTTTCTGAGACGCTGCGGAGGCCTTTGCGAAACCCGAACAATCCACGGTCCTTTGTCACCTCCTTTGAGTTCCCAGGGTCCGGTGTCCTCGCGCGGCGAGTCTGTGTCCCGACGCCGAGCTTGCTTTTCGCCGGGCCATCGTGGGATGCTGCTCTGGGTCTCTGAGCGGGAGGCGGTGCCAAGGTTTGTTTGGGGCCGCGCTGTATTAGCATTTCCAGAAGGGTGCCGTCCTCGGCCTCCTCGGCGCGCCTAAGTAGATACGTGTATGAATCGCCTGTCGCCGTGAATACATAGCCGCTGTCCAGCTTGGTAAGGAGGTAGGCGTTCAAACGTCGTTCGAAAGCGTAGTCTACTAGAGAATTGACATATTTGCTCCTGCCGATATAGGGATCAACCCGCATAGTCCAGTGCGGCAGGTCGTAAGGCTCCGTATTGTCAGTTTCGTATCCTAGTATGGCCACCGTGACCCGGTCCATTTCGTCAAGATAGCGCACATACTCACGAGAGCCCGCTCGCTCGATGCAGTGGCACTGCGTGACAAAATGCTCTAGCAGACTCTCGAAGCTGTGCATGCCGGTATCATCTTCTTCTGTCGGGCGAATGGCCTTGGTGTGACGGATGAGGGCGGCGCACAAGGCCACGTGCGGGTCGAAATCAGTCGTCAAGCCAGTGAAGAGAATTTTCTGCGCGCTGGCTTCGTACAGAAAGTCCCTGACAGTTCGATGAAGATACTGTACTTTCGCATCAGGCCCATCCCTTTTGAAGTTTGAAACCTCCAACAGGCCCTTGCAACGACTGGCAACGCGGCGGCGCGTTGTCTCGGCACGATACAGCTTCTGGCCGTCATCCAAGGGCTTGCCAAATTCCTTAAGAAAGGCTCGCTCGCTGTCCTCTCTGGCGAAGGATAGGGTAAGAAGCGTCAGTGAGGAACGATTGTCGAGTTCGTGTTGGCGAGGGTCATTCTCAGATGGCAAGTGGTCCTTGGCCCCCAGAACAACCTCGTTTTGGGATACGTGCGACGCGCGGACTATTTGCAAGAACTGAGATGCCTCCTCAAAATACGTCGGGTCGAGGTCGTCAAGAATCTTCTTGAAAAGGGCCTCGAGATCCCTAGGCAGAAGTAAAAGTCTGGCTTGCAAATCTTCTAGGGTGTCACCGTCGCGGAGGCCCTCCAGGAGAGACTTGACCACCAGCCGGACCCAGAGAAAAACGCCAGCCGACTTCTCCGTAACTTCGTTAATCAGGATATTGGCTCCTTTTTCGTCGATTTCTCTCAATTGCGCAAACATTGGGTGCTCGCCTAGCTTCTCCGAGGCAAATCTCTGGATGTCTTTCTTGGTAAGATCCTCCATGCGAAGCGAAGGCCGCCGACGGAATGCGTCCTCGAAGACAAGCCAAGGGCGGCTGGCTAAACACATCTTGACATTCGACCTTGCTTCCAGGATTCCGAGCAGGAAGCTAGTTAGCTCGGCGCAGTCGCCATCGAGTTCGTCCAGTCCATCGATCAAAAAGACGAAGTTGCGCTCCTCGTCATCGACGACCTTCTTGAGAGCACCTGATAGTTCAATCCAGGACCAAGGGCGATGGTCGTACCCAAAGTACTCTGAATATTCCCATCTTTCGGAGAAAATACGCGGGATCTCGTGAGGGACCTCGTAGAGAGTCTGGTAGAGGAGCGATTGAATGAGACCAATGCGTGACATTTGCATCGATGAGCCCGAATTCCAAAGAAAGAATCTGGCCTCGCAAATCGGCTTCTCTCGTTCCCAAACCATCAAGTACGACTTGAGGCGTGGATCATCGGAGAGATACTTCATCAGGGTTGACTTTCCGGACCCGGGCTTGCCAGTGAGCCAATAAAGCGGTTTGTTCGATCGAACCCAGTTTGCGAAATTGTCCCAGCCTTCGTCGGTCTCGCCAAAGTCGTTCGATTCGTGAAAAACCCAGTCGAATGTTTTCTTGTGCGCCTCCGAGATGAACTCGTAGCGATCCTTCATGTCCACAAATTTGAGGGACTCGAGCATGCGGCCGCGGACGGCTCTCTCCCGATCCTGCTTCGCGCCGTCTGAGAGCGAGGCCGAAAAGCCGTCGAAATTCACGGCACCCGTCGCATTGATAAGAGTGTGGCGCGCATTTTGGAATAGCTCGCTCTGCCATCTACTCTCCGGTTTAACGTCTTCCAGCAGTCTGGCAAAGTTCTCCTCGATCTTCGCATTCCGGTCCTCAGCAGTCTGTGTGAAAGCAGCAAGGCGCTCTTGCAGGTGCATCAAGAGCAGAGAGTCGATCTGACGTCTGTGCATTTCCAGGCGGCGCAAGTAGTCGGCGATGTCCTGCTCCTTCCACACGCTCTTGAGCGCCTGGTAGAAGCTCTTCCATCTGCCAGACGAGGTTTCTCCTCGGAGGCCCTCGACGGTATCGATGAGTTCCTTTGAGCTCTTGCGAACTTGCTCGCAACAGGCCACAAGTTCCTTGCTCGTCCCGGAAGGGAAGCGGTCTTTCGAGGCACGTACTGCCAGTCGGCGGCTCTGCGACTGCAGCGTCCTCGCAATCGTCTCGAGTTCGACATTCTCAACAAGGCTGCCAGATGCCGATTTATGAATCTCGCGGCTTTTGGAGATGATGTCAGTGCTGAAGGTGATAAGCTGCACGACACTTGATGCTAGGCCGATGGCCGACACCGGATCCATGGCGAGGCCGACGAAGCTTTTCACGGTGAAGCCTCGTCTGCAGCGGCTCGTTTGGAGATGAGGGGTATAATGAACTGTTTCCACTCGTCCTGCGTACTGTAGCCCTCTCAGTGTCAGCTGTAGACGACCTGAGATTGGCCAGGAACCTATGTCAGCACACCGGCTTAGCCAGGAAGGGAATGAGTGTGGGTACTTGCAGGAGACGTCCCACTCGAAAATTGTTGTCTTGGAAAATTGGATTGGTGGATCTCTGTTACATGTATTCTTGATTCGCACGAGATAAGGAAAGGGAGTCAACAAATTCGCCCAACTAGATGAGCGACTATTAATTCTCATTCGTTGAAGTATGTTTCGATAGGTTTCGGTCATCTCTGCCTCCCCCGAATCAATTACTGTGAGTAAGCGGACACACACGCTTCCAAGGTTTGTTGCACTGTGGATCCGGTCGCCGTGCTGAAATGCCATACACTGGCATCGAATTCGGTTGGTCTGGTGTGGATTAGCGGACGATTGAAATCTATTGGCCACGTTCGTTTTCAAAGCCAGAGATGTTTTTATGGGAAAGAAAGCTTTCCTAGGAGAACGTTGAACATGAGAATCCTCGAGACAATGCATGGGTGTAATAAGTAAGACCTCAGGATGACTCGGGAACCAGGTCTCTGACTTTTGTTTTAGAGCTACGATGTACTGTTGGGAGTTGTAACTACTCAGCATGATTGAGCTGGGCTTTTAACGACATGTTAATTGACAGCAGAACTACAAAACTTATCAAGGATTTCATCTAGTAACATAATTCCCTTCATCAACACAAGAACTTATTGCATATGAGTTTACTGCTTTAAATGATCGTAGATGAAGGTTTTCAATGACGTGCAGTCACACCCACTCAGGTAATGTCGTGCCCTGCTGTTCATTCACAGATTCGCTGCAGAAACCGTGACGACTTCAGCCTCAATTATTAATAGAATTTGTTCTTCGTCATCTGACATACGTGAATGCTACAAGATATCATGTGCGTCAACGGAGTATGCAGTAAGCAGCACTTAGGAACGCGTTGTAGAGGCTAGTAGGCACATAAGACGAATATTAGGCACTTAAGACGGGTGAGATCCATGATGATATGGATCATCTGTCATCCGGGTGTGTTGTTCGGGCCACGATGCTTCGAAGTATGAGACTCGGTGAATAGTAATGTATTTGAGAATTTGTGACATATTTGACAACTCAAAGGAGATATGTGTCAAATAATACAGGTATCATCTCATAAGAGGTTCGTCCAGAAGTTGTGACGTATAAGAGCCGTTTCTCAAAATCTGGCCGTCGTTGACGTAGTTGTAATCTTTGATTTTGCCTAAGCATCACGTTGCACACGTAGAGAGCGACTCTCATTTTAGCCTTAGCAAATTGACTTCCCGAGGACTGTTGGGAGCTGCACCGGAGCTCCGGGACCGAAGAGGACCTGAGCGCGTCAGCTTGTGACACATAGCACAGTTAGAGGTGCGCAGGATGCTTTGATAGTTCGGACGGGATTCATATAGCATGTGGTATCGGACTGCCCGCCATGCCACATAGCGTAGCGTCGCACCATGATCCGGCTGGCTTCACCCCTGCCCGAGGGTGTGTTTGAGCCTCTAGCGGCCTCAGATACACACTTCATTGACAGTTGGCTAGTGCCGAAGCCAAGGAGGTCTCTTGTTTCCTGCGTCGAGGAAATTTTTAAGGTTCGGCCTTTCTCCAAGCTGACCACACCTGCTGTTGTGTAACGCGACGCGGTCGTGCTTCATGCATTAATTACAAGGTCTGCAGGTCCCGGTTTCCTCTCCGACGACATCTCATGCGGACACGCCGGAAATCAATGGAAACCCTCTCGCGCCCACAACACCGTCCGAGGCCGCGCATCACATAAACTTCTTCCGCATCTTCCGGGGCCGTTGCGGAACCCGCGGATACGAATGCCACACGCATTGATGGATCAGGCCGACCACAACGGCTCTGTCGATGCGGCAGATGACCCGGAGACCATTCCGCGCTCTGAGTCGCGTCTAAAGAGGCTGTCCGGTGCAACAGCCAACCGCCTGTCCATACCGTTCTCACTATTCTCATTCAGATCCCGCACCTCCGACAGTGATGGGCAGAAGCTCTCCAAGCAACAGAATGGCAGGGCCAAGAGCTCTCGGCCGAGTGAGTCGACCACCCGGTCGTCCACAGCAACTGCAGCCCAGCCGGACGAACAGGACGCCGTCGGTCAGCTACCCGTTCTACCAGCGCTTGGGACGGCGCGCGGGGGATACCTCAGGTCGTTGCTGTCGCTATTCTCAGATGGACATGACCACGATGGCGCGTCTACTCAAACCGCGACGCCAGTATCAGACCACACGCCCATGACCGACATCAGCACATGGCCACGGAGTCTAGGATTATACGAGTATGACTTAAACTCGCCAGTGATATACAAATTCTCCAAGAATCACCAGCTTTATATCGGATGGCCTGATGTTGTAAACCCACCAGCGGAGGCTCTCGTGGAATTCGAGACGGAGACTCTGCCGCTGTTGGAACAGGATCTGCAGGGGATTTGCGCACATCTCAGCCAACAGGACATTCGGATCACGTATGAGTTGCGCATGTCGGGCCACGCAAACCAGACAACTGGCACGGTAACACTGGCACCCACGGTGTGGATACTGTACAGGTCTTACACACTAGCTGGTAACGTGGTCACGGCAGCCGCGCTGAACCAGGTCGCCCTGGGCCTGGACTACCTTCAGACCGATATCGAGATCCACGAGGGAGGAGGGCGGATCGAGGCGAGCAGCGACAGGAAGCTGGTCGACGTCGACCTGGACGACAGCAAGGACAACATCCAGCTGTCAAACGGCGCAATCCTCTCCGTACACGTCGAGGACTGCCAGCAAAAGGACACAGCCTGCGGCGCGCTGGTGTGCGTCACGGTGCAGGAAGACAAGTTCCACACGCAGCAGAGCCTCTGCCGGATGGGCGGGCTGCTCAAGATCAACGGCAAGTACGTGCTGGGCGTGACGACGGCGCACGCGATGCTGGACAGCAGCGGCATCTTCAAGGACTCGTTCGACGACGCCGCCGGGGACAGCGACCTGCGCACGCCCAAGGGCAAGGCCGTCGACCGCGACGCCATCGTGCTGGAGGTCAGTGACGTCGAGGCGTGGCAGGGCGCGACGCGGGACGCTGCTATTGATTTTCTCGGCATATCGATGAACTCCCGCGGGGACGTCGCCCTCAACCGCTCGCGGCCCCAGAACGCCACCGACTTTGCCATGCTGCGCCTGCGGGACCTGCCCGGGTCCATCCGCAACCGGTACGTGCCGCCCGGGTCGGACGCGCCTGTTAACATCAAGTCGACAGCGTCGGCTAGCTCTTCCGCGCTCGACGAAGGACCTGTGTATATCCTGTGTGGCGGAGGTCGCGTTGCTGATGCGCAGCTCGTCTGGGGCTCGGTGTGCTTTATCATTCGGGGGAGGAATTTCCGTGTGCGTAGGGTGCAGACTTCCCAGCCGCTCGGTATTGTCCTTTCCTTCCTCCAAGATATTTCCAGTGAAATTATGCTGACCCTAGTTCCGTAGGTCCCGGTGCGTCAGGTTCATGGGTAGTCAAAGGGGAAGTGCTATACGGCGTCATCATAGCCGTCTACAAAGACGAGCCCTTCGCCCTGATGATGACAGCAGAGAGGCTGTTCGAGAGCATCATTGGCTCAGCCTTCTCCATCCGCACCGTTGAGCTCTGGGACGGCGTCCTGCCCGAGCCCGAGAAGTCTGAGCGGGTAGGGCGGACGCGCTCCTCGACGACAGCGACCACAGAGGCCTCCTCTTCAAAGACCATGTCGAAGCGCGACTCGAGCACACGCACAAACGGCACGCAGACGGAGTCGTCCCGCCCGTCCACCCTGACGCGCAACTCGACGCAGGTCCGCGACTTCCAGCTCAAGGCGGACGAAAGTGGCATCCAGGACAGCGGGGACCCGGCCGAAGTGCTGGGGCTGCACCCGGCCCTCCGCGGCCAGGACGCGCGGGAGAAGAGGGCGGCGAAGCGGGCGTCGAGGAGTAACAGGGCGAGCAGGATCCTGGCCCCGACGGCGCAGGTCAAGAGCTACTTAGACAAGAAACTGCCGATTTTGGTGCGCCGGGCAAGCAAAGACAAAGGCAAGAGCCAGGACAAGGGCAAGAAGGTTGACCGTGGAACACCATCGGAAGGCGCATGAGTGAACAGACAGATAGCGGCGAATGGGTGTCGTGTTTTGTGATGATTTTGATACCCATAACAGGCAGGCGGGAGCCAGAAGGTTCTGGCAAGTAGTCTGTGTACTACTTGCGAAAAGTCAGATTGAAATTCTTGTCTTTTATTCGTTTCTTCTTGTTTATTCATAAACAGTAGGGGGCGGCGGAACGCACTCTGGCTATATGGCGTTTGGGCTGTCAGGAAGTCGGGCCCTTGATACCACCTATGAGCAACACTCGGGTGCGGGTGTAGAAATTAGCTCAAAAAGGATATAAATTTGTCACGTCTTGCAGAATTGAGATTAGAATCTACGATTAGGACTTTCTATCTTCTGGATCTTCTCTATATAGCACTCCTGACTGAGAATCTACTCCAGCTCCTGATCCTTGCTCCAAAACAATAGAATGTTATCGGCGCGCAGAGCATGACTATGCACAAGAACGCTAGCAGTGACGTCCCCCATGGTATGCCGAGATGGTCGTACATGATGTTCGCCCACAGCGGGAACGAAGAAGCGATTAAAGACCGGATGATTACATGTATCGACATGGCCGAGTTGGCGTCTAGTACAATACGTGTTAGTCGCCTGTCACAGAACCTAAAGCGATACGCTCTGAAGCACTGGAAAACACAACGGACGGACAATAGTAAAAGGGAAAGACTTGTTCTTACGGTGTTGGTAGACATCCACAAGATACACGATTCCAGTGATGAAGATGAGCAGTAGTCCGTATCCTATCATGTAGCTCGCAATGACCTGACATATCCAATGTACATTCCCTGACCAGCCGAACCAGAACAGGGAAGGCGGCAGAAGAGCGGCCCCGAGGATCATGGGAGGCAGACGCCACTCGGGCTCTGTCATCCCATTGTTGGCGATGACTCGTTTCTTGTAGTATGTCATTGTGTACAGCGAGCAGGTGAGAAATGCTGATATAACCCCCAAGAGCACAGCGAGGAACGGCAGATTGCTCATCGGGATAGACCAACCGCGCTGCTGGTACGCGGGCGGGAAGGCCTGGAAAGACAGGTACAGAATCCCGTAGACCAGGGTGAGGTACGCCGTCAAGATGACCAAGATGGGCTCCTGCACGATAATACGGACGGGCTTGGTGAGGTATCGCTGGACAATGTCGTGGAACTCGATGGGCGTCTCCTCAGACTTGGCATGCAGCGCCCAGTTCCTCGTCTCGAAGCGCAACCTCTTCGCCTTCAGCTGCAAGATCTTCCGGCTCGATGTCTCCCTGACTGTGAACAGCGCAGCGAAGCACAGGACCCCGGCGAAGATCAGAGTCACCCACGCCGTCCACCGCCAGTGGGCCTCATAAGACAGGAAGGCCCCAACAACTGGAGCAATCGTCGCGCCAAGATTGATAGACATGCCCGAGCAAGCCAGCGCCACACCCCGTGGGATCGGCTCGTACAATTCAAAGTACGTCCCCGACACGACAGCGAAAGCGCCACTCCCAAAAGCACCCGAGAAGAACCGGCATATCAGCACAGTCCTTACATTCCCGTCCAGCGCAATCGGGATCTGGAACACAGACATGCCCGCCACGGCGACGATGAGCGGCAGCAGGTGGCCGAACAGCTCGGAGACGGGCCCGAAGAAGATAGGCCCGGCAAAGAAACCAAGAATCCAGAGTGCGACGCCCAGCCGGCCCACGACCAGAGGCACGCCGAAGGCCTCGGCGAAGACGGGCGCGGCCGGGGCGAAGACACTCGACCCGAAGGAGACGCATGTGATCATGCCAGAAGTAACGATCACGAAGAGGACCTTGCGGCGCGCGGGCCAGTTGCGCGGGCACTCTGGGTCGTCCAGCCCATCCCAGCCGACGACGTTGTCATCATTGTCGGCGACATCAGCGCCGCGGGCCTTCTCGGCGTCTTGGTGCTCGCGTGGTGAACCGTAGCCAGGCTCGAGGTCGCGGTCAGACTCGCCTGCGGTATCGGGGCTGGAGTCGGCGGCATCGCTCAGGAGCTGGGGCGTGCTGCGGTCTCCCGCTAGGGTCGGGGCGGCGGATATCGTTGGGGTGTCCATGGTGGCGGAGGTGAGAGCTTCATGGCCCGCTTTCTGGCAGGCGTCATTGAAGCTGTTCGACTAGGGACAGACCGTACAGCCAGTTCGAAGCCTTTTCCCGACCCCTTTCCCACCGAGGGGCCAGTCGGCTTTTCTAATCCGGCGATTTCGGTGGAGCTCCGGGTCGGCGGCAGTGATTTGTGGAGCTGGGCGGGCGGGTTTGCCACGGGTATAATGGGGCATCGGACGTCATGCTCGTGATGTTGCAATGAGCTCATGAGTATCGTGTGATTTTAGTCGGTGGGATTTCTTTGAGGTCGAGGTCCCGAACAAGAGGATCTGGCATGCTTTTGTGAGTGTATTCATCCGTATCAACAAGAAGTGGCAGATTGGGCCAAAGATTTGGTTCGAACTTCGTGTCTTGCAAGTGGAATTCTTGTGTTTCTTTTCAAGAAGGTAATCCCGAGCTCAGACTTGGCTGACGATCGATCTGTAAATCATTCGGCGCTACTGCTGCAAGTCCTCGCATTGAGTCACGCCGGAGTGACATCGGAGCGGTGCCGCAAGGACACAGAAAAGCCTCGAACAGTTTCTTGGAAATCCAGACTGGCTCAGAGTGATTTACCTGAATAACATCTTGTACTGGGTTCTTTTGGCAAGCCAAGGTTGACCTTTGCAAATCCTTTGGGAAGTGAACAGTTTCATCGGCTGGATTTGAAGAAGGCCGTAAATGGCTGATGACATGTCAACATCATCTCATGAGCTGAGATCTACCAGATTAGTTTGATCAAGAAGTTTGGCATCAATATCGAAGACAGCGCAGCCGACAGTTGATTGCTTCTCAGGCAGTTACTTCCATCCGGTCAAGACTGGCTTGTGAGCACAATGAGGTAGCGATTAAGACATGATTCGGAATAATTAGAAGAAGGCAAGTCCAAGTTGCGCGATATTGTTTACTTGATATAGGAGGTGATTTTTGTGTTCAAGACAGGAAAGAATTTTATCACCTGCAAGACGGCTCTCATGGCTGTCATGAAATGTTGATAGAATACCTTCTGTTGGTCCAGGAGTCGCTAGAATACGTTGAGTGGCACAGTTCTGTAACCAACACAATGACTGACATCAAACGCCAAAACCGTAACAATATACCTGAGGTGAAACGGCCTTGTGGCTGACAAGATCGCCTTGTACATACGTGAGTAAATCGACAAATTTATTCATATTGTAGACAGATACTAGACCAGGTCGTGCAGAGCGTCTGGAGGGACCGGTTGGCTGTTGTTTTTAGAATCATGACCTGTGTCCGCCGTAAGAACAAATTCTACGCCTCAGCCTCAATCGCAGAGCATTCGAACCTAGTGAGAATGGCTTCTGCACTTTAGAGCAGGTTTCCTGGAACGACCATGGTCTATGAGCAGTACTAATGTGGAGTTAAGCTGACTGGTGGTCTTTTATTGAACATAGGGAGCCGAACCACCATCAAAATCCCCTTACATATTATTCATGTGCCAAGTAGACTGGTCCTGACAATTGGCAATGACTTTTGCATTATTCTCATTGCCATGACTGGATACTGCTGTAGAAGATTTGTCAGAATCGTGAGCGACACCACCTATATTTTCATCCCATACTAGAACCAAACACGCAATGGTCTGTCACCTATTATTAGAGTCCTTGCATTGGCCCCAGTTGCCCCTTTGACCTACCCACAAGATGACCGAAACACGAGGGAGCTTAACCACAATTTGACTTACCGGGGTTGGGATTGGTGAGCCCGATGTACGTTTGTTTCAAACATGTGGCTGTGAGGTCCGTCGGCCCTGTCCGCCAGGATCTCGGCAGACCTTAATCAAATGTATGATTATTGAGCAGATGATTTTTCTTAGCATGCATATACCAAAAAGAAGTTTTAGTCGAAGATGGAAGAAGGCGATTGCGTGTTCATCACTGCCTCTGCTTGAGTGCATATCGATATTATCAATGCGTGCTTGAGACCTTGCTGGGTATGCACTGTATGCATTGCGAGTAACCACCAGGCGGAGGGCTCTCATATGCAACAACTAATCGTATCCCAAAAAAGCATCTAACCCAAGCATCACAACCCATAACGATACACGTGCTCTCGATGGGGGGTCGCAATGGCACATCCGGATTCGGACAGTCGTGATGGCCCGCATTGCTATTTCGGGCGCCGTGACGGTCCAGGCCTTTCAGTGCTCTGCGACATAGTATATGTTTACATGCACACAGAGTCCAGAATACGGCAAACTCGGAAGAAGGCCGCAGCTCCCAGGGATAATGCTTTTTGATTGCGCCACAACCGCGTTCATGCATAATCGCACTGATAGCACCTTACCCCGGACTCTTCCATGTCCGCGACAATCGGAAGCTTTCCCAGCCATGTGCACCGTATCTTGTTTCCAGCCGACTTGCTTGTTCTCCCATCGGATCTATAGTCTGACCGCTCACAAGGCAGTTGGGCCCGAGTCAGTGCTCGGTGATATCAGAGGCCTGAAACCTGAGAGCGGATCAGGGTGGTTCGTCTCAATGTCCTGGAAGGCTAAGAATGGAAGAAGATCTGGGGGGCGAGTCATTGGCCAACCTTAAAACAAGGCTGTGAGCCGGCCGACCCAAGCATGCTTATGTGGATCCTGCCCATGCCGAATCCCTGGGCGCAGGGTTCACCGAGCCGGCCTGTTGGGAGCCCACTCGATAGCCGTTATCTGCACCGGGCGCACGTTGTGAGCGACTCACGATGCTCCTCCTCCCCACACATCACATGGTCCTGGTCCCCCCTGGTTCCCAAGGCTGAGCCTCAAGGGGTGAGTTCAAGGGGATCCCAGAGATACAGAGCTCTTCGCCCAACGACATTGCAGCTACTGGAGGCGTGGCCGCCGGGAGCACGGGCATGACTCGATTTGAGATCTACGAAACGTGGGCAATAGGCAAGAGAGCTGTCCGTAAGCGGACAAGGAATGGAGCTGACAATGCCTTCATTTCGCGCTCTCGGGTTCATCAGAGTCATATGAGATCTGTCAAGGATGTGAGCTTCGTCCGACCTTCGACTTATTTAACGAGCCGGAGAGACGCATGGTTGATCGAGGCTTGTTCGATAGCCAAGCCGCCCTCTTCCATTCTCTTAGGATCGCATTCTCTTCAGCATACAGTCTTTTTTGCTTGATTGCTACGCAAATCACAGTCTTTTCCAGTCTGTGCATCACTCGATACCCTCTACTACAACGTATTCACGAGTAGCGCCAGTCGCAAATCCACAAAACAACTCTCACGATGCTCTTCACGAACTCAGCCGCCGTGCTCGCCCTGGTTGGCCTCGCCGCCGCGGCCCCAGCCAAGCAGGAGCCCAGAATGCTCTCCCACGATGATGTCATCCTGCCCCGTGCCGACGGTGGCTTCGACGTGATGAAGGACTGGGAGTGGTCCGACGTCGAGCGCCGCATGGAGAAGGAGGCCCGCGACCGCGCCGAGGAGTACAAGCGCCGCGCCCTGGCCGGCGAGACCATCCCCGTCGGAGCCAACATCGGCGAGAACGAGATCAACCTCGACCGCCGCTGCGATGAGATGAACGAGATGCAGGTCCTGACCGACACCGAGTTCACCAACTGGGACGTCGCCATGTCGCCTGTCATCGGTGCCACCGGCGGCCAGGCCACCGTCGCCGTCACCAAGGGCTACTCAGTCTCCAACTCCATCACCGTCGGCACCGGCGCCGACTACACGGTCGAGAAGGACCTCTTCAAGGTCAGCATGAAGATCGACTACTCTCACTCCTGGACCACCTCGGACTCGCAGACCTTCACCTACTTCATCGTCCCAGGCCAGTACGGCGTGGTCGTCAGCAACCCCCTTACCCGTAGGATCACGGGCAACTTCGTCAAGGGCTGCACCGACTCCCCCACGTACGAGGCCTTCACCTCCGACTCCTACTCGGACCAGACATACAGCGACATGACCTGGGTCCAGGGCCCCATCAGACTGTGCAACAGCACCACATACCCTGTTCCCTTCTGCACCGGAACTGGCACACACAACTAAGTGTCTTGCTCTTGCGGACGCTGGGTGGCAAGAAGAGAAGTGGTGGCTTTTGATTTCTGCAGCATTTCACAAGCTACTTCCTTACGGATCATAGGCGGATGAGGAGAACGATCACAACTTCACTTGGCAATATTCTTCAGCCAACATGTACATGGTTTTCATGCGTATGATGTATATATTCCCAGCCGGAGGCTGATATCAATGACATAGCAAGCAAATAAGCAAGCGATTGATTTTCTGCATTCTGTGGTGTCTTTCCAGATGTCGTGATCTATGCTCGTGAATGACAGATCTCGGCGCAATTCAGGAACTGACTAGAGGACGTTGACTTGGCCCCACCCCGCAAAAGCTTGGGTGTGGATATTGGACTATCACGAGTACCTGCCTTTAATTTACTTCGTACTCCTCCAACCGGGTATGTTGGGAGGGAGTTCACCCGTTTACCCACTTCCTAGGGCAATCTGGTTCCCGAGCCTTCCACTGCCCTGTAGATCATGGGCACTGTGCATATTGAATACCCGGTGATGACATCAAAAGCCTGCTTGTGAGAATCTTGGAACTGGTACTCCAATTTTCAACGATAGCATCCACATTGCGGTAGAGATACTACGAAGTGACCGTTACTCAAAGTGGCCAAGAAATGATCGCCGCGCGGCGCCAGGAGCCCTGCCTGGATAGACCCCCTATGTTCTATACTTGGATCCCCTGTCCTTCCCACGGGAACTCTCCACATTGTGCACCCGCGAGACAAGGACAACCATCGCAACTTAGCATTATCAAATATGAAGCTTGATTAAATATACGAAAAGGCTTATGACGAGCGAACAGATCATCCCATATCAGTACATTAACTATACGATCTCAATGACGATTACCTGCCTCCAAGACAAGTCGTGGAAATCCCATCCGAGACCTGCTCACTTGACAGGCCATGACTTGCAGGATCGGCCGTGACATGACTGGCTGCAAGCCGCATTAGCCGGCACCTGGCACAAGTGCGCCCCACAGCGGGATGCTGCCCTGTGCCTGTGACCACAGTGGGCGCGTGGCGACACCAACGGACTGTAGCGCCCGCACCCGCCCCCCAGCTGACTCGGATCCGCGACACCGGCTAATGGGAATATCTGCTGTCCTTTACGTACAGGGCCTCTCACCAACGTCCCCGCCCGCCGGCCCCTGCCTCTTCCCTCAACTCTAATCCGGTGCTACCTTGGCAGGGCCCCATGTGTCAGCATGGACGTGGACGGGACAGCAATCACCGATGCGGACACTACCGCCGAGGAAAACGACAATCGGCCGGCCGGTGATCACGAGAGCGAGGACCGGTCCGCGGCGGCTGGAGACGGAGGAGAGGGAGACAACGACGACGTCGAGGGCGGCGCCGGCGCCGGTTATCAGCCCCTCTGGGTCAGGCTGGCCTGCATCGGGCTCGACTTCCTCACCCAGACGTACGACCAGATAAGGATCGTGCCCGAGATCGTTCTCTTTGAGCAGTACGTCTGCCGATCCCACTACGCCGGCGACGGAGGCGGTGGGCACGGCTCCCTCCCGGATGGGAGGATCCCGCACGAGCTGTGCAAGAACCCGGATGTCCAGTACCAGCTGGCGCGTCTCCGGAGCTGGAAGGCCCTCTTTGACGGAATTGCGAGTAAGCTTACTTGGAGCCTGGGTTGGCCCTGGGCAGACCGTATCTGTCACTGACAATTTTTCCGCAGTCCTTATTACGGCCATACCTATGGGTATCCTGGCTGACAGGGTCGGAAGAAAGAAGGTTATCGCGTCAAGCGTGCTGGGACCCATACTGCAATTGAGTTGGATCCTCCTTGTCTGTAGGTCGATCTTTTCTGTTTCCGTACGCGACATGATTCCGCGCAACACAAGCTCGCAAGCAGACAAAGCTCACCACCATGGAACGTCTGTCAGGCATGGGAGGACTCCAGGAACGAGGCATGAGTATGATATGGGCAGGGTCGGCCTTCCTCCTCATGGGCAACCTGTCGTCCGCGAACGCGACTATATACGCCATGGCGGCAGACTCGTGCCCTCCGGCGCAGAGGAGCCGCTACTTCTACTATCTGTACTCCACGTTCCTGGTCTGCGAGTTGTTTGCCCCGGCCCTGGCATCTGTCACCATCGAGAGGAATCTTCTCATCCCTTTCGGCGTCGGTCTGGCTTCTCTGCTCATGTGCTTCCCGATTCTGCGTGTGATGCCAGAGACGCACAAGGTGGGTGAGTCGCAGGTATCTGCCAGCAGCCGGCGCTCGTCGAGTTCGTCAGACAAGGACCAGAACGAAGCCCGCGAGACAGACCCGTTGCTGTCTAACCCAGTTGGCCGTACAAGTGAGCCAGAGGTACGGCCTCGGAGGAACCTCTTGTCGGTGGTAAGGAATAGGAACATATTGCTCGCCCTCTTCGTGCTGTTCATCGGTGCCCTGAGGCAGGGGACGGTGTCGGTGCTGCTCCAATACGCCGCAGTCCGATTCGGGTGGCCGACATCGCGCACTGCGATGTTAGTCTCCGTCATCGCCGCGAGCAATATCGTCCTATTCCTTGTCATTCTCCCGCAGACTGTGGCCTTTCTCACGTCTAGGTGGCACATCATGCCGCAGCTTATCGACTATAATGTCGTCTCAATCAGTCTTGTCATCCTGACAGTTGGCGCAACATTTATGGGTCTGGCGTCTTCCATGCACTGGCTCATTTGCGGTAGGTGGAAAACTATTTTGCGTGCCAAATTCTGCACGGTACTTACGCAGCCCAGCTACACTCCTCTTTGCGACCGGATACGGGACCAGAGTTGCAGTACTGTCCCTCGTCACGTCTTGGACCGACGAGGACACCCGCGCGAGCACTTTTGGAATTGCTCAAATCGTTGAAGGGATTGGCAGAATGTGTGGAGATCCGATATTGCTGAGAATATTTGCCAAGTCCATGCGCATGGAAGGTCTTTTGCAAGGCTTGCCTTTTTACGTTGCCGCGGTAAGTTCCTGCAAGTAAACAATCAGCTTGTTTAGTGTACGGTACTGACCACTATCAAAAGGTCGGTTTCGGCTTGGCTGCGGTAGCATGGCGCTTCGTGAGATTAGGAGTGATAGCATAGAACTTTCAATGAGAAGCAGATGTTCTGTGTCGCAAAAGTTCCAGTGATGTCTCAAGTGCATGAGATGTGGTGGTCATGTCGTAACCTAGTTGGAGTACTCTGGATCAAAGAAACTAGCCCCATTTATCGCAACCTGCGATTAGTTGCAAATCTTGCAGAAAGTACTGCAGCTGATAGGTGGTCCTAGTACGAATCTGGCTATGATCAGTGACTCGGTATTATCATGATGATGATGCAAATAGAATCATAGTGACTACTTGAGGAAGCGCCTGTAACTAGTGACTGGAAACCAATGATAAATCATGAGCCTTAATGTGGTTGTAAACAGTTCAAATGAATAAACAAGGAAGTAAATGGTGGTATAAGTAGTATATTGCAGACCAACTAATGTGATTGGCCATATAATCTGGCCATACACGTGCAGGGGAATCGTTGCTCATCTCTTCTTACCAATCGAATTCATTTTGCTGGTTTTCCAGGCCTTGTTTCATATTTGATGGCGGCTACCTAGAGGGCCAACCAACTGAACAAACGAATAATGCTGGTTGGCTATCGAAGCCAAGGCAAATGCAACCAGATGTAGCCAAATGATTTTCGATGTATGAATTGCCCTGGCAGGAAATAGAAATTCGAGTTCCCTTTAGGCACGTTGAGGCATGTCACAGCCACAAGCCGTCCAAACTGTGTCGAGTGTCCGGTTTCACCTGAAGGTCGACGACGGAGCTCCCCCAAGCTCGCATCCGACCTCTCCGCCATCACTTATAAAGACGCAATGATGCTGAGAGTCGACTTTGATGAATAGGTCGAATGAATTCCATTTCTTTAAAGTGATTCATACAGAACAAAATCGAGAACAAACCTCAGAATTCAGCACCATGAGTGGAAAAATCGACCTCAAAGACCTTCCGGAAGTCTATTGCAAGGCCTGGGCCTCGCGAGACCCAACGGAACTGCTTGCACTCTTCTCCAAGGACTCGTTCATGACGGACCATGGCGCACAAATCCACGTCCCATTCCCATACCTAGAACGCCACCACAAGCACTGGAATGGCGCTCATGACGATTTCGAAGTGTGGCTGGACAAGCAGTACCCCGTCTACTGGGCCCAGCTCGATGATCAGGGAAATGGCTACTGCAGTTTCAGGACGGTCAACAAGGGAGTGTTTGTCAATGACCTGGGGAGGCGCAAGGCTACGGGTCTGCCATTCCAATATTCGGGCGTCATTGACTTGAAACTCAAGGGAGGCAAGATCGTGCAGGCTGATGAGTGGTTGAGAGTGCCTTTTGAGGATAGTGTGTCACCGGACAAGTATATCACTATCTCGGAGGAAAGTTTGAAGGGTGTTATGAGGAAGGATCTCCACAAGTCCGAATGAGCATGATCAAACTTTGAAGGGTTCTGTACATTTAATATTGGTTCCATACCGAATTTGGCTTCTATGAACCAACCTCGACATGAGTGATCCATTGAAACCCCCTCCTATGCATGACAAGCTATGTGTATATCTCAGATGTCATGACCAATTGGTGACACAAAGGGGATCCCGGGACCGGGGTCGATCTTTTACACGATATTGAGCGGCTCCGGAAGCTGGCTCACGTTATTATCTCTTTGCCAATCTAAAGCACTTCTCCCTGGCAAGACTTTGCTCCATTGCTTCCCCGTGCATCTTCCCATGTACATAGCACCATCCTAGGTAAATGTACCCTCCTGGGACTGAGGTTGACCGCAAGGCACAGGGCGTTGGATCGTCGTACAGAACACAGATTACAAGCGCACATGAAACCTTGGTCCACGCCGAAGGGGTCTCATAATGTATACAACAGCATCATGATGTTCACTTCTTTGCTGAAAACGCCTGCAGAGCAACGGTAGCCTATTCGAAACCGAGACTGTATCAGGTTAGCAGATTTATCATATCCGTATCATTTGCTAGTTCCGGATTCAGACTCCGCACACCTTCGCGCAGCAAGCCGTCCATGTATGTTTGGCGATAAGAAGGAGGTTCAAACCAGGTCGGGCTTAGGTAGATGTGGCATGCGTTGAGGGAAAGCCGAGTTAAATGGAGAAGTTTCAAAAGCGTTTCTTGATCGTCATCATGTTCGGCAATGAAATAAAATGTGTTGGAGGTATGTGCACATATATCATCAAGCTGTGTGTCGTCTGCTTCATCCTCAGAACCTTTCTCCCCTTCACTGAAATACTCACATAGAACAAGAAACCAGTCCATGTCTCTCATTCATTTGGAAATAATTGTTTCGTGAGACTTCCCAGTGATATACCCGATTTCCACAAGGCAGGCGCAAAGGTCAGTGATAGATTGTGCTCAGTGACCTCCAGGTTCCAGTGGATGAGCCATGATAGTTACAGTACCGGGTTCCATTCCTGAGACATTAAGAACTCCTTCAGCTTGGTGTAAACCCAATGAAGGCTTTTTTCCGGGAGCTCATCGAAGCCTCTATCCACTCAGCTAGGCAAGAGTGGCTCTTTCTCCCACTAAGGGATCGAAGATGGAGTTCCATGGTCAGCTTGCTGGGCGTCGGATAAGATCATTAAGCTTTCCTCTTCGTTGATTCCATGGCTTGCGAACCCTTCAAATACCTCCATTGGCGACTGGATGTAGTTGATCTCGACTACTCCCCCGTCTTGAGCGATTCCAGCCAGGACGTATCTTGTCCCTTGAATCCGTGAACTTGAGCATTGTGGTTTTGCGGACCAGACAGTACAGCCGCCACTTTTTTGGGGTCTTTTCGCCTTCCGATACACCTTGAGGATCTGGTGCAAATGGATTCCCTCCTGAGAATTGATCGGAGACAAGTCAGATATATGAAAGGGGAATCGGAGGAACCGCAAACATGCATCGGAGAACATGATCTAGCTTATTGTGCCTTCCAAAGAATTTACCACCACCTTTCCAGCCACCAAGATCTTCTGTATGACCCGGAAGCGCACGAGATAGTTACAGCAGCTTCAAATTGATGTTCAGTGCTGACTAGGACTTATCTGCTCTGGGAGGAACCTTCAAGTGGTGAAGCATTTGGTCTTTTGGAAAATGGTGATGGGTAAACTCAGCCCTATATGCGGGCTACCGGCAAATCGTGCAGACTACATTGCACACAAAAGTGCCGACGGAGTTGTTGAACTTTCAAAGTTTCTGAAAGACTTATCAGGACTAGGCTGCCCCTTTTGGTAGATGCTCTTCATGATCTTGACTTGCTATGCTCGCTCTGACTCGTCGTCCTGATTGATGCAGATTTGGTAAGATCCATAAAGATGCAGCACCTTCGATTAAGTTACCGGGCCCTGATTTGGTCCACTAGATTGTACATTCAGGTGTCTAGGGCCCCATCCAGGCCCGCGTACGATTAAAAGTCGTTCACATTGTGGAAAGGTTCGAAGCGGACATAAACAACTCGATGGTCCAATACCGATTCTCTATTTACCGACACGATGGACCGGTTCAGATAGGGTTAGTAGGCCAATTTGACTCCTTCCTTTAGCGCGACAAGGGTCGGGATAATGCCGGCGGCGTCTCGGAGGTTTCGTACTTCCTCACGTAATTCGTTGACACCTGCCCCTGGGCCCGTGGCATCGGTTCTAGCTAGGCCACGGTTGGTGGGGCTGGCTGCGGTGCTTTCCGTTCGTCTCAGAGCCCTGGAGGTTACTGGCTTCTTCCTCCGGCCTAGTGTGGTTGGTGAGAGTACTTGGACATGAACAAGGTCTGTTCTGTCGATACAATGGGCAATACAAGTGCTTAGATCCAGGGAGCAGCTGACTCGGTTAGTTCACAATAGGTCGTCAAGACTGTTTGCATCACCAAAGGCTGATGTTTAGATTAAGCACTAATATAGAGTGTCTATATAGAAGCCTCGCGCAACGTTAGTATTGGCGTTGGTTCCGTCTGAATTAGGCAGCGAGGCCGCCGTCGACCATCAAGATCTGGCCGGTGATGAAGGAAGCCTTCGATGAGGCCAGGAAGGCGACAGCCTCGGCGATTTCGGAAGCCTCGCCCCAGCGCTTGAGCGGCGTAAACGCGGTGGCACCCTCCAGCAGCGCCCGCGTCGGCGTCTCCATCATCGGCAGCACCATACCGGCGTTGATAACGCCGGGTCCCACGGCATTGGCGCGGATGCCGTAAGCAGCCTCCTCAGTGGCGAGCTGGCGCACCATCATGGCTACGGCCGCCTTGGGCGTGGCCGAGAGCGC
This sequence comes from Diaporthe sp. HANT25, assembly GCA_013435955.1. NCBI lineage: Eukaryota > Fungi > Ascomycota > Sordariomycetes > Diaporthales > Diaporthaceae > Diaporthe > Diaporthe sp. HANT25. The sequence goes on along the minus strand of JACBFG010000011.1, from coordinate 959,973 downwards.
ATCGTTCGGCACGGTGCGGTTCACCGCGCTGGTGATCAGGGCGACGAACGAGCCGCCCTTGCCCTCCCGCAACACCGGCACGCCGGCCTTCGCGATGTTGTAGAAGCCGTAGACGTCGGTCTCGATGACGCCGCGGAAGGACTCGTCCTTGAACTCCGCCAGTGGGCCCGTGTCGAACACCAGGCCGCCGGCCGACACCACCGTGTGCACGCGCTTGTATGTGTCCACGGCGTGCTTGAAGACGGCCTGGACCGCCTTGAGGTCGGTGACGTCGCAGGCCACCGCGCTCGCCTGGCGCCCGAGCTTGGTCAGCTCCTCCACGAGGGACTCGGCTTCGGCACGGCGTGACTTGTAGGTGACGACAACGTTGGAACCGCGTTCCGCGATCAGGCCCGCGCTCGCGCGGCCGAGGCCGCCCGAGGCGCCGAAGATGACGGCACAGCCTTCGGAGAATTCGGGTGTGGTGACGCCAAAAGTCATTTTGTCTTCTCCTCGATGATGTTTCGGCGCACGGCGCGTTGGATGGCTGCGTAGATTAAGGGGTTGTTGATTGGTGCAGGTAGGAGGGCCTTGAGGGATGACACGATGCCGGAGGGACTATGTGAGGGCACACCGAAACGAAACCGTGGAATCGCGAGGCTTGGCTATCCATTCCCTCCAGTATAAATAATTGCACAAAGAGGTGTGGACCTACGCAACTCCTGATGACTCGTGTCCCGTCGATACTGAGCTAGTCTTCAGGTGCATGCATAAAACCCCTGCCAAAAGATAGAAAATCCTTTGGCTACTGCGTTGCGTATGCCCCATCAAGTCCCTGGGTGCGTGGCGCATTTGCGGGACGGCAAATGTCACGCCCAGCTCGCTTGATACGGGAGGGCCTACCCGGTGGATGATCTAATCTAATTTTCATACCAGAAGTGCCGGGGACCTATTCGATAGATTGTTCAACCCCAGATTCAGCACTCGGTTGGCTCCGTCGTTAAATGGGCCGGGTGGCCTGGCTGGAGCTCAGGTGTCACGGCGGGGAAGTGTTCCGTGAACATCTGCCTTGGGTGGGTGGGCTGAGCCGGCGGCCATCTTAACTGTCTACGGCTGGGTGGCCGGCTGAGTGTGAGCTGCGGGAGGTTGAAGTGGTGCGTGTCCGACTCAGAATGCCTGCACCATAGGATGCACAGAAAAGGAGTCACGCTGTTCCCGCAAAGAAAAAAAAAAGGGACTCTAAACTAAAAGGGGGTGTCTATACAGAGTCAACAGGAATACAAAGCCAGACCTTAACACGACGCTTTATATCTTCAACGCCGATAGAGATATCCCGTTTTCGAGAAACACTTCATACTAGTATAGGGCTATCCTTGAAAGTGACCAGTCGCCAAACGCGGCCCGGACGAGCGATGCCAATATGCACGTACACCTTGCTGGGGGCTGGATATTACCCTCCTGGCTCTCAAATCGGCAGTGGTGTTGGACTAGACCCGTTTAGTTACCAACACGAGACTGATCTGTCTGTCTGTGGAGCCGGTAATGCCCCAGTTCCCAAGTGAAGGTTTCAGGCTGCATAAGCTTTCTCATATATCACATTTCGGGCTCTACCCTGTCTCGCGACGACAACAAGTTGCACCCTCAATTGCTCCCAGATGTGCTGATTAGGTCTTGATGCCATATACGCTCTCACTAACGTCCGGAGAGAGCGCCTACAACGTGATATATAGTGAAGCAGGTCTTTGTTATGGCGTGTGATACTCGCTGCGCCGCTGTGGCGTGAAAGCCCCCAACGAGAGGGAAATTGTCAGCAAGACACAGAAGGAGCACCGCGGTAGGAATCACTGAACCCACTCAGAATACCACTATAGGTACCTGACCCGGTACAGTACGAGCGATCGGTCGATCCTTTACTGTGTATAACTACCGAGGCCCGTCCAATACCACCGCTCCGGACCTGAACTTTGAAAAGCCCAGCTCACCCACCCACTGATCAGTTGCCACGAAGGCAGACCCGTTTCCCGATTATCCACCCACACCAGCACCTTGACCAGCGAGTTCTGGATAGGCAGTGCCCACCATGGTGTATGTGTTCCCAATTGAGCGTGAGCCTCAGAAGGCCATCATCGCCGGCGCAGTCGTCTTCTCATTGCTGCCGACGGCTGCCGTTGTCCTGCGGATGGTGGCGCGGTCGAGACTCAAGAGTTTCACTCTCGATCTGAGCGACTGGCTCATCGTCGTGGCATGTGTAAGTTTCATACCCGCTTGAGTGTTCCTACATCTGTACTGGAAGCCTCTAACGAATTTCAACTCTTCAGGTTGTCGCCGTTGCGTACCAAGCACTCGCAGTCACCTGCGCTGTGGTTGGTGGGATGGGATACCACACGACTGAGGTCCTTGCGATGGGAGGGCCGGACTCCTTCACTCTTCTCATGAAGCTTGTGACCGTGGTCGTCATCTTCTGGTCGCTCAGTCTCGGGTTGACGAAACTCTCCATCCTCGCCTTGTATTCCAAGATTTTCTCCGTGAGGAGTTTCGTCCTGCTCAGTCAAGCCTGCGCCGTATTCGTCATCATCTGGGCCGCGATTCTCTTTATCGGTGCCTTCACCATATGTTCGCCTGTTGAGTATAACTGGGACAAATTCACGGTCCAGGGAACCTGTGGCGACGTCAGGATGTTGTGGGCTGTAACCGGAGGGCTCAATATCTTCAGCGACCTGGTTGTCATGCTCCTGCCCATGCCTTATATTTACGGCCTGTCGCTCCAGCTGTACAAGAAGATTGGGTTGATGGTGACTTTTGGGATCGGGCTTGCGTAAGTGACCGACTCCTGTTTTTCGTCTTCTCACTGCGTTAGCTAATAAATGGGGATACAGTGTCTGCATTGTAAGCACCGTCCGACTCGCCGAGATTATCAAGATCGACATGAACGACTTCCCATATTCCGGGGGTATCGCACTCATGTTCAGCGCACTGGAGCCATGTCTGCTGGTAACTGCAGCATGTATCCCGCTTCTCCGCCCATTGGTATCTCGAAACAATTCGACGGACAGGGGCAACAGCTACGGCACTGGCAGAAACAATACTAAGGACAAGATCGGATCTAACTCCACTCCTTGGACGGAACTCCCTGACGACGATGGCTCAACGAGACAACTGCACGTGGGACAGACCCAATATGGTGGGAGGGCAACTGCTGCGGTAGAAGATCATTCCTTCAATTCCTCCATGGAAATGAAGACTATCACGGTTAAGAGGGACTGGAGGGTCGAAGAATCCGCTGTCTGAACTGATTTAGACAAGGTCCGATTCACGGACCCCAAGAGGTTGTTGTAAAAACCTGGATTGACAGGAACGCATGGTGCCCGGTGGTCAGTCTTGATTAGTATTAGCATAATTCGTGATAGTTATAGTAGTTCTGGTTTTTTTGTGGCAGCCACTTTTAGCTTAGAGTCACTGTAATAAACGTAGACGCCAGTGCCGCAGGTCGGTTGGCGCATCCAACCCATGCCGCGTGGGTGGCCTCAAACACAACAGCCCCGATTGGTGGCCTTAGATGGGGGCTCCTTTATTGCAGATTTAAGGCAGAGACCAATGCAGAGCCCGTAGATACATGCACAGTCATCTGGCTCAGATCTCTGTTGCGGCTGCTTGCTGGTGCAGCAGTAACGGCCGCGGCCGCCTCGGCAGCCTCACCGAGCACAAGGATTTCCGGGATATTGCCATCGAGTAATTGGCTTATTAGAATCGGCTGCTGATTAAGGCCATGATCAGCTTTGCTTTGTTGCCCTACGTCGAGTCATCGCATTGATGTTCCTGTTACAGTCAACCATCAAAATTATTGTTGACCAGACATGGATGGGCTGCCTGTTACAGCTTGGGTGAGCTTTACTATGATACGGGGAAGTAAACCGAAAGGTTCAGAGTTTGGTTTACCATTGATATCAGGCTTCTCAAATCAACGGCAGTCAGAATATGCACTAGATGAGACCCAAAATCCAATCAGAGAATTTACGGAGGAATTCACAATACTCACTGCTACACGGATATTGCATGACACAGTGGGGATGGTGATGCACAAAAGATAGCCTTAATGAGCTGAGCGAATTCAAGCTGTGGTCGTGCATTCCACTCCGTCTTCCTGGATGTCAAACCCGGTCACGTCACGTGATCGTCAAGCCGATTTACGTCGGCGCGAACCGCTACGATCACTCCATCGTCGATCACCCCCTACTCCATCCAGGCCTGTCTCGCGAAGATATGAATTTTCACTTAACCATAATGCTTGGAAGGAGATGTGAGTTCATTTGACTAAATCACTTCCATGCTTAAGTTCTTTAGTAGGTACTCATTGGTTCAGCCAGCTGCTTTCCGGCACGCGAATCCTTGCAAGGGAGTAATCTGGCCGTGCTCGTGTAACCGTTGAACTCTAGAACATAGTTCTAGATAGTCTGAGCTGAAGTCTCTTTCTTTAGACCTTTGCAATTTTCACCCGGGGAGTCAGCAATAAATACAGTTGCTCATTCCCAGTGTCTGACAAAACAGAGGATCTGTTTCCTGCCTCAACTAGCGAGGAGAAGGATAATAAACAGGGCTATGCAGGCTGTTGGTATTCGCAGTCAGTTTTATGACGCTGCCGTATCTACTTCCTTGTAGATGAGATGCATCTGCATGGTCCAAAAATTGCCCTCGCCATTTCTTTGGGGTTGTCAAGAGGGGCGGCATTTGCACGGCCAACTCCGAGTCCGGCCCGCCACAATGGCGCTGATAACCAGCGGCTACTGATAGATCTGGCAGTAGCACGCAAGACAGATCACGGACCACCGACCACTGAAAACACTGCCTTTCAGCAGCCCCCAGCCGAGTTCCGGCGCAAGCCCGATTCGTGCTTGGCCCAGATGATAGCAGGGGGAGAATGTTACGTCGGAACCCGCTTTGGGTCTTCTGCCCTCCGCTGTCACGGAGCCGCGACCGATGCAGAGATAACAGCAGCCCGGCCCGGCAAAGTCCTCATTGTGCTTGGATGATGGCGGCTGCTGAAAGATTTTCCTTTTTTCATCCCTCCAAATTTTGGCTTAATAGGCACCGAAAGTCTGACCCCAGGTACGAACCACTTGTGGGAGAAGAAGACGACGACGACGAGCTATCGCCGCCCGAAGACATTATGGTCAGCCAGCCCAGCGGTAGCCTCGGTGGTGGGGATGCCGGCGCCATGGCCAAGCAGGTCCTCAGGAAGATTGACAGGCGACTCATCCCACTGTTGTTCGTGACCTACGCGCTCAACTTCATGGACAAGACGATCCTGTCCAGTGCATCCGTATTTGGGCTCAAAGATGACACAGTTCGTCCAATGCCTCCTCACTGTGCTCCGACGCACCTGGAATCACTGAACTGACCATCATCAACAGCACCTCAAGGGGCAGGACTACAGCTGGGTCTCGTCCGTCTTCTACTTTGGTTATTTCGCCTGGACCTATCCCACGACGCTACTCATCGCCCGCCTCCCAGTCGCGCGGTACATGACCGCCAACACGCTGTTCTGGGGTATTATTGTTGGTGTAACCGCGGCATGCTCCAACTACGGCGGCCTGCTCGCCGTTCGCTTCCTCCTGGGTGTCGCGGAGGCCACAATCACACCCGCGTTCATGTTCATCACCACGTCGTGGTACACCCGCGACGAGATCCCCTTCCGCACCGGCATTTGGTTCTCCGGCAACTCGATCGGCGGGATGATAGCGTCGCTCTTCGCCTTTGGCGTGGGACACATCGACGACTCCGTGGGCCCGTGGCGCTGGATGTTTATCATTCTGGGCATAGCCACGTTCCTCTGGGGCTTCGTCCTGTGGCTCGCCCTCCCCAACAGCATATCCACGGCCAGCTTCCTCACCGAGGAGGAGAAGCACTTCGCCACGGACAGGATCATCGTCGCGGGCACGGGCCGCACGGAGAAGACGGCGTGGAACTGGGCGCAGGCGCGCGAGTGCCTCGTCGACCCGAAGACCTGGTTCATCTTCGGCCTCGAGATCCTGACGCAGATCCCCAACGGCGGCACGCAGAACTTTGCGAACCTTGTCATCAAGTCCTTCGGCTTCACGAGCCTGCAGAGCACGCTGATCAACATCCCCTACTCGATCATCTCGGGTGGCGTCATCATGTTCACGGGCTGGCTGGCGGGGAGGTTCCGCCAGGCCAACTGTATACTCGTCGCCTGCGTCGTGCTGCCCTGTATCACCGGCTCCGCGCTCATCTACTCCCGCTCGCATGTCTCTGGGGGCGTCCAGCTTTTTGGCTACTTCCTGCTCTCGACGGGCCCGTCCGCGATGCCGCTTGCGCTGTCGCTCGTCCAGGCGAACTACCGTGGTGTCACCAAGAAGATGACTATGACGGCGCTGCTCTTCCTCGCTTACTGTGCCGGAAACATTGCTGGCCCGCAGTTCTTTAAGAGCTCCGAGGCACCAACATACAATACTGCCTTTAAGACTATCCTGATCTGCTACTCTCTGACCGTTTTACTGGCGCTGGGGCTGCGGACATACCTTGCCTGGACGAATTCCAGGAGGGCGAAGCAGGAAGGGTTCGAAGGCAGTGCTGGATCTGCTGGGGCTGTGGGAGGTGGGAAGGTTGTGGATATTGCCGGTGATGCGAATGCTGTGAATCAGGTCGAATTGAGGAGTGAGGACTATGAAGATGTCACGGACTGGCAGACGCCCGGGTTCAGATATCGCCTTTAAGTTATGACAGATGTAGACGGGCTTGGAGGAGATTTATCACATAATGTCGTCAGCTAGTAATACCAGATGTTACACAAACCTAAATCCTAGGCTCATTGCCACTGTGATTTTAGTCTGAACATCGCCCGAATCAAAAGGTGGCGATCTCATTTTGAAACACGACAGGAAAATAGATCTGTGCTGGTAATGACCGCAGGATCAAAGTATGTGCATTGGTTCCATATTATACCCAAGTTGGCTTGATGTATGTCCATGCCTCAGTCGCACGCCGATCAATATCAAATTATATATACAACATTTCAAAACAACAGCATCGCGACCAAAGCAACGCTACAATATATCCAAGAATGTCAAAAGACCAGCCACTAATCATCATCTTACACGTAGACGTAACAGAAATCGTTGGCGGTGGGGTCAAGCAGCTCGCCGAGCAGGTGCGCCTTGCCCTCGGCGACGAAGCCGAGGTTCTGGACGTCCTCGGCGGTCCCGTTCTTGTACGGCTCGGTCGAGTTGTTCATGGTGAAGGCGCCGTTGACGGCGCTGGTCCAGTCCTCGATGCGCGTGGCCGGGTCCTGCATCTGCCACAGCCACCACACGTGGTCGATCTGCCCGTGGTGCAGGTAGAAGGCCGGGTCGCCGGGGGAGACGAAGAGGTCCCTACCGGGGTCGCCACCTAATGTGCTTGTCGTCAGTCTCATTGTTCTTCTCTCCCTATCTCATTTCTGCAAATACACTAGGGGAATTAAGTTTTCGGGGGATGTAAGAAGGGCGGTGACTCACCGATCGAGAAGTGAATGCCGCCGTGGACTCCGAGCTCAGGGTAGAGCGGGTCGCCCTGCATGAGCCACTCGAAGGACCAGATGTCCTGGGGCTCCCTCAACAGGGTGAGCACGCTGCTCGAGTTGGCGAAGCGCGTGTTGGCATCATCCGTGAGACTGCGCTTTAGGCAGCGCGGGTTGTACTTGTAAGGGTAGCTCGAGTTATCACTCCCACCATTGATGGTCGTCAGGCCGCTCGGGCCCAGGTTGACGGTGTAGTTGACAAAGGGCCCCGAGGTGACGCAGCCGCCTCCCGTCCCCGCGGACATGTAGACGGCGGCATCGCCCTGGTCCTCGTTGACGACAATATAATCATCCTTGGTGTAGTTCAGCGAGGCGCCGTCGCCGCTCATCGAGGTCGCGCTGCCGTCGAAGATGGGCGAGTTGGCGAGCCCGCTCTCGGCGGTGCGCGCCCAGTCCCAGTAGGGCAGTGTGCCCTCGTAGCCGCACTCGTTGCGCAGGGCCTGCTCGTGCTCCCAGATGAACCAGCGGTGCCACCCCAGGAAGTTGGCGGTCTGGTGGATGGTGAAAGTCTGGTTGATGTGCTAGTGACGGAATGAGTTAGCAGGAGAGCGCGCGCTTCTTTTTTTTTTTTTTTTCTTTCCTTATCACTTTGATGGGGAGAACATATTCCCGACTATATGTGAGACCGATCGTGCAGGGAAGGACTAGTTCATGCATACCGTAACGACAAAGTCGTCGAACCTAGACTTGGCACCCTCGGCAAGGCTAGACGGCGTCTTGGCCTCCTTGCTCTGCAGGCACAGCACAGCGTCCGTGTAGGCGATACGCTCTTCCGAGGTCAGATCGTGCCTGCATATCTCTTGTCAACTCTAATTCTCGTCGTCGATCATCGACAGGGTTCTTCACTCCTATCTCTAGCCCTAGGCTAAACTTACCAGGACTTGCGAACCGACACCTTGTCAGGGGTGCATGTCGAGTTCCCCCCCAACCGAGACAGAGCAACGCTGCGCGCATGCTCGCCAAAGTCGCCGATCGAGGCGTTGAACCGGTTGAATCCCGCATCCTGCCTCTTGACGAGCGCCGGGCTGGCCTTGGAGGCGCCGGCCAGGACGAGAGCCGCGCCGAGGGCTTGCTGTGTGAAATGCATCTCGAGAGCGGGTCTGCTAGCCTGGAGACTGGCGGTATGTTGTCTGCCAAAGAAACGAGAGACTGGGCTGGGCTAGATAGACTAGACAGCAAGAGGACGAAGACGGGGCCGGGGAGGAACGCGGTGAAGAGCAGAACATTATGTAGACATCGTTGGCATCACGCCTCGCTTATATATGGAAATTACACATGGGCGAGTACTCTCCACAGGCAGATTCTTCGTCCACCCCACAGGCCATTGACCTACATCCTATATCCACGACGAGCCAAGTCACATAGGCGGAATGTCTATTTTAACTGCACGTTGGGGACAAGAGAGCGCCGGCCCTGTTTGGAAGGTCCGGCGCCGGGGTAGAAACACACTAATTACTTGTTTGTTCTCTTGAGTCGTGCGCGCGGCGAAACATGAAATACTAACCAGGTTCCACCGGCCGCACCCAAAGCTTGGCATATCCGCTCGGGTCAGGGGCAGCCAGGCGGGCGGGTCGGGGGTGCGGCCACTTCTTTCCCCCAGGGCGCAGCGGCGGCAGGAGCGTTGGCTCATTGGGATCGTCACATCTGCTCCGGGCCCTGCGTCGTGTTGTGGGCGGCACTCATGACGGAAGGCTTTGTCAGGATGAATAGGCGAGGACTGTCCCTGGGGGCTCTGGCTGTGCAAGTGGAGACCCGAGACCGAGATCCGGCCAGATTTTCCTGATAAGCTTGTGTTTTTAATGTAAATCCAATGCTTGGACTCGCTCAAGACTGGATGTGGGCGGCTTCTTATTTTTTATGGAGTGCAGATGTGTCCGACTGACGGAGACAGGGCGAACCTCGGGGAATTGTGTTAGGTGTGAGCAAGACGTAGGGTGGGATAGAACTGGCTGCATCCGGATTCTGAAGCTTCTACACAGCTCTTGGGAGTCTCTTTTCAGCCATTTGCTTGGGCATTTGCGCCGGGTGTGTGTACTCATAAGCGTCCTCAGAACGACCACTCATATACCTGTCACACAAGCCAATTTGAACGTCGAGCCATCATACACCGAAGTTACACAGCGTCTCTTCAGTCCGTTCAACCGAGCTGACGCTAAATGCCACGTGATCGAGAAGCTTGTTCCAGCCAAGAGGGCCAATCAAGACACATGTGACGAACAAAATAAAAGGGAAAAGTGCCAGTACATGGCGGCTTGGTTCGGTCGATATGAACAACAGTGACACGCAACAAGACACACGCCGTGCCGCATCAGTATCTCCAAGGTGGCCAGCTCCATGCGCCGGCTCATGCCTTGGACGACCTCGCAAATATGTATTCATAACCATCAGGTCCCTCCCATGCATGCACTCATCCATTTCGCTCCATCCGTGGGGAAACCGCAGTCCCTTAGCCAGAGGTAAAGAGATCTTTTTCGTCTTTTCGATTTGTGATGGAATTTTTTTGTCTTTGCCTCACTCTCCCTCCCCCTTTTCTTTGCTCCGTTGAAAGATTTGGTGAAGATAACGAGAACGAAATAAGGGTATGTTCGCAATGAAAAAGAGCTTAAATCGTCATATATGCAGCAAGATCGCTTTCAAATCATGGCGGCGCAACGTTCGTAATTCTTGTACGAGGTCTGGTGAGGGCACTTCTTAGCCCATCTTGACATCCCCGTCAAAACCTACTCCAGCAAACGGGACAGTCTGCGGCTGCGGCTGCTGCTGCTGCTTCTGCTCGTCTCCATGGCCCTCCGCGGGTTGGTTCCCATCTCTCTTCTTCCTGCCGAGCCGGTCACACCACTCTTCAGCGCTGACGATTGTGCCGTCGAGAACGCCGCTCACCTGCGCCATCATGTCCAGCCCTTCCTTGGCCAGGACGAGCACACGCTGGGCACCATCGCGGACCTCCTGCTCCCTGCCCTCCTCGGATGATGAGGCCTGGTTGTTGTTGGCATTGCTGCCCGACTCCTGTGTAGCGATGCGGAACCGCTGTGGCAGGGAGGTGAGATGCCTCCGGACCAGCGCTCGTGCATTGTCCGGAAGTGCGCCACCGGCGTATTTGGACACAGTCTCGATAACACCTTGCAGTGTCTTGAGAACTTCTGATCGCAGAGCATCGATGCGCGCTCCGATTGCGCGTCGCGCCTGCTCATCGTCCCGCACGGCAGATGTGCCAGCCACGCCGTTCATGGCGTGGTCCTCCCCTTGAGGATGGCTCTCATATTTGTCCAATGCGTCTTTCAGGGCGCTGATGACCCTGCCGATGTGGTCGTTTGCCCATCGCAACCAGCCTAGACAGTATTTGAGACTGCGCAGGCTTTCCTCACTCATAGCAATACTGAGGCCAGAGGTGGACATGATGAGCCGGGATTGCCATGCCGTAGGGGTCGTAGATGTCGGTCTCGATGCTGGCCGTTCTGACTTTTCATTTTGCGCTAAACTTGCGTCCTCTGTATAGGCCGGGCTCCTGGCGTCGTCGTATGCCGGCAAGGTGTCAACGGTGCTCATGGAGAGCCTCCGATCCTTGGTCGTGAAGCCGTAAGGATCCATCTGGCCTTGTGCATCTGCACCATTTGCGCTGTTGTAAGCAGTGACCCCAGAATCCCGCCGCGGGGCGGAGGTCGAATTACCCCTGCTGCCGACTTTCCTCCGCTTGTGGCTCTTCTCGCCCGTCTCCAGGTCCCCTGATGACTGGTGCCGACCCTTGCCGCGAAAGAACCACCTCACGCCACCTTCTATGCCGGTGAGATGAAGGCCGGATCCGACGACGCCCTCGATGTAATCGACAGGTGTTTTGATAAACCCAGGTGAAAAGTTCTTGGTCGTGTTGTATGCTGAGACAGTGCCCTCGATTGGCTTCGCGAGTACAGAGCCCGACGTCATGACGAGCGACAAGAGCGGCTCGGGCGGGCCAGGCGTGCCAAACATATTCGAAGGCGAGTTGGGCATTGGGGTATTCTTGTTCTGGGGAGACGAGACGAAATCTTGAGGCATGGCTTGTCAGAGATAGGGTTCCTACCGAGGGTGGGGAAGATGGGACGAATGATCATGCACTCACCGGCCTTGAGGTCCCCGAGGGCTTCAGCTGCCATTCGCACGTCCGGATCGTCCAGACTAACACTGCTTGCTCGACCACCTACGGGCTCTGGGCTCAATGGGCCCCTCGTACCACTGCTCAAGCTGTCGATATCCATTTTCGCAGGCGAGCCGGCCGACTGGGCATTATTTCCCGTGTAATACACCGAGTACGGATTTCCTGTGGGCCACTGCCGAGGTCGCGCGGGTGGTGAAAACGATGTATCGCTCGTCCCTGTCGATGACGAGAACCTCAGGGAGGCAGACGTGGGCGGCCCCGCCAGGTAGGCCAGCGAGGGCAGAGAACCCACGCTGTGGTCGCTGCCGGAGTTTAATTGCAGAGGCGCAAGTTCATTGGAGGGCGCTTGTGGGAAGTTCAAGGTCGTAGGATCGTGGTTCTGCTGGGCGAATGCGTACGAGGGCGGCGAGTAGGCTGGGAGTTGGCTCAGAGGTCGAGGGGACAGGGAGGACGACTTCGAATGGCGGTGGGGGTGGTGATTGTTGTTGGTATTGGCGGCGCTCGAGGCGTAGAAGGGACTCGCGCTGGGGTTGGTGTATGGCGGAGACAGCGTCAAGGAGGAGGACGGCGCTTGGTCGGTCGGCGGTTGCAATTGCTGCAGAGTCTTATGAAATATGGGGTCTGTGGCGCTGTGCGAGGAGTTGCCGTTGCCGATGCCGTTGAAGTCAAAATCGACGGGTGGTGGGAGCCGCATGTGATTCTGACTCTGCGCCTGGGTCTGGTTCTGAGCCTGAGCTTGAGCCTGACCGTGAGGCTGGTGGTGAGGAGGGAGTTGTCGGTGTTGGTGTTGCTGCTGCTGCTCCATTTCCATTTCCATGTTGGCCGCCTCTTGGTCCGCCCGTGCTTTCAGCTGGTGCGGGCTGTTGCAACGAAGCAGCCGAGCCCAGCGAGATGCGAGGTCGGGTCCGTTGATTCAGGTTAGGCCAGGAACAGTCCGCCAAGGGGGGGTTTTCTGGTCACGACTAAGTCGTCATTTCAGAATGATGGCAGGCGCGCTCGGTCGAGAATGGACGGGACCGAGGAAGCGCAAGGCACTGACTCGAGGATGCCTAGGTCGACGAACGATGAGGAACAGAACTGAGGGCAGAACCGACCAGATCGTACCAGACCAGAGTCGTGTGGAGAGAGACGATAAAGTGCGTGCACCGTAGTATGACCGTGGGGAGACTGCGAGAACGAGCGCCAGAGTGAGAAAAAGGCTGCAGATGCAGAACACACCACACACACACAGTAGACCTAAAGGGAAGATAGGGTCAAGTAAGACACGCCAGACAGGGCCGAAGAGGCAAGGGAAGGATTTCTGGCGATAGCCGGGCAGAAAGGTCCCAAGGTTTGTCAGGAGAGGTCTGGGAATGGCAGACTCGTGGTGCCCTGCCCTCGTTCTACCCACGAGGTGCCGATGCCGAGCAGGGTAATGCTGGGAAGGGGAGGGTCTGCATGAAACCGAGCCTAACCATACCATGTGCCAGTGGCGCAAGCACACACACAATCGCTGCAGGCACTCACTCGCTCACCTGTCGACCGTAGAAGGAGAATGAAGCAGAAAGTGAGTAGGTATGTTTGTCTTGCCCCGTCTCTGGGGCCCGAATTACAGTAGGCATCACAATATATGTTCAAGGCACATGAAGTTCGAGCAATCTGACCATCTTTTGGCTTCGCAACTTGACATCAAATACGCTACCTTGGCTAGATAGTCAGTCAGTCCGTCAGTCAGTCCGTCAGTCCATCATGTGAGCAGTCCACAATTCTCGCCCGCTGTTGCTTCTCCTTCCTCTGATCGCTCGCTCTCCCTGCGAGGCCTGTCTAAAGCCAATTGATGCGACACGCCCCTGCAAAGTGGGCTGAAGGCAAAACACCCAGTTGGCTCTTCCCTGTCTTCCCATGGCCGATGGATGGCTGGCAGGTGCCGCATGGATGGGATCTGCTGTGTGCTACTGTGCAGATTGAGAGGCTTGACTACAGAAAGACGATAGGCAAGACGGATGCGATTGTCCTCCTCCCCAGCCAGCGATAGCCAGCCCAGCCCAGCCAACAACCGCCATCTCCAATCTCCGGCTGGGTTCTGGGTGGGGTTTCGCTTTCTTCCCAGCGACTCACCGTCTAGCCTGTGAGCCATGGCACTCAAGGATCACCCAGCTTTGGGATTGATTTCCCTCTTCCTCAGCTCTAGCGAGACTACGGTCAACGCTGAAGGGCTGATGGGCATTTTTCTACGACCGCGTACCTGACAGCGCCGCATGACCCTTTCAAGAATTTTTTTCTTCTTCTGGGGCCGAGGTTGCCGTCATGGCCCCACGAGGTCTGACCAGCACTTGCCCTATCCCCCGAAGCCGGTGAATTGTTCTGTGCCCGCAAGCACTGGTAGAGACAGACTACAGCTCTTACGCAGGCGCAATCACATGCTTGCTTGCTCGTTCACAGGATACACAAAGATGGTGGACGAAACGGAACGGATACCCCCAACTCTGTTCGCATTGACGATGCATGATCAAAAGCCTGAAAGGGAACATAAATCCCGACGGCTACTACATTGTCCCTGCGTGGCGACTGAGTTCGGGCCCATGCCGCAGGGGAAGAAGAGGATAGGATGGGATGTGGTTGCGTCGGGATAAGGGGAAAGAGAGGGATAATGGAAAGGAATGGATTGGCAGACACGCACATGTCAGCACATGTCCTGCTGAGGGTGGGATGGGGGTCCCTTGGGGGGCAGCCATGTGGAGGCTGATTTGGTACAGACAGACCCCCTCTCACCATCCTCCGAAACAAAAACGGCCACCCCAGCACCAGATAGAAATCCTCCCAGAGCCAAAGTGGCCCGCTTCTCTGCCGTCACATGCTCGTCGGGAGCCGCCCGTCAAGGACGACCCTGTCTCACCGGCTGCAGAGCTTATTGGGTGCGCCCTGTTGGTCCTGGACCGATCTCAAGGCCCCTTGCCGACTTGCATATGATTTTCCAGGTGTGTCACAAGCAATTCTTGGGCACAGCTGCTTCTCTCTGTCCTTCTCGAGACCCCCCCCCCAATCCCACTCTGCCCACTCCACTCTCTGGGAGCCACTCGGGCTGAACTTCGGCTCCGGCGTTTGAACCAAAGTCTGTGTCACCAAGATCTAGACTGGAGTGGAGGATGAACATTTTTCAAGGTTAGATGGCCACGCATGCGCGCACATGCCCGTGTCCGCGATTGCCATCGCCGCGCCCAGGGCCGGCCTCTGGTGGTAGACGGCTTGTGATTCATCGGGGCGCCGTTGCTGCGAACAGACTGCAGAGCTGACAGTGCACCACGATGGGTCTACTGCACTCCGCAAAGTACTACTGTGTTCGGTGCTGGCTCTGGTAGTGTAGACATACAGCAACCCCACGATGATGCCTGAAACATGGGGTTCATGTGATGTGATGATGTCAAAGTCCCAGCTAGGCGGTCCACCAGCAGGCTAAATGCAAAAGGACGACCCTTTGCACGTCAATCGTGCCGCACACGAGGCCAGATTCGGGTCGGCGGCGCAATAATAAAAGGCTGGAGGAGCTTGAAGGGCCTGACGGGCTTACGAAGGCAGACTATCGACCTTTGCCCGTCCCATCAAGTTTCCCATTTGGCTCTGGGGGCGGCCCAGCCTAGGGAAAGATCTACCACAGTACTGCGTGTGACGAGTGACCCGTGACCACAGGAGAGGCTGCTGTGCGACGCAGCGGCGCAGAGAACGTCGGCATCAACCAACAGCCGGTGCAGCACCTCACCGCCTTGCAACGACCACACAAAACTGCTGCATTGTCACCCAGACCAGCCCAGCCAAGCCCAGCCCAACCCTTTCGGGCCGCTCGTTTGTTTGTTGAGCCCCGAGGTGCTGCTGCTGCTTATTTACTGCAGGACCGTAAAGTGTATCGTGTGCCATCGACCCAACCTGTTGGTGAAGGGAAGGGACGTGAAATGTTCGGTGCCTCTGACACCGCCCAAACCACGGTAGAGTTTAACGTTTGGGCAGTTCTTAATGGCACCGCAGGAGATCCATCCTTCTCCGCCCCCATAATCGCAGAATTCACCAACGTCGGCACTGTTGATATCGAACAAGACGCCCGAATCTGGCGTGTCGCAATGTGATGGGCTGCACTGTCAAGAGGGGGCGTTGAGGGAGGAAGGGGAAATAAGTGAAGAAAAGACAAGCAGCCAAATTTTCCTTTTGATGTCTTCCCTCGCCTAGGAGAAAAATGGCCCGTGCGCGACGGAACGGTCACTCCTTCCTCCGACTGAGTGGCCCGTGCACCTTGGAGCTGAGTGAGAGCTGGACTTGGACAGATGTCTGGACTGGACCTGGGCCGCGCCGGCTGCAGTCGTCCCCTGAAAGAGGCTTGGCTGGCCTTGCCTGTAGGTCCAATACCAAGCTAGGGTCGCGATATCAATCTCGAAATCCACTCAAACGTCAACATCAGCCCAAGTGCCCATCACCATTGACGACAGTCCCGAGCTTGCTACTGCTCCACTCCATCCCGCGACGGCTCGCTAAATCCCCCATCCACATGGTGTAGGCCTCCGTAGCAGCCTGTTCCTTCTCTGGCCAGCGCGCCGTTCCCATTACTCTCGTGCCCCTCCCTGCCTTGCTCATCGCCTCGACGACAACGCACGCGCCCTCACGACCACAGCGACTCCAGCTTCCGCCATGGCTTCTGCCATCTTTTTCCTGGACTTGAAGGGCAAGGTCCGTTCACCAGAGCTTCGGTACTTGTCCTGAGTCAATGTCTTGGAGCTGATAGCCATGCCTCGCAGACCCTCCTTGCCCGAAACTACAGAGGAGACATTCCCATGTCCGCCGTGGAGAAGTTCCCTGTGCTGCTTAGCGAAGCGGAAGAGGAGTCATCAGCAGTGCCGCCCTGTTTCTCACACGAAGGAATCAACGTATGCTGCCGCCCTTTGTAATCTGCCAGCTCCCCCAGTCCTGCGACTGACCGACATGTAATGCTCCAGTACCTCTATATCCGCCACAACAACCTCTACCTCCTCGCCCTAACGAAACGAAACACAAATGCCGCCGAGATACTGCTCTTCCTGCACAAGCTCGTCGATGTCTTCACAGAGTACTTCAAGGCCCTGGAGGAGGAGTCCATCCGCGACAACTTCGTCATCATATACGAGCTCCTCGACGAGATGATGGACTTTGGCTATCCTCAGACAACCGAGTCCAAGATCCTCCAAGAATACATCACCCAAGAATCCCACAAGCTGGAGATACAAGCACGACCGCCCATTGCCGTTACGAACGCCGTGTCATGGAGATCCGAAGGAATCCGCTACCGCAAGAACGAGGTGTTCCTCGACGTCGTCGAGAGCCTCAACCTGCTCGTCTCTGCCAACGGCAACGTGCTGCGCTCCGAGATTCTCGGCGCAATCAAGATGAAGTGCTATTTGTCCGGAATGCCCGAACTGCGGTTGGGACTCAACGACAAGGTCATGTTCGAGACAACGGGGCGGACCACGCGAGGCAAGGCCATCGAGATGGAAGACGTCAAATTCCACCAATGCGTCCGGCTGTCACGATTCGAGAACGACCGAACCATCTCCTTTATCCCACCCGATGGAGAGTTCGAGCTTATGTCCTACCGCCTCAACACCCAGGTCAAGCCCCTGATCTGGGTGGAGTGTGTGGTGGAGAGTCACTCGGGAAGCCGTGTAGAGTACATGGTTAAGGCACGGGCACAATTCAAGCGGCGCAGCACAGCAAACAACGTCGAGATCATCGTGCCTGTGCCCGAGGATGCCGATTCACCCCGGTTCCGAACAAACATCGGCAGTGTACATTACGCACCGGAGCAGGCCGCCATTGTCTGGAAGATCAAGCAGTTTGGAGGCGCTAAGGAGTTCCTCATGCGGGCAGAGCTAGGCCTCCCAAGCGTGCGCGGTGACGACGAGCATGGCGGTGGAATGACTGGTGGTTTCGGAGGAAGTATGGGTGGTGTAGGAGGCCCCGGTAAGGGTGCGAAGAGGCCGATTCAGGTCAAGTTTGAAATTCCTTACTTCACGACAAGTGGAATCCAAGTTCGGTATCTGAAGATTACGGAACCGAAGGTGAGTCATCCTCGGAAGAGATGCAGCTTGTGGGCTCTGCTGACAGGGCCAACAGCTCCAATATCCATCCTTGCCATGGGTCAGGTACATCACACAGTCAGGCGACATTGCAGTCAGATTGCCGGAAGTTGTTTAGAAAGCACGTGAGGTCTTATGGCCAAAGCCTCCCACAACGAACAACCGATGCTCGATGCAAGGTTCTAGTGTGCGCCGCACGTTAGCGATTCGCGTCATCTCACCCACCGGATAGCAAATCGCTATCCCGCTTAATATCGTCAGTCGCATCCATGTACTGGTTACCGGCAGAAATAGGGTGGATGTGCGAGCAATATAGGCCGGGGGGCGGGGCTCCTGCTTGTGGGAAAGGCCCAAATCGAAGCATAGTCAAGCGAACAGCGTTTCATTGACAAACAAAAACATTTTACCATGGACACCGACTGCGGCGGTGATAGACCGGCGCCACTATGCAAAATCAATCATGAAAATGCGCTTAGAAATTAAGAACCACAATTTACTGCTTCAAGGCAGTCCTCTGATCCCCTGTCTTGTACAAGACATGAGCTCCGGAAGCGATGACTGCTAAACTCCGAGTCGATAGCGCCCCCTCGCTGAACTTCTAAGTCTTGTAATTGTTTGTGACCCGGATTCACGCTTGCAACGATCAGCGAGGATTGACTTTTTGGACTTGGATGTCAGTCACGGTGTAAAAGGGTGACGAGGTGCGCGGGAGGTTTGGGCCATTTCCGAAAGGATGCCTCAATCTCATCCTCGAGGTTATGGCATGTCGACCCCTAATGGCATACCATATGAACTAATGCTGAAGGTAGAGCGGTTGTTATTCACTTGGAACTCACCTGGATACCTCTGAGCGATGAGAGCATTTCCGGGAAGGACATTATTCCCTCAGTGGCGGTAGTTGTACTCATGGGTTACTGCTCCTTCCAGCTTGTCCTTCAATGCGCTCTGGTGGGCCGTGTCGCAACCATCCTCTACCAAGTCTACAATGTCCGTTTGAAATGGAGTAAACGCTGTAGCGGACAACACCCAGCAAAGGATGCCTTTCTAATCATGCCTTTTGGCATTATATTGGAACGAATGGCAACGAGCCCCAGATGTTTCGATGTCGGTTTTGTATCTGGTATGAGGCTTGACCTGTCGTCGGCACAGTCTCAAATAATGCTGGGTGGGAGGTATGAGATCGGTGTGCGTAGGCAGGTACTGCTTATCTTTGACTTGAATGCTTGAGTCGCACGGTATGTCTTGGTCGTCGTGCGGGAATCTTACTTACTTTGGCCAAGACGTGCATTAAGCCGAGTCAAGAAGCCTTGGAGGAGAGAGGGAGGTACAAAGTCACAACGGCACCGCGTCACTATGAGGGAGAGGTCTTGGTTCTATGTGTATGTGACATTCATTTGTGAGCCAATGCTGCTGGTCTTCGCCACCAGAACCGTACAGCCATTCGTCCGTCCAGTCCATCCAGGCCTTAGAACTCCGCACACACGAAATAAAAGCCCCTGATCAACCAAAGGCCGAAAGAAAGGCTTCCCTGAGTACGGACTTCAAGCCACACAATTATGTACAAGAAGTGGAGAAAGAACATATATGCAAGAAGTGAAATAATACCCTCATCTCTCCCGCCAGTCCGCGATGCGTCCCGCAGGTGGAGCTACCGACAATTCAAGCTTGGAAGCCGCAATCTGCTTACTCCTCGCAGTAGTCGTCGTCGTCCTCCCCGGAGGCTGTTGCTGCTGAAGGAGTGGCAGTGGGCGAGACCGAGACCGTCACCGTCTCCTCCTCCTCGCAGTAGTCATCGTCCTCGGAGGCTGCGGCCGCGGAAGGGGTGGGCGTGGCTGAAGCAGTTGCTGGCTCCTCATCCTCGCAGTAGTCGTCGTCATCCTCCACCGTGCCGGTGGATGTAGCGGCGGCGGACGAGGAAGCGATGATTGTGACGAGTGTCGTGGGCCGGGCTGAGGCCGGGCCGGAGGCGAGGAGGGTGTTGATGTAGTCGGCTTTTTGGGGGCATACATGTTAGGCATTGAAGAGACTTGAAGGGGATGCATTCTGATCAGCTTACCATTTGAGCCTGTGGCAGTCGCGTTAGTGTAGGCGCCCTCATTGGCGACGCACTGGAAGTAGAAATCGTTCTGAACCTTGCAGTATGAACCGGCTTCGCACTTGGTAGCACCGGTCCAGTTGATGCCGCCGCACTGGTGGTACAGAGCGGCAACTCCTCCGGTGGAAACCGTGGTGTTGGCAGAGGGATAGGTGGCGTTGAGAGCAGACATTTTTGGTGAGCTGATCTTAGAAGTGTCAAAAATGAACAAGAATAATTTTTTAGAAGAGAATTCAAGCTGGTTGAAATGAGAGTTAAGAAGCAGTCAATGCTCGTGTGATAAGTGAAAGAGTGTGAGAGTGATGGATGCTGGCTGGTCTGAAAAGGAAGCCCATCTCACCGAACAGACTCACCATCTTTATACCTGGGTTACTCTAGCGCCGCCACTGGATCCTTACGACGGTCACGCTTCATGGTGTATAGCTCAGGTGAGTGAAGTCTGTTCGGCCAGATACCCGGGGCCATCGGGTGGAGCACAATCTGGCAAGGCTGAATGGTGTGGGCCTCGAGGGAGTCCACTCCCGACCCTGATCATGGAGGTGGAAATTTGAGAATCACGGCGCCGGTGGACCGGATCAGATGCGCAAAAAGCTTGGTATAGAATAGTAGCGTGTACCAGTCTCTGCACATTTCGTCACTGTGGACAAACGATCAGGGGCAGAGGGATTCATGGTGGAATGTTGGGCTCATCTTAAATGATATGTGAGCTCCGCTGGGAAAATCTCCGAGTGGCTGAATAGCACACACTCGGCCGGTATACCCATTTCTTGTTGACTCGACCAACACCTGTTGGCCGATTTACACACCAGATTACGCTAGCTCTTGTATATTGACTTGTGATTTCAGTAATGTCGCTACCTGTATAGCGTGTGTTTCAGGCTTCTGCCTATGTATATAGACTTTTTGAGTGTGTGTCTTAGTAGCACCGCCGCGGTGATTTTTCCGTCGCTCATCTCCTTGGTAGGGTCACCGTAGATCGAGACATGGGGTACGGAAGACTCATTCTAGAATAAATCCCTCACCTGTTGGATATTGTCCCTGACAGCATCTTAGCCAGACTTCCCGGGCGGAAGGAATAGCAAGATGGTAGTTTGCCACGGGAGCGAAGCACTCGAGTCAAGTCTCTGAGCATGAGAACAGATTTAGCATGCCAATGAAATTCAATTTTGATGACTCAAATAGATCTATTTTGTAAAGTTTCGATGAGGTCAACATAAATACTGTTGACTCAAACCTCAGTGGCCGCCACCTGAGTCTTTTTCACTGGCTGGACTATTCCAGCCCCCGGGCCCTGCATCATCATCAAAAACGTAACTTCCCTACACTCCATCTTCTCAGACTGTGCAAAACTCACCCCATGGGGCTCAAATGACTGTCCCAAAGGTCCGGCTCAACGGCGTTGGAAGGCGAATGGGTTCGATCGGGGACCCGTAGCAAAGTCGAGCTTCAACAGTGACAAGAAGTTGGGGCCACGCAGGATCTTGCAACTCGACTTATGATCCTTCTCACTCCAGCCCTTGACCTGACACTCCTGTGTTCCGTGGTTAGCCTAAGCCTTCAAGGCCAGTAGCCTCGGCACTGTTGGGGCAGATGGAGCACTCGCGTACCTTGCTGCAGTAGGAGTAGGTCTTGCACTGCCCACAGCGACTCATCTGATCGACCGGCTTGCTGACTCCACAGCCATGGCACTTCCACTGTTCGCTGTCACTGTCCACGGCATACTTGGCCACTTCGGTGCCAAGCTCTTGCAATGCCTGCAGACCGATGGGGAATACCTGATTCGCGATCAGCCAGCATATCTACCTTTCCAAGATCGACTCTGTCCATTGCAGTATTAGACGTACGCAGACATCATTCATATCCTCGACCCTGACGCCGTGCGTTCCGTCCAGGAACCCGTGTTGGAGCGCATTCATGATCGCCAACGTGCGGCCCTTCTTGAGTTGCTTGAAATCGAAGCCGTCGTAGCTGTCCGGGTAGAAGGCCACGACGACCTCTTCGCTGTCGCGATCCTCCACGATGGTCCGGTAGCGCAGGAATCCATCGCACTGTTGGATTTCCGCCAGGAAACAGGTGTGTGTGTCTGTGGAGAACGGGAGGTCACTCCAGGGCGGGAAGAAATCGTCGTCATCGAGGTCGGCGTAGGGAGCCATGATTTCTTGGGTGTTTCTTCTGAGATGGCTGAAGTATTTGGGATGAAGGCTGATCTTGACAAGGAAGTTAGGCCAAGAGGGGAAGGAATAGCGTACGAGCCTGTTGGGTCGGCGCACTTATAATCAGCACTGGCATATTTCCGTTTGCACCTGGCCCGTGTCTCATATGGAAAAAGAAATGCAGCAGCCCACCAACACAGGACTACAGATACAATTGTCAAGGAAGCTTGCAGAACGGCGGTGTGGTATGCTACATCAATCAGGCGTCTTCATGTCTGCCCCTGGCCCATGGCTACAGGGACTGGCACACTCTCATTGCCGTTCATTGACCCCTCATCTTGTCGCTGGAAACTTGGATCTCGACATTTTCAAGACCACTTGGCATTATCTCAGGTGTCTCTTATCTTGTGAAGATGGAAGCCTTGAGAGAGCATGTCGTTCCAGTCCACATGCTGCAATGTTGAGTACGGCAAGTGACGAACTATTCTTCTGATTACTGACTAATTCGGTAGGCACGATATTTCACTCGATATTATATATATATCTAATTTAATCTTAGCAAGCGCTTCGATCAGTTCGGCCCACGGTTGGGCGCCGAAATCTTGTCGGATTGACGAAATGTGACTTCGGACCCGTATCATATCGGACACAGGTTGTTTATCTGTACCCATGCTAACAGTTTCACCAGAAGTTCCGGGGCTGCCGTGTTAGGGAATGCCCGAGAGAGCTTAGTGCTATGTGAATCTCACCTCAGACCGGATCTGCGGGGCATATAAGGCAATTCCGATCACTCAAAGGCTTGATCTGCTCAGGCTATCATCACTTACGCGCACCTACCTGACAACCAGACAAGATGTCTGCTCAAGTGTTCACTCACCCAGACGGGCGCAAGACCGATTACCTCATCTCCGGGGCGCAGGATGGTTTCCCCCTTGTCTACATCCATGGAACTCCCGGCTCGTACACTGTCGGCCCCAAGTTGAACACTACGTGTGAGGGGAAGGGCATCAAGCTGATCACGCTCTCGCGGGCGGGCTACGGTGGTTCTACGCGGAACAAGGACAGGCGTGTCGTTGACGCCGTGACGGATATCCAGGCGCTGCTTGAACATCTTGGCATCAAGAAGTGTGTCGTCGGTGGGAAAAGTGGTGGTGGTGAGTCAAGGTCCTTCGTGGCCTACGGTACTATATAGTGATGCTGAATATTGTTCATCGTACAGGTCCGCACTCTCTGGCCTGCGCGGCTCGGCTGCCAGGCTGCGTGGCGTCGCTGGTTGTTGCAGGCGTGGGACCGTTCAATGCTGAGGGCCTCGATTTCCTCGCGGGCCAAGGACAGGGCAGTAAGTTGGGAACTCAGATTTCCAGTGCCCTAAGTGAGCCCCTTCGATGAGACTGACAGACCCGTGTCCAGACATAGACGAGTGGGCGGCTGCACTCAAGGGCGAAGAGGAACTACAGAAATTCTGCCAGGCTGAGAGGCCTGGGATGATGGCGACAGACCCAAAGGCGCTGACGGAGGCACTGCTGGCGACCCTCCTGCCCGAGGTGGACAAGAGGGCGATGCTGGAGGATGAGCACACGGGCAACGACATCGTCACGTCGTTGCATGAGGCGCTGAGGTTGTCGTGCGACGGATGGGTGGACGATGACCTTGCGTTCATGAGCCCGTGGGGGTTCGACCTGAGCGAGATCAAGGTGCCGGTATTCCTGTACCAGGGCAGCGAGGACAAGATGGTGCCATTGGCGCATGGGAAGTGGCTCGCCGATCACCTCCCTAAGGATAAGGTAAAGGCACGTCTTTTGGATGGTGAGGGCCACATATCTATCTTCTCGGCGTACCTTGACGAGATGCTGGACAACTTGTTGGCTGTGGCGAGAGAATAGACTAAAGAATCAAGACGAGGGTTGTCAGGGTTGTGCAGCAGTAGCACTGAAAATGATGCAAGCTGTAGTGCAAGTGAGGTGACCGGATGCCAACGTGCCCAGGGAGCGCCAAGGTTGGAAGTCGCATATCCGCCTGTCAGTCTTGGCAAGTGGCAGCAGGGGAGGGGGGCCCTCGAGTGGCAGGAGTGGGCATAAGGTCTTACCCCACATGGGCTAAGGCACCATGCTCCGAACAATGCTGCCGACCTTGACATGGACACACGAGGAAGGAGCCCATCGAAGGAAAAGATGGGGAAACCCTGACCAGCGAGCGAAGCACTGCACATCACACTTCGTTCAGTCATGACCATCTCCGTCACATTTACTCACTCACTGCTTTCACTCGATCAATCCATTGCCATTGACAGCCATCTGCTACAAGATCACCAGGGCCTGCTATACCTGCCATCGGAGCGGCTGCTGACCTACCAAATCCCGAGTCACGTCACTTCTCTCTCATCCATCAACTTCTGAGCCAAAACATCCTCGCCTTACATTGTCAATCATCGTTGCTGCGATTCCCATGCAGGCCACAGAATCCAACGACTCTTCATCGACGAACCTGTGGGTAAATGATCCCACTGCCGCGCCGCCTGAAGCTACACCTCCCTCGCCGTCTGCGCCGTCACCAGCTCCAGCTTGAGCCCGAGAATTACCCGCAGCCCCCCGAAGCTCATCATCTCACCTCATGAGGCGCACAACGTTGTTGCAGTACGACGAGACGAGACAAGCCGGGACGCGAGCCAAACGGTCACTCTACGCTTGCTTGAAGAGAAGGGCCAGCAAGAGTCAGAAAACTTGACTTGTCTGACAGCAAGCTCTGCCTCACCAAGGCTGAGGGGCCACTCCATCCAAGGCACGGGGCCGTCAACCACCTGCCCGCCCGCGCGCCCGCCCGTCCGTGTCTCACAGAGCAGACAGAGGGAAGCTAAAAGGCCGGAAGCCAAGCTTGTCTCGATTTGAAAAATTACGCGACGTCTGCTATTACTAAGGCTGCCCCACCATACCAGGTTCATCCGCCCTGCTGTTGACTCGCCGGTCCCAGTCCAGTCCAATCCAACCCAATTCACTGCCCAGCGAGCCTAGCTTAGTTGTTTGGAACCGCCCTTCCGCCTCCGTTGAGCGGCGGCCCTCCAGAGACGTCACTCCGTGAAGGGTTCCCCATCAAGCCTCAAACGCACACTGAATCTCACCCTTCAGGCCCGACACCCGGTGATCACTGCCAGTACCCGCCTCACACCCACACTCATGATCCATGATCACTTCCAACCCGTCAAAGAAGCCTTCTAATACGTGCGTGACCTGTCGCGCACGCAAGGTCCGCTGCGATGGGCAACGCGACATCTGCAACAACTGCATGCGACTCGGCTTCACCTGCTCCTATGACGACTCCATCCCTACCCACACCAGCGCAAGCCTCTCCGCCGCAGGCATGAACAGCGACGGCACCTCGGCGAGCGATGCTCTCACCATCCACGCCGTCGCTTCTCACCCCCCTCGCCGCCGCGTCCGCCAGGCCTGCCAGAGCTGCCATTCCCGCAAGGCAAAATGCAGCGGCACCATGCCCAAGTGCGACAGGTGTCGCGCCCACAGCCTCGAATGTGTCTACCGCCCCTCCAAGCGGTCCCGCCTCAGCGCAACGCCCGGCGCATCATCCTCTCAGCATGGCCGCGACTCCCTCATCGGAGATGGCGCTTCTGGCATGCTTGCGTCGGGGGCCTCCGGCAGAGATGACTACCTCTCAGACCAGAGTCGCAGCGCATCCGACCACCTCGAGAGCAATGGTCTCGCCGACCTTCGCAATCTCCCACCACCCGAGGAATCTCTCATTATCCGCACTTTCGAAAAGTTCTTTCGCCACGTTCACCACATCGCACTGTTTTCCTTTCTGCACCAGGCTTCTCTTATGCAGAGATATCACTCCGGTTCCATGGACCGGCCTCTTCTCCTATCCTTAATCGGAATTACATCCATCCTAACCGACCTCGGCCCCGGCGCGCGTGAGTACGGCAACAGGTGCATCTCAGCCGCCGAGGGCCTCATCCAGCGTGACCTTGGTCGACCCACAGTCCTGAAGATACAGGCCTTGGTCCTCATCATCAAGCACCGTATCTTCTGCCGTCGCTTCTCAGATGCTTTCATGCTCACCGGTCTGGCATCCCGGTTCGCAGCTGCCCTGCAGCTTAACCACGAGAATCCTAGGCTCTGCTTCCTGGCCCAAGAGTCCCGGCGGCGTCTGATGTGGTCTCTCTTCATGATCGACATCGGGATGGCAGCTGGTCATCCTGACTTCACCCTATGGGCCCACCGGCCCGAGTGCATAGACCTCAAGCTGCCGTGCAACGAACGGAACTTTGAATATGATCTCCCAGAAGTCACAGAATCGCTGGTGCCTCCACCACGCCAGTCGGATGGCAGTCTGCCCCCATTGACCGATAAAGTTGGGTTCCTGGCTCTTCACATCCGCATCCAGTGGATTCGCAGCAAAATATTGGCCTTTACAAAGACGCTTGTCCTTCCAAGAACCGGTGTTCTAGACCTAAAAGTATTGCCTCGCAAGTGCGAGGAGCTCCAAGATGACCTCAACGCATTTGAGGGACGCTTGCCGCCGCAGTTCAAATGGAATGAGGCCAACCTTCGACTGCGGGCGTATCACCCGCGGCTGTGTGTTTACCTGATGACACATATATGGTGGGAGCAATGCCACTGTGACCTGTACCGGATCGCGCTGGTGGGGAGGAGAGAAAGCCTCTCCAAGGAAACGATCTCGAGGTTAGATCCTGCGTTTGTCAAGTATTGTCAGCGGCAGTGTTTTGAGCATGCCAAGGCCATGGCTGAGATGCTCGACATGGTGTTACAGAAGGGCGTCCCTGTGTCGGACCTTGACCTGCCTGTGTTGTGTTATCAGTGCGCCAACACGCTGTACTACACACTTGCGTCCTGTGGAGATGAATACAGTCTTTCACATGCCAGCGTGACAGACATGGCAGCGACCTGCCTCAAAGTCGTAAAGCAATCCTCCCCTGGCCCTGCCGCTGCTGCCATTGTGAGTCTTGTCCATCTCTGAATGAGCCCCATTCAGTCCGATTTTGTCGCTGACCGAACGATTTATGCACAGGCCGAAGCTCTTGAGAAGCTCATCGAGACCGGATGGGTGAGACCAACTCTTCCGAGCAATGTCACCTCGCCTGTGTCCATGACACCTGCGAACGGTGACGCGCTGGCGGTGGACCCGATGCTCCAACGAGACGCCCTCCAAGAGGCCGACGTCGCCCACCAGCTCTGCAACCCATCGATACCACAGCATCTGCCGCAGCAGATTGAGTCACCCGGCCAAGCAATGGCAACCGATGTACCGCAGCCACAGGCACCGATGCAACCACCTACACCGGCAGTTCTTCGTGACGACGAATCCATCCCCGTCGCCCAAGCGAACATGATGGCCGGGGTAACGCCCAACCTCAGCAATGCCTTCGAGGGAGCCTTGGATGGCTCGAATTTTGGAATGGGCGGCCTGGAACCCTTTGCGATGGATTCATCGAGCTGGTACACAGGGGACTGGTCCAACGGCGGACTGATGTAGTACGAATCGCGATTTTAGTTGAGGGAAGTTATCTGTGCAAAGTAGTTGTGCAGGCTGCCTCAAAAATGTTGATGGCACGAAAGATGTGAACAAAATAGAATACAGAAGCTCGGGCATGTACATACGTGTAATTCTGGGAAGTGGGCGGCATCGCGTACATAAGAACACCAAATGCAATAGCGATACCCGATCAAGGAAATCACGCAAATGCAGGCCTTGCCGCGGCCCCACATGGTTTCCCACGAGGAGTGCGAAGGACAGTTGCAAATCCTCTATATGCCCCTTCCATGTACTTCTTTCCCCTGTCTACATATGTACTGTAGTATCCAGGGGATCAAAACAGAGGGAGCCATCGCCAGGAGAGGCACCACATAAAGGCCCCCTGGTAGACATCACGATGCAGCTCCGCAGCAGCCCACATCAACCCGCCTCCCAGGGCCTCATGGAATTGTAATCCCTCCTAGTGCAGAGCAACATCCCCACGTTTGTTCTTGATCCACGCGACTTCTGGCGAGGCCCGGCTGCTGGGAATGCCCATTAGCAATGGCGCGGCCGGGTGCGCGGTGGGTACGGGGTTTGTGTAGGTGGGAATGGCGAGACCGGCCCACTTAATGGTGACATCTGGATGTGATCTTATTGAAGGGCCTGGGACTTGCATGTGCTTGATTTCTTGATATGCATCGTATGACAGGTTGATTATTTGACTGCGGGAAGACTGAGAATTGGGATATTTAGATGATGATTGCATTCTCCAATTGATCTTCCCTTTTATTTTTCCAAGGTTGTCTTTGGCTCATGTCGTTGGTTTCATCTGGGCCGATTCACTTAATGGGAAGAGCTATTACTCTGGCTTTTTCCTTGCAGCCCTAAGGTCCTATCAAGTATGGCGACAAAGACATTTTGACTAGTGAGGGAATAGATGCTGACTTCCTTGGAACGTTGACGAGCGTGGAGCGTTGAAACCCCTCAGTGACGAAAGCAGGCATGACAGGATGTGAAGCTCAGGAGAGTGACTGTTGACTGAAGGCAGATCTTCCCAGGCGGCTAGTCTTCTTTGATTTCGAATACCACGAGCCGAAGACCGACAACCAATATCAAACAGTGCCGTTCCCATCCTCCCCCACCCCTCTCTTTTCCTCGAGGGGCAAGAAACCTCGGTGAACCTGCCATGCTTGCGGCGTCTTTTCGACTGCCGTGAGCCTCTTGCACCCACAAAAGTCGCCTTGTAAGTCTGCGTCATCAAGGCCTGGGCATAATAACAGGCCATCGTAGTCACGAACCTGGGCCCTTTTGCCTATCGGCATGTAACCGGTCAAACAGAATGAGTCGCAGGTGACACCGAGAGGAAGAGCCTGATTTCTGTCAGCCTCCGTGTCATCGATACACGAGATTATAGCCGAGACATTTGTGTTTGACAAATCTAGATCAGGATGAGAACGACCCTGAAAACATGCTGCACAGCTGACACGTAGGAACAATATATCGTTGGAACGAACATCACACGGAGGGTTTCCTGAGGCAACCCCGAGAAAACAGCTTGTGAACCTTTTTGATCTATGTTGCAAAGTTAATGACACACTAGCAGATGCCTGGTTTGCATGGTAGCACTATGAATGGTATACAAGATCTAGAGGAGACCGAGGCAGACTTGCGGTGCCACGTTGCTGGACAGTCAAGTTTTCCCCGGGGAGTAGGACCCTGATTTCGTCTCGTGGCATGAGCGTAGACGCATTTTCCTGTTTTCGCCTCGCTCTACAAATATTGATGCGGTCCCCAATGGTCTCCAGACCAGGTCTCAACTTCGTCGTACCTCATCCCAGATCTCTTCTGTGTGGCTCACTTGGAATAATGATCAGTAAATTCCTCCCAATTTTATCTTGTACCTTGTTTCTATCATGCTCGCATTCCACTCCTATAAAAGAGATCAATACCGGTGTGCCTAGCTATCAACTGGAAGAATTCGTTGATGGTCAGGTCGTATGTACCGGCCACCTGCTGGAAGACAATTTCGAAGAGAATCTAGCCACTGCAGCAGAAAGTAAGTTGTATGTACCCCCCTCTATCACCAGTCTGGAATTATCCATGGGAATAGTCGGCTCATCCAAGCGGTCTGAAACACTTATTAGAGAAAGTTCAGGGGAATGATGGAAGGGCCATTTCTAAACCCAAGAATGAATCACCAGCCCGTCTGCACACACGTACATGTTGTGCCCCAAGGTCTTGCCAAGGAGGTGCTCACCTCTTCACAGAGATGGATGTAGTTTGTCTTTCCAACCTTGGCCTATACTCAGATTACACCAACCCCGCGATGGGAATCGAGGGCAATACCATGATCTACGCATGCACGTACGGGGCCGTGGCATCGTGCAATTCCATCAGGTTCTTCGAGCTCAACCCCCGGTTCGACGAGGTCTGCCCCGGCCAGGGTGCCTGGATGTATAATGCGACCAACTGCGCGAGCTATGGTCGGGATCCAGCCAAGACGGTAGAATGTTAAGACTTGAGAAGTGCCTTTGAGTGGGGGTTTGATGCGGTGCGCGGTATAAGTTGGGCGCCTCATGCATTGCGTATGTAGCTCGAGAATATCATAAGTGTTAACCCGATAGTATCTGGACTAGCATAATAATCAACCGGATTTGAGGAATGTCGAAGTTCTGGGGCCTTCTATTGGGGAGATTTGGGGACTGAAGAGTCTAGATTGAACATTCTTGTTGCTTCCCTATGTGTGTATTCTGACACTTCTGTCAAATCTCCTAGTCTTCCGCAGGTTTTCTGAGAGCCATGAGTTACGTGACTGAGGGAGGAACCGGTATCGGATGGCAGAAGAAGGACATACACCTATCAAGATCCATCAGATCTGTGAGACTATGCAGCACACCTTGATCGGCGATCTTCGAGCGTCTTTGAGACCGTAGAGGATTGAATCATGACTGACATGTGATTTTCAGGTCACACTTTTCTGTGCTGAGTCTAAAAGGGCATGTTCTATGAAGATGCCACTGAGGCTGCAAAAGGTTCTATGCTGTGGCACATTGCGAGTGTATCTGATGTTCGAAAGACCTTACGCGTAGAATTTGAACTGCAGATAGACTTGAGATCATCCGTTATGGGATCGGTAAGGACAGCCTACCCTCTCCTACGCGCCCCTTCCGGAGGCGGCGATGGTGATTTCGACCAGGCTCTCCTGGATAGACCCATTTCTTCCCAGATCCTGTGGACTTCGTCTCCTCCTGCGCGAGTGCTCTGCCCCGCCTCCTGCGGTGGTGGAGAGGTCACAGTGACATCCGGCGGCTGCACGCCTCGGGAACTTTTGCTTGCGGGAGCACCTTGGTTCTGAGCGGCTTTGCCCTCATCAGAGTCTGCAGGGACGATTCGACCGCTGGGTAGCTGGACGAGCTCAACGGGCTGAGTGGCTTCATTGGATGCATTAGGTTTAGGTGTCTTTGACTTTGTCGACCCTGCCCTGCTCGACGCACTGGATCTGCGAGAGGCGTCTTCAGATTGGAACATGACGCGAATCACGGGGATTGTTTACGTGATAATAAAGATAGCATTGATCCTCATTTTCGTGATACTCTAGCATCCTAGCCTATATATATAGAGGGTACCTAAGAAAAAGTTATTACTATATATATATAGTAGTAAGAAGTAAAGGTATAGCCTTTATATATATTAAAGTTAGAGTTAATAGGGGCCTAAAGGTAAGGTATAAGCTATTATTTAGTAAGTAAGTATAATAATATATATATTAAGTAGCTTTAAATTATTAAATAATATTTTTAGTTAAAACTACTATATATTATTTAGGTAATTATAATAATATAATATATATTTATATATCTTATTAATTCTATTACTAATTAAAGTAAAATATTAATTAATAAAAATAAGGTATTTATTAATACTCTTTTTAATACTATACTAAATAAGCTTTTATTAAAAGTTTTTTTAAAAGAAGTATTACTTAAAATTATTAAAGCCTAATTATAGTTTTTAAATAAATAAAATAAAGATTCTTAAGAAGTTAATAATAACTATAAGAAAAAAGATAATTTATTATCTTTAGAATTAAGAATTAATATAAAATAAAAAAAGAGTTAATAGTAGTAAAATAAGCTAGTTTAAATATTCTTAAGTATAGAATTTTAGTAATTTATTAAGAAAATCTTTACTAATAAAATAAAGAATAATAACTTTATTATATAGCTTTTTTAAAAAGAATATAATAAGGTTTTTAATTAAAAGAACTTAAATATAAATAAAGAGCTATTAAATAAAGTTACTAACTATTTATAATACTATATACTTAATTTTAATAATAAATAGCTTAAGCCTTAAAAGAAATAAATTACTTAAATTATTAAAGGGCTTTTTAATATAAGTAATTAAGAAGCTAGCTAATAAGTTAGGCTTATTATAGAATAATTCTCTTTTTAATAATAAGCTTAATAAGTTAACTTAGTTCTTACTAATAAGTTTTAATATACTATTTTTTTTACTTAACTAATAAAAGCTACTTAATATTATAAAATAACTTATAACTATAAAGCTTTTAAAAGATAAAAGAAAGTATATAATAATAGTTCCTTTTAAAGATAATAGTTATTATATTTACTTTTATTTTAAGTTAGAATTTTTAGCTAAAGGTATTAAAAGTAAGTAGTAAAGAAAAAAAAGAGTTTAAAATAAAAAAAAAACTTTTAGTTAATATATTAAATAGCTAATAGTATAAAAAAACCCTTAAGGTTAATTACTTTAAGGCTACTTATAATAAGCCTAAATAGTTTATATTTTATTAAAAAATATTTAAATATATATAAATTTACTTTACTTCTTTATAATAATAAGAATTATAAAAGCTATCTTTATATTTTAGTTTAGTTAGTATAATTAATAAATAGCTAAACTATAAGTATTAAATAAGCTTAATAATATTAAAGATATTTAAAATAATATAATATCTTAAAAAAGTATAAACTAAAATAACTTATTTTATAAAAGATTAGAAATTTTATAGCTAAAAGCTATATAAAAAGAATTATAAGCTATATATAAAGCTTAGTACTATAAGAATAATAAAAAGGTAATTATTATATATTTAGCTTAATACTATAAGGATAATAAGAAAGTAATTACTATATACTTAGCTTAGTACTATAAGAATAATAAGAAAGTAATTACTATATACTTAGCTTAGTACTATAAGGATAATAAGAAAGTAATTACTATATACTTAGCCTAATACTATAAGGATAATAAGAAGGTAATTACTATATACTAAGCCTAGTACTATAAAGATAATAAAAAAGTAATTATTATATATAAGGCCTAGTATAATTAAAGAAACTTATATATATATAAGTATTAATTTAAGCTTAGCTATAGTTATTACTTTTAGAATACCTATAGTACTTAAAAATACTTACTTTAAGAATACCTTAGGCTTTAGCCTTTTTCTTATTTAAACTAATATAAGTATATATTAGGCTTTATAATAAGATAATTTATAAATAAATATACTAAAATATTATACTATAAAAATTTTTATTACTTTAAATTTTTTTATTTTATATTATATAGTTAAAAATTTATAAGTAAAGCTAATATAGTTTATTATATAAATATTATAGCTTATTTAGGATTTAATAATATAACTCTTCTTTAGCTATACCTTATAAACTATAGAATGTTTTTTATAATAATATATATAATTTTTATTTTTATAGCTTTAAAATATATAAACTTATTAAAATACTTAAAAAACCCTTAAAAAGTACTTTACTATATATATAATAGTCTTTATAAGACTATTATTTTAATTAAAAGTATAATTTTTACTTTAATAACTAAAGCTACTATAAATATCTTTATAGCTTTAAGAAGTTTAGGTAATAACTTAAGAGTACTAGTTATATATTTAAGAAAATATTATAAAGGTAGTATAAGAACTATAATAAATAAGTTTTTATATATAAAATAAGTTAGTACTTTAAATTTATATTTTACTCTTACTTATATTATTAATTATAATTATACTTTAAGTATAAAGCTAGCTAAAGAGTATACTATAAAGTATTAAACTAAGGAATAAAGTTTAATAATAACTTAATAAAGTCTTTATTTATAATATATATTAAGTTATTAAAGATTTATAATAATTAGCTAAATCTTTTATAATATAAAGAAATATTAATAATAATAATAATAGTATTAAGTAGTTCTTTATACTTTTAATCTTACTTTAGGCCTTATTTTAGTATTAATAAGTTTATAAAGAGTCTTATAGTATAACTAGTAGGAAATTAATAGCTAAACTTATTATAAATATAAATATAAATATATATAATTAAGTTATAAGTTATATAAAAAAGTTTTTATAAAATAAATAATTAAATAATTTAAAAGGTTTTATATAATTATATTAAAATATACTTTAATTATAATACTTTAAACTTATAATAGTAAAGATATAATATTATAGCTTTATAAATTATTAAGTATAATTTTAATAAATTTAAAATTCTAGCTATTTAGCTAATTAATTTATATTTCTTAATAGTATATATATTTATATTAGAAATTTTTAAATAGTTATATATATTAAGAAGTATAGTATTAATAGTTTTTTATATATTATTATTCTTTCTTTTTTATTTTTTTTTTATTATATAATAACTAATATTAAAAACTATTATAATTATTTTAAGGGCTACTTTAATACTTATTTAATATAAGATTTAGTTACCTTACTTCTTTATAAATAAAACCTTTTTATAGAAATATTAATTTTATTTAACTTATAATTTATTTTTTAATAGCTATATTTTAATAAATTAAGTTATTTTTTAGTACTTTTTTTAAAAAGAAATATATACTTTTAAAGTATACTTAAGTTAGTTAGTATAAATATTACCTTTAGTATAAAGGCCTTTTATTAAGCCTAGTTTAATAAGATTTTATTACTAGCTATTTTATTTCTTACTAAGGGCTATAAATATACCCCTATAGTTATTAAGTTAGTACTAGCTAGTTATAAAAGGCTTATATAATAAGTAGTATTTATAAAATAATAATAATAGTAAAATATTACTATTTATTAAATTACTTAAAATATAAAACTATTTAAAAAGTTAGCTAATACTATTTATTTATTTTTAAGGCTTTTTATACTTAAATCTTATATATAAAGATATACTTAAATATTTTTAGTAATACTAATATATTAGTATCTTTAAGCTAGTTATAAGCTACTTACTACTTTTTACCCCTTATAAATTCTAAAAAATACTTAAGCTAAAGTACTTTAATAGCCTTTTATAATATACTATACTTCTCTTAAAACTTTATAAGTATTTTAATAAAGGTATAATAAAAGAGCCTTTTATATAAATTATTAGTAGTTATTAAACTTTAGTTCTAAAGGGTCTTATAAATAGTAATTATTAAAAAAAGAAGAGTATAATTTAATTTCTATATTTTTATTTATATTATATTATAGGCCTACTATTACCTCTTTTACTTAGTTATAGCTACTATATAGTAATAGTCTAAAAGGTACTTTAGGTATTTTATATACTCTAAAGGATATAAGACTTAGTTATATATACTATAATTATTACTTATATTATTTTACTTATATTTAGCTAAATTATTTAAGAATATAGGGTATATTATTAGAAGGGGGGGTATTTTACCTTTAGTAGCTACCTAATATTCTTAAAAAAGCTAAAAATACATTTAACTATATTATTACTAAGGTTAGAATTAAAAAGGGCTTTAAGTAGGCTTTTATTTTCTTAATAAATACCTAAGCTCTATAAGATTCTAAAGGACTTATAAAGTTATTTAATAATTTTATTATACTTTATATTATTAATTTAAATTTAAAGCTTTTATAAAGTAAATAACCTAAAGGTATAAGCTTAAAAAAAAGAAAATAAATTTATTATAATAAGAATTAAAATTAATATAAAGTAGTTATATAGTATTATTTTATAATTAGTAAAAAGAATAGTTAGTATATTAAAGTAAAGTATACCTTAAAATAAATACTTAGTAAGCCTACTAATATACTTTAAATTCTTTTATATATTTCTATACTTATAAACTTACTTAGCCTTCTTATAAATACTATATTAAGTAATAGCTTAATAAAGGTTATAATTAATAATACTAAAAGCCTAAATATAACTTATAATATAATCCTAATTAATAAATTTAAGTATATAAGTATATACTTATATATAAACTTATTAATACTTATAGCTAAACTATTATTATAAAAGCCCTTAAATAAGCTCTTTAAACTACTATATATATAGTAAGTAAATAATAAGAACCTTTTAAACCTTTATAATAAAGTAATAAAGAAAGGCTTAAAGAAGTATAACTTTAACTTAATAGCTATAGCTATATATCTTACTCTTATAAAAATATAGCTATTATAACTAAAGAAGCTTAAGGTTTTATTTAAAAAGCTTTATTTTATAGTTTATAATTCTAAAAGTAGTCTTTAGCTCTTTAAAAAGCTAAATAAGAAATTAAAGGTTAAGTATAGCTTTAGCTAAAAATATATATTAAGTAGTAAAACTAAAAAGGCCTAAATAATTATAATTAATATTAATATAATAAAGAAAGTAGCTAGTTAACTATTAGCCTTTAAATATAAGCTAAATATTATATATAAGTTTATTTAGTATTATTATAATATTTACTTTTACTACTTATAATAAATATTTCTAAAATATATTCCTATAAGCTTTTTAGTAAAAGACTATATTATAGTATATTTCTTTATAGCTATATAATATTAGTACTAATAAGACTTAAAAGGGCTAGTAAATTAAGATTAAAGGGTTTTATATTATAAAGAGTAAGTATACCTATATTAGCTTATTTATTATATAGCTTAAAAGGAATAAACCTAAGCTTACTAAGCTACTATTTTATTATATAATATAAATAGCTTATAGTATTTTTAAGCTAGACTAATAAAGTAAAGTAAATATACTTAGTTAGCTTTATAAGTATATAATTAGTAAGATTTACTAAATTATTAATAAAATAAGCTAAGTATTCTTATAATTTCTTATAATTACTATTCTTTAGCTTATAAAAGAAGTTAGTAAGAATAACTAAGCTTTAGTATTATTAACTAAATCTAGTTATAGTAATATTATAGCCTTAAGTAGTAGGTTTAATAAGCCCTTAAGTCTAGTATATAATAATAACTATAATAATAAAGAAGGTACTAAATCTTTTTAAATTATAGCTAGTACTAGCTTAAAAGTAGAATAAGCTAATAAGGCTACTAGTAACTATTATTTATATATAAGCCTTACTAAAATATATATTTATCTTTAAAATAAAAAATAGCTAAAGAATAAATACTTAATAGCTTTAGTAAGTTTCTAGATATAAAAGGTAAGTAGTAATACTTATTATATAGTATTTCTTAATAAGCTTATAATTAATAAGACTTAAATTAGGCTTAATAATATAATAATAATACTTAAAAATAAGATATAGAGATTTAAGAAAGCTAGAGTATATAGTATATTTATATCTAACTAGCTTTACTAGTTTATAATTATTTAAGGCTAGAATAATAAGATAGTATATCTTAATATAAAGAAGAAGAATAAAATAAAGAGGTAGGTATTAGTATAATTCTAGTATAAATAGTACCTTAACTTATTTAATATAATACTAGCTAGTAAAGAAAAGATAGACTAAGTTAATTATAATATACTAACTTAAAGTAATAAGTAAAAGTATAAGTTAGTTACTATTAAGTTATAAATATAGTTTATTATAAGTAAAAGTTCTTTAATATATATTATTAAGTATTAAAACTTAGGCTAGCTAATAAGTAAGCTTTAGTTTAATATTAGCTATAAGCTAGATTAGTAAATTATAAATATAAGTTTTATTACCTTTAATAGTATAAGCTATATACTAATATTAAACTCTTAAGCTACTATATAGCTTAATAAGAGTAGGTTTAACTATAATAATAT
Source organism: Diaporthe sp. HANT25 (assembly GCA_013435955.1). Lineage (NCBI taxonomy): Eukaryota > Fungi > Ascomycota > Sordariomycetes > Diaporthales > Diaporthaceae > Diaporthe > Diaporthe sp. HANT25. The sequence continues at coordinate 922,443 of JACBFG010000011.1, read as the reverse complement.
CTTTATTTAAGTATATAAGGCTAAAAAGTACTTAAATAAATTAAAGACTAATATAGCTAAAGTAGTAGTAAAGGTAAAAAAGATTATAAGTAAAGACTAGGCTAATATTAACTTATAATAATATAAGTAGTACTACTACTTACTAATTACCCTTATAATACTTAATAATAAATACTATATCTATAGTAAGCTTATAAAAAAAGTAGTATAATTAAACTATTAAGTTAAAGTAAAGATTAATTATATTATAAAGAGTAAGATATATAATTTTAATAACTTAAAGTTATTTAAAGTAAAAAGCTTTATAGTATAAAGGTTTAGCTTTTATTTACTAAACCTACTTACTTATTCTACTTAGGTAAATACTTAATATTAATATAATTTTAATATAAATAATTTAGTTTATAGGCTATTATAGTAATAAAGTATATTTATATAGAAATTTAAAAGGTCTTTTATTTTAAAATAAATATTTTAAATATAGTTTTTTTTTTTTAATTAAACTAGTATTAACTAAGTTATAAAAATATTTACTTTTAATTTTATATTAAGTAAGTAAAATAAAAGTATAAAGTAGCTTTTTTATTATAACTAGAAATAAAATTAATATACTAATTATAGGTAATAAAGTAGGCTCTTTTTATTTAAAGGCCTTTAATTTTATTTTCCTTTTTTATTATATTAAATTATATATATAGCTATAAAAATCCTTATATTAGATTTATATAATAAAGGGTTTAATATTAGGTAAGAGAAAGAATATAAGTATATTATATATTAGGTACTAAAAGTAACTAGAGGCAAGATAAATAGGTAGAACTACCTTATATTTATATAATATACTATCCCTTATAAGTAAAACTATCCCCTTTTTTATTAATTTAAGTTAGTTAGCTCTCTTTATATAAAAAAATAACCTTTTTTATATATATAACTAAGTAATATTTATACTACCTCTTTTACCCTCCTTACTTTTTCTCTTACTTTTCTTCTCTCTTTCTATAAGTATTTTTATAATATATATAAGCTACTTAAATATATTTACTATATACCTTATAATTACTAAGTATTTTTTTTTTTTTTTAAAAGAAGTCTTAAAAGCTAAATTAAAAGGTTAATAAAGAAGATATTAAATAGCTTTAATTACTTTAATTACTTCTTTTATTTATTTACTCTTATAAAGGCAAATTACTTCTTAAAGAAACTTAATTATTATAAAAAAAGAAGAAGTTTATATTTATAATTCCTATTTATATATATAAAGTAATAATTTCCTCTTCTCTTTTAATTATAATAATAGTATAAATAATTATAAGAAAGGTAAGAAATATAAGGTATATATTAGGTATAAAAAGAGTATAAAAATACTATATAGATATACTTTAAAAGTAGAAAGCTTACTATTTCTAAGTATATAAAAGGAGTAAAAAAGCTATACTAGTATATATAAAAAGAGCATTTTATATATAAAGGGGGTTAAATAACTTAAATTAATAAAGAGGGGGGATAGTTTTATTTATAAAGAATAATAACTTAAGAATAGTATAATTAAATACCTCTATAACTATAAGCATTTAATTAAAAATAAAAGCTAAGGCTTTAAATGCATTTAAAGTATATACTTATATTACTAACTAAAGAGCATTATACTAGAAAAGTAGTTATATAAAAGATATTAAATTTAAATACTATTACTAATATATTAGTATATTTAATAAGTACTTTAATAATTAGGCACTATAAGTAAGCTAATAACTATATATTTTAATAATATTACTAGTAATACTAACTAATAATATAAACCTTAAAAGTATTAAGAAGATCTTATTTTATTTAAAAATAATAACTATTAGCTATATTTATAGTATTTATACTTATAAGTAAGTAGTAAAGAAGCCTATTAATAATAAGTTCCTTATTAAATTCTTTATAAGTTCTTTTCTTTTTTTATTATTATAAGAGCTATTAATAACTCTAATTATAAAGTATAATATCTATAAGCTTAGATTTAGCTATAGCTTATACTACTTTAGTACTTATAATAAGAAGGTTAACTACTATATTACTTTTAGCTCTTAAATAGCTAATATAATAGCTACTAAAAAGATATATATACTATATAAAGATAAATATATATATTATTTCTTCTTTTAAAATAAGTTTTTATTATAAATTAATAGGCTATTAGAGAAGTAGTATTATATTTACTTTAAAAGTATAAGGTTATTTAAAAAGCTTTAAACCTTAACTTATATATTTAGAATTAAAAACTAGGACTAATAGCTAAAGTAATTAAATAATAATATAATTAACTTTAGTTTTTAGAATAATATTTTAATTAAGAATACTAATAAGGGCATTTACTTTATTACTAAAAGAAAGTATATAAGTAGTAATCTAGCTATTATAAGAATATAGTAGGCTATCTTAATAAGTAATATTTATAGAATGCTTTTTAATAAGAAAGCTTACTAGTAGGTACTAAACCTATTTATACTCTATACTATACTACTAGTATCTAACTATTATACCTAATGCCTTAATATATAGGTTAATATTATTATTATAGCTACTATAGAATTAAACCCTTTTAACTATAACTATAATATATAATCTAACTTTAAGCTAGATTTTTAAAATAAGTTTTAGGCCTTTTTATTAGTAACTAACCTTTAAATTTATTAGTTTATATATTAGTTTTAAATATATTAATACTTAAGGTAGCTAACTTTTATTATAGGTAAGTAAATAAAAAGGTAAAAACTATAGTTAACTTTACTAAAATAATATTATAATTTTATATATTAAAAATTAAATCTTATAGTAATTTTATTAAACTAGTTTATATAACTTTACTTAGATAATCTTTTCTAATAGCTATAAAATAAGTAAAGTATACTTAGTTATACTATTATAATAACTATTTATTTTAGTAATTTTAGCTTAATAAAGATATATTAATATATTATATTTTTTCTTATTCTTTTATATACTAGCCTTTAATTTTTTTCTATTTTCTAACTTTTTATTAAACTAAATAAATATATAAAAATAGTTACTTATAAATATAAATTATAAGTAAAGTACTTAATTTATTATAAGGTTAATAATAAAATACTTATAGTCTTTTAACTATATTTAAAAGTAATATACTTTATACTTAATATACTTTAGCTTATATAAATAAAATCTTCCTTTTAATATAATAGCTAAATATAATTTATTACTTAGTATAGCTAAGTATTTAGCCTACCTTAAGAATAAAACTAAATTAAAGTAGCAATATAGGTTTACCTATTAATAATAAAAGTACTTTTTTTTTTTAAATATTAAAAATATACTAAATAAATTACTTATAAAGCTAAAGTAATATATATAAAAACCTTATTTATAAGATACTATATAGCTAAAATAAAATAATTAACTTTATTTTTAAGTATAAGAACTATTAGCTATAATACTATATATATAAGGGCCTATAGTACTATACCTCTTACTACCTACTTTAGTCTAATAACTAATATAAGTATAGTAACTTAGTTAAAGTATATAAGGCTTACTATAAAGAGTACTAAATACCTATACTAAAGGGTACTATTAGTAAGAAGTAGCTTAAGTAATATAGTAAGGCTTATTAAAACTAAAAGGTCTATTATACTTAAAAGCTTACTTAAAATAGTATACTTTACTACTTACTATACTACTATTTAGGCTTTATAATTAAGAAGATAAAGCTATACTTAAAGAAGAGTAAAGCTAGCTATTAAAGCTACTACTATAATATACTAAATAGGGAATTACTAGTAAAAGGCTATAACTACTAGTCTATATATACTTATAATAAATATAGGTTTATATTTTACTTATTTATAATTACTATATATATTTATAAAGCAACTTATAACTTAGTATAGCTAAAGTAGACTATTATCTTAGATATAATAAAACCCTATATAGTTTAGTACTATAACTTACTTATACCCTATAGCCCCTATAGCCTTAATAAAGGACATATTAGTAGTAATATATAGGGCTAGATTTTTAATAACTTATATAAGAATAGCTAATATATTTTATATTTAACTAACCTTAAGTATATAATAGGCCCTACTAATACCCTTTTTAACCTTATATAAAAACTAGTATAGCTTATTAACTTATTAAGAAATAAAATATATAAAAATAATACTCTAAATAATAATAATAACTTATATTATAATTTTAATATTAATAGCCTAATAGTATAAGTAAAAAAAATAGTAAATAAGCTCTATTTAAATACTTATATAGTACTAATAAACTAACTAAAGGTATAAAATACTAAATATAAAGATCTAGTACTTATATAAAAAGTATTATATATTAAAAGAAAAAAAGAATTAATAAATCCTTAGTATTAAAAATATTTAACTAAAAGAAATAAAGCCTAGCTTATACTAAAGTATAGGCTAAAGGTATAGCTTTATACTATACTAATTAAAAACAATAATTAACCTTAATACTATAGTACTAAGTATAAATAACTTATATAGTAAGGTATTTTAGGTACTAGTATATATAAAATACTAATACTTATAAGCTACTATTTACTTATAAGTCTCTTATAATAAGTATAATATAAATAGTATAAGGCTATATTTCTTTAACTTATATTAAGAATTAGTTTTAAATAATATTAAGTATAAATAGTATTTATAGCTATAAGAAGTAAAAAGAATAAAGGCTAAAAAGGTATAATTATATATATATAGTACTTAGCTTACTAGCTAAAAAAGTAGATATATCTAATATATTCTTTTCTTTAAAAATATATAATCCTTTTTATTAATATTATATTAGCTTTTATACTACCTTTAAATAGCTAATAAGACTTAGTTAGCTATTATTAAAGTATTATTTAGTAGGCTTACTATATAAAATATATTTCTTATTAATACTAAAATAGTAATTATTAGTTATAAGCCTAAGGTTCTTAAGGTTACTATCCTTAGTACTAATAGTAGGCTTATATTTAGCTTAATAATTAACTATAATAAGGTAGTCTTTAAGCTCTATAAAGGCATTAAGTAGTAGTTCTTAGGCTATATAATTAAAATCTATAAAAAGGATAGAATATAATAAGCCTATAGTTTATAACTAATATATAAAATTACTTTTATTTAAATAGTATAAAAGCTAGTAAAGCTTAACCTTAAGTATACTAATACTATACTTATTAAGTAGTTTAAGAATAAGTAGAACTAGTATACTATTAGAATTCTTTATAAAGCTAATACCTTACTACTAAGTTACCTATATACTAAGAAAATATTTAAAAAATATAGCTACTAAAGCTTAATAAACCTTAAGATACTTTACTACCTTTACTTTTTAAAGAGTCTATTATATAATAAGTACTATAAGGTAGTATAGGATATTAAAAAGCTATATAAGGTTATATACTATCTTCTTAGGGCTTACTAGTAGGACTAGCTATAAAGGTTTTATATACCTTTTAGGTATTATAGCTATAATTACTACTAATAGTAAGCTAGCTACTTATTTATATTACTTAATAAAACTACCCTTACTACTAAATATATTATATATAAGTACTAGTAAGTATATTATAAGGCCTATTATATACTAGTTATATTTTAATTATTAAAGAAGGCTTAATAATAAGTATATATTAGCCTATAAGTACTACTAAATAGCTCTTTAAGTATTTATAGTATAAGGAATAACTTTTCCTTATATATAATAATAAATAAATATTAGTTTATTATATTAAGCTATAAAGAGGGTATTTTTTTAAATATAATAATAGTTTAATTCTATTAATACTATAATTATTAAAATATTTACTACTTAAAAAAGAAGTAAAGAAAAATAGGTCTTAAAGATAAACTAGTATAAATATTACTTATAATAGCTACTAAATTTTATTAAGAGCTCTTAGGTTTTCTTAAAATTAAACTATATTTTAGTAATTTATAATAATTTATTACTTTAACTCTTTAATAATAAAATATAAAGGTTTAATATAATTAAATATACTAGTATATATACTATTTTATATAAAATACTAAGGTAGTTTTATTTTAATCTATATAAATATAGAGCTATAATATATAAATTTATTATATATAATAGTATATTTAAGAAAGGGTATTATAGTAGCCCTTATATACTTTAGAGCTTATTTTACTTATTTAAGAGCCTTTTTTTTAACTTAAAATAGTTATTATAAGAATCCTTTCTCTTAAACCCTTATTTTATAATAAGTTATTAAGCCTATATAAATTTATAATAAATTAAAATAACTTATAAGTAAGAAAAATAATTATAAAGCTAAAATAGATTAAGAATAAAGAGTAGATTTACTAAAAAAGGGCTCTTTTTAGAAAAAAGGTGCCCTTCTTTAAAGCAGATTCCCTTTTAATTTATATAAAATAGTTCTCTTGCCTTAAAATAAAGGCTAGCTAAAATAAAATCCCTTTTTTTATCTTTTAATAATACTTTCTTTTAAATTTTAATACTTTAGTAAATAATAAATTAAATAAAACCTTTAACTTTAATTAATTAACTTAATTAACTAAATAACTAACTACTTAAAGTTAAAATAGTAGGTAAAAAATTAAAGTTATTAAAATTAAAAAAAAAAGCTATTATAAAAAGGTACTTTAAAATAAGCTTAAGATACTAGCTAAAATAAATACCTAGTTATTACCTTTTTATAACTTTTTTTAAGCTTTATAATTAATTTTTAGCTTTATAATTATTTCCCTTAAAAAAGTTATTAAATAAATATTAAATACTTTTAAGGAAAGAAGATAATTAAAGTAAAAATTATTATTTAATAAACTTATAAAAATAAAAACTTATTATAAAAATAAAGGCTATAGTAATTATTTTTTAAATAGCTTATTATATATAATAAATAAGGTATTAATCTAAATATATATTTATACTTTATAATTTATATATTATAATAAAGAATTACTAAAATAAAGTCTTTATTAATACTATATTATTAATTAATTTATTGCTAGCTTAATTAACTCTCTTATAACTAATACCTAAGTTAATCTTACCTCTTATATTTTATAATATTAAGGTTTAGCATAAGATACATATAATAATATCTTAATATTACTAAAGAAGTATTAAGGTATATTAAAACTATATTAAATAATAACTTTTACTATTTAAGGTCTATTTTTTAATAAGCTAACTACTAATATACTAAGTTTAATATTTAAAAGTAATAACTAAAATAATACTAATTTAGGTAATTTAAAGGCTTTTAGTAAATATATATAACTTCTTAAACTACCTTATTATATTATTAAAATATTAGTAAATAGTAGCTTATAATATATAAAGCTAAATATATAGCCTATTTTTTTACTTTTTTATATTTAAAATAAATAATCTAAACTTTAATAAATTTAAAAATTACTTTACTTATTCTTTATATAGAAAACTAACTAGTACTTATTTTAATAAGAAATTTTAAAATTATAATAAAAGTAAAATATATTATTATTTATTATCTTTTAGTAAATATAAGCAATAGTATTATTTATAATATTAAATATATTTCTTTAGTAAATAGCTTTACTTCTTTTTATATAAAGTATACTTAAATATATATAGTAGTAACTTTAATTTAACTTAATAGCTAGTATTAATGCTATTATATATTTAAAAAAGGTCTAAATAGTAAACTAATAAAGTTTTAAGAAGAATATATTAACTTTTATATTAATATAATAAGCCTTACTATAATTAAATAATATATTTAGGCTACTTATTTTTACTTTTAATATATAATACTATATTTTATACTATATAAGTTATTAATAAAGGTATAGTAGTAGATTTATATAAGCTAATAAGTACTATTAAATAGCCTTTCTTTAGCTATTAGTATTATAGTATAAAGATATACTTTATCTTAAATATAATTCTAAATAATTATTTATTACCTTTAATAAATCTTAATACTATATAATATATTTACTAGCCCTTTACTTTAAATTTTTACTAAATAAAACTTAAGATAAAGGTTTTAAAGAAAATATAGTTAATATTAAGGAAATTTTAATAATTAAATATTAAAAAAAAAAGAAAAAGATTTTAAAGAAAAAAGCTTTAAAACTAATTTCTTTTTTACCTCTTTATCTTTTATAATAACTCTACTAAGGAAACTATTTTATTAAATAAGTAAATATAGTAGGCCTTAAAAGTAAAGTATAATAGTATAATAAAGCTATAGTAAGAGTACTAAATACTTAAAGATATATATATATTTAAGCTAATATTACTTAGAATATAATTAATGCCTAAAGGGGCCTTATTAAAAAGAAAGGCTAAAGCTTACTACTAGTAATAAAAGACTACTTTAATTATACCTTCTTTTAGTAATAGCTATATAATATAATAATTAAGCCTATTATATATAATATAATTATAACTAGTATTAAAAGTAAGGCACTAAATATAAAGGAGGCTATAGTTTATAAAGTACTTATCTATTATAGCCTTAATACTAGTAAGTACCTTTATACCTACTTTTTTAACTATATTCTTTCTTTACTTAAAGCTACTATATACTTTACTAATATAAAGTATAATAAGAAGATCTACTTTATATAGGGTACTAAAATTAGCCTTAAGTTAAAAGTAAATAAGAAGTTTACTTACTATAATAAGTTAATCTTAGTAAAGCTAGTAATATATAACTTTCTTATAATTATATTTATTTATATAAGGCTATTTACTTAACTTTAGTAAGCTATATTATTAACTAATATATATATAGTAAATAATAGCTTATAATAAGTACCTTATAAAAGTAATAAAGAGTAATCTACTATATAAGTAATAGTATAAGCCCTATAGCCTTCTAAATATACTTAAAGTAGTACCTTTTTAAGCTAATAAGCTATATAATATAAACTAAGTACTATAATAAAGTACTTATAAGTAGTTAAATAACTAAAATACCCTTATTTAAAGCATTATATAGTTCTTATAGTAATAATAAGCTCCTTAAGGTATTAATTAAGTAATATATTAATTATAGTCTTAAAGAAAAGGAATACTTTAGACTATAAAAATACTATTTAAGTAAACTTAGTTTTTTTTTTCTTATTATTAGTAGTTTTATTAATAATTTATACTTTAAAAGCAAGAAGCTAAATATTTATTATAGTAAGTCTTTTTATATAAAATATATAATATTATTAAGATATATAATACTTCTTAATAATTATTACTATTATTCTATATATAATATTAATTTATATATAAATATATAAATATTAATATAATTACTTATATATCTACTTATTAATATACTCTTAGTACTTAATTTAAAGACTAGCTATTAGTATAAGTAAGTACCTTTATTAATACTTATAAACTTTACTACTAATTTACTTAATAGCTAAAGAAAATATCTTTACTTTTATTTAAGCAAAAATCTATTAATTATCTTAATTATATTCCTATAACTTATTATATTATTTTAAATAATAGCTTATTAAGTTAGCTAAAACTATTACTATATTAGTAAATAACCTAAAGCTTATAGTATTTATTAAATTACTAATAAACCTCTTTCTTTTTTTTAAGTAAGAATAAGTTATAATAAGTACTTTCTTTAAAATATAAGTATTAGTTTTAAATATAAAAAGCTTATAATTAAGTATTTGCTTTACTATAATAACTATAAGTTTATCTATATATATATATAAATAAAGAGGATATTTTATTATAAGGTTTATAAGAATTAATAATTTAGTATTATAGCTTTTTACTATATTATTTTAGCTATATTTAGTATCTTTATTAAGCTAGTATTTATAAGTATATTATATTAAAGCTAGTTTAAGTTATTAAAGTTATATATAAAGATTAATAACTATACTATAAGCTTACTAATACTATTATTATTCTTACTATTTTTATCCTAAATATTATAGTCCTTAAGTATAATAGTACTATATATATTTATTAGGTTATAAGAGCCTAAAACTAGTATAGCTATAGTAGTAAATTTATAAGTTATAGCCTTCTTTAAAGTAAATATAAAGCTAGTAAACTTAAATCTTTAGTATTTCTTATTAGCAAAGCCTTATATAATATTACTACTACCTTAAATAATATATACCTTACCTATAAAACCTATAAAGCTTAGAACTAAATATACTATATTACTATAGCTATTTATAAGCTTTATAAGCTAAGTAAGAATATAATTAAGCTTATTTAACTTTTTACCTTTTTTAAATAGTTAGTAGTTTATATTTATAAAGTCTAAAGGTAAAAGTAATAAACTAAGATATAAATTAAAAAAATATTATTTATTATTAGTTATATCTTTATAAACTATAGCTATTATACTAAGCTAAAGTAGTTAATAAGGCTAGTCTTTATAACTTTTATAAGGTTAATACCCTTAGTAAGACTTTTATATAAGTAATTATAAAGAATATAGTCTTTAAGAACTCTTATTTACTAAAGTATATTATATATATAGTATATTATATTTCTCTTTTTTTAAAACTATTTAGCCTTTTAGCTAGTACTTATTACTACCTTTTTAGAATCCTTAAAGGCTATAAAGGGCTTATTAGCTTACTTTATTAAAAGACTAGTAACTTATTAAAAGGCCTATAGTATTATAAAAGTTATATTAATAATACTAAAAGTAAAGGTTACTAAGTCTAGTATTAGTTTTATTTTAATAAAGAAGGTAAGTATTACTATAAGTATAAAACTTTATAGTTAGTAAAGTATCTCCTTTTAGTTCTTAAATACTACTATAGTAAACTAAAGATTTATTAATAAAACTAGTTTAAAGAATAGCTTTTAGTTTAAGCTAGTTTTATTTTTAATCTAATTATAATACTCTTTATTTAAAAAAAAAGAAAAAAAGAAAAAAAAAAGAAAGCTATAAGTAAGTCTCTTTTTATAATTTTAAATACTTAAAAACCTAATATTAAGTAATAAATAAAATACTAAAAATAATAAATTTATAGTATAATAGCCTTTTTAGCTTAAAGAACTTTATTTCTTAATAAAGATACCTTTTTATACCTTTAAGTTTTAGTATACTTCTTACTAAAGTACTTATACCTCTTACTTATAGCTACTAAAGTAATCTTTTTTTTTAATTAATTTAATATACTTTACTATAATTTTCTTTAATTTTCTTACTTAATTAACTAGTTATTTAATAACTACTTACTAACTTTATACTACTTTTATAATATTTAATAATTAGTCTTTTTCTTAATTATTATTTCTTTTAAATTATTACTTATTTACTTAGTACTTAATTAAGTAAAATAACTTATAAACTATTCTATATTAATAAGAATATATATTAGCTAGCTTTTAAAATTATTAAAAAGACTTAAGTAAGTATTAGATATTACTACTAAGTTAAAGTTACTAAAGGTATATTTACTCTTCTTATTATTAATAGTATTACTAATATATAGGTATTTAAGAGGCTAAATAACTAAATAAAACTTAAATAACTTATTTTATTAGTTCTCTAGCCTTAACTTACCTTATATTAAAATTATCTATTTACCTATTAGTAGTAGTCTTATATAGTAGTAGCATTTTAGTAGTATTACCTACTATAAGGTATTTAGTAATAACTTCTTTAAAGAAAATAAAGTTTAGCTTTAACTTACTACTTTTAAGCTAACTTACTTTAATATAAGTATCTTTTATACTACTTAAGAATTATATATTATTAAGCTAGAAATACTTAAAGTATTAAGTAAGTACTTAATTAATATTCTTCTTTATATAAATATATTTATATATCTTTATAATAATACCTATATTATAAAGCTTTTTATATATATAGTAGTTTATATTAATACTTTAGTTAAATAGCATTAGGTAAAGTATAATACTATATAGCTTATTTACTATTATAGTTTTAGTACTTTTTTTTTACTAATTTATTATTTTAATTAGGCTAACTTATTAAATTTAGACTTTTTTAAAAAGAAGTTATAAGTTAAATAAGTACTTAAGGTACTCTACCTTTTACTTAATAGGCTTATACTTAGGCTTCTTAAACTTATTTAAAGATAAGCCCTTTAAGTTCTATATTATATTTTATTATAATTTAATTCCTATTTCTTAATAAGAAAAGGTATATATATAAATATAAGGAAAGAGGCTTACTTATAAACTATAAGAAAAAGAGCTTACTTATAAACTAATAAAAAAAAGGGTACTAAATATATTAAAGATGCTATAAAGAAGCTATACTTATAGCTTATTATAGTATATTTATAATTTATTTTAAGTAAAGTTATTATTAAGCCTAATTTTAGCTATATACTTTTTTACCTTCTTTATTAATAGTTTAGCTACTAAAGACTTTTAGTACTTATACTTATACTTTTACTTATATTTACTTACTTTATTAAATATTATAATACTAGGCTTTAGTATTATAGCTTAAAAGAAGAAAAGTATATAACTATAATTTATTTAGGCTTTACTAGTTAAAAATAATAGTCTTTTAGTTAAATTAAAAAAGTCTTTACCTTATAGTAAATATAAAGAATAAGTTTAAAAAAAGAATACTAAAACCTTATATTACTCTTAACTTTTATTATTATTAACTATAAGGAAATATTCTTATAATTATTAAGCATTAAGGCTTACTTATATAAAAAGTACCTAAAAGTCTTACTATTTCTTTTAATCTACTATAATACTAAAATATATAGCTAAATTTAAAATATAGTATATTAGCTAGCTATAGTATACTTATAAACCTAACTAAATATAAGCCTTAGTTAAGAAGCATTAAAATATATATATACTCCTCTTATTACTACCTACCTTAATACTATACTAGTTGCTTTATTAAGTCTAGCAATAGCTACTAATAAAAATACTCTTTACTAATAATAAATTATAATTACCTACTTATAAGCTACTAAAAGCTATATTCTTTAAATATATTTAGTTATATACTTAGGTATATAGTATAAAGAATATATACTAATATTCTTATTTAGAAGCTAAGAAATCTAAAAGTAGACTTTAGGCTATTACTAATAGGCCCTTATATAAATAATTACTATAAATTAGACTTAAATAAAAGACCTCTTATAGTAAAATAAGAGCTATCTTATAGTAAGATATTTCTAGTTAGCTTAGCTATATTACTAACTACTAATTATTATAATAAGAAGGTAACTATTACTAAGCTCTTACTAAGTTTAGTACTTAACTATAAATTTATAACCTACTTATTTATATATATATAAAAAGATACTTTATAAAGATTATAAAGTTAAAAAATTACTTTATTACTATACCCTTTTATTAAAAAGTAATAACTAATTAAACTCTAATATCTTTATATTTTAGTTTATTTTAAGTACTCTTTTAATAGTTTATATATTTATAGTACTTTATATATAATATCTTTACCTTATCTTTTTTTATTAGTATTAGGTATAAAGCTAGCTAGAATTAATTAATATAAAGGCTTCTTTTTATTAGCCTAAAGGCTAGAATTTATATAATATAGAAGTTTACTAAAATACTATTTATTATTCTTTAGCCTTATTATTATATAAATTATATTCTATATTATAAATACTAAATACTAAGTTAAGCCTTAAGTAGTACTTAAATATAGCTTATTAGCTTATATTTAGCTTTATTTAACCCTTTACCCCTATTAGTCTACTTTAATAGCTAGCTAAAAAATAAACTTATTTAATACTCTTTAGTAATTAAGTAGTTTAGCTATTTAAATATAATAATATTAATAAGAAAGACTAAGAAATTATAATAGGGTTTTAAAAATAAAGGTTTAATTTTACTAAACTTATTATATAAAAAATACCTTTTTTTTAGCCTTCTTTAAATTAAGTATAAATAAAGCTAGAATATTTATAATATAAAGTATATACCTATTTAAAGGCTAGAATTATTATAAAGCTAATAAAGTAAAAGCTACCTTTTTCCTTTCTCCTCTTTTTATTTAATATATAAAGCTAGAATTTATAATATATAAATAGAGTATACTATTTTCTTATTAGTAAATAAGCTAAGATTTATATAGTATAAGGAATATTTTCTTTATTTAAAAGCCTAATATATAGTTAAAGTATAATATTACTTAAGTATAAGTAAGAGTACTACTAAAATACTTAGCTTTTATAATATTTAGTATAATAACTATTAAAGGTATAGTAAGATATAGAATTATTAGTTTACTTAGGATTAAATTAAAAACCTACTAGTATCTTCTTTTACTTTATATACCCTTACTTAGTTAATTTACTTACTATTTTAATAAAAAAAAACCTAGCCTTATTTAATATAGTTAGAATTATATAATTAAAAGTATACTTTATTACTTCTTATTATATTTTATAATAAGGAATAAGAGTAAATATATATAAATAAAGCTATTAAGTTAATAAATTCTCTACTTTACTCTTATTATTTATTTAAGGGAGTTATAATAGTAAGAGTAAGAAAGGTATTTTTTCTTTTTAATATACTTATATAGTACTTTATAGTAAGAAAGTATATATTATCTTATTCTCTTTTTTAGTAATTAATTTTAAGTATATTTAAATATTTACTTTTTTTATTTTAAATACTACTATAAGTAATAAGTAATTTAAAGTAGAATTTAACTTTACTTATAAGCTTAATAATATTATAAGTAAATATAAGTCCTTAAGATAAATATATTAGTAATAAATACCTTTACCCTAAAATAAATAAGTAAATACTCTAACTTATCCTAAGCTATATAACTAGTTACTTATAAGGCTAAAGGAAATTCTACTAAAGTTACTAATTTAGCTAATATATAAGTAAAGTTTAAATAATAAAATATACCTTTTAATATATAGTTTAAACTATAAAATACTTAAAATAATAAGTATATTATAATTTAAACTATTAATAATACTTAAGCTAATATAAGGAATATAAATTAAAAGTAAGACCCTTTTAAATAAATTTTTACTAAAGATTAAATAGTAAAGCTACTAAATAAACTATTAAATAAGTTAAAATTATATCTTATAAAAAAGGCTAAAACTATATATACCTTTATTAATAAAAACTCTACTAGCTACTAAAGTATAGTATATATTATAGTAATATAAGCTAGCCTTAAGTTAAAAATATATTTCTTTAAAAAAGTATATTAATACCTTAGTTAATATATAAAGGTATTTAAGAACCTAGCTAATTTTCTTAAAAGACTATACCTAGGCTTATTATATAAAAAGATAGCTATAAACTATAAGGTAAAATATAATAAGAAGTAGATTTTTTAATAAAGTAGTATCTTTACTTAGTATTATATAGAATCCTTTATAATAGTAAGTAACCCTATTATTATATTTATTATAATATATAGCTATTAATATATATACCTATAATACTAAAAAAAGGGTATTTATTAGTAGAGTATAGAGTAAAAGGGAAGCTAAAAAGAATAAAGTCCTTTTTTATCCCTTAATTAGTTACTATAGCCCTATTTATAAGTAGCCTTTTTAGCTTAAAAGAAGGCTAAAGAAAAAAGATTAATAGCTAATATATTTTTAAATAGCTTTAGTCTTACTAAAATAAAGAAGAAGCTAAATAGCCTATAAGTACTATTTAAGTCTCTTAATAAAAATAAAAATAAAAGATTTTATAATAAGAATAAAAATAAAGATAAAAAATTATAAGCTATAAAGTTATTAAAGAAGCTAACCCTTAAAAAAAAAAGAAAAAGGTAAATTAATTAGTTAATTTATAATAGTACTTTTATATTTTTAATATAAGTATTTAGTATTTAGTATTTAATATTAATATTTTTAGTATTTAGTAGTTATATCTATAAATAAATAAGCTAAAGTTATAGCTAGTTTTAATTTTAATTATTTCTACTATATATTATTATTCTTTATCTTTTATATTTATTTTAATAAACTTAAAATTAAATAAATAAGTTAATTACTTAAAATAATTAATACTATTTAATAAAGGTTAATATATAAGTAATATTATTTATAAAGCTAGTTATATAATAAAAACTAATAGCTACTTAAGTACTTAGGTACCCTAATATACTATTATTAGAGTACTAGTAAGTAGATTTTATAATTATCTTAGTAGCTTTTAGTATAAATAAGATATTCTAGTAGCTATTAAAAGCTATAGCTAGCTTTATCCTTTACTCTTATTTATATATTATCTTTTCTTAAATACCTCTTTATAATTACCTATATAATATATTAAGATTCCTTTAGTTACTACTTATATAGTTAATTTTAACCTTACTTCTTATATATTTTAACTAAATTAGCTAGTAATATACTTTTAATTTAGCTAAACCTTAATAATATTTAATATATAAATTACTTTAACTATTATTTTAATAATAATATACTTTAAAACTAACTTATTTTTATTTAGAATTAATAAATTTATATAAGTACTATTATATATTATAAGTTAAAATATAGTTACTACCTTTAGAATAATAAAAGTAGGTAAAAAGCTTAATTTTTAATAGTTACTAACTTAATAATAAGTTACTTATTATTTAATAGCTAAAATTTTATATTAGCTAACTTAATTTACTATTAAGTAATACTAATATTAATTTACTAATACTATAGCTTAATAAAGTATTAAAAATACTTTATTAACTACTTAAAGCTTATCTAATATACTTTCTTATTTTATACTATATATAATAAGTATAAGCTAAAGTTAACTATATAGTATTTAGCTAATTAAAAAGGCTTTATTTTAAATATTACTTATACTAATATAAGTAATAATTACTAAAATTAAAACCTTACCTTTTATTTAACTAATAATATAAATTAAAGAGAAAATAATTTAAACCCTCTTTTATTCCTTAGAATTTACTTTTTATACTTATTATACTTAATTTTTTTAAGTATAAAGGCATTTATATTCTTTATAATTATTTATTTTAAAATAAATTAAAATATAAACTTAAATACTATAGCTTTTTTTATTAAAATAACTAGTAAAGTAGGTATTAGTAAGAATAATATTAAATATAGCTATTATTATAAATAGCTAATACTTATTATAGTATATACTATTATTTATTTAGATAAGACTAAAGCTTTTATAAAAATAAATAAGGTACTTAGTTTTATAATTTACTAAAAAGCTATATATTTAGACTTTTATAAATTAATAAAACCCTTATATAAAGAAACTATATATCTTACCTTAAACTTATTTAATTATTTTAGGTAGCTTAAAGAAGATATTTAGAAGTACTCTTTATAAAAAGGCTTTAGTATATAAAAAAGTAAATTAAATAATAGTAACTTAGTCCTTATTAAGAATATTAAAGTAAAAAGATAGTATTAAAAAAAAGGTATTACTTTAAAGCTTATTTTAGAAATCCTAAAATAAGCTAAAAAAATATAGTATAATATAGACTATATATTTTTATATATAGCTATATACTATAGTAATAATACTAATATAGAAAATAAATTAAATAAAGCACTATATTATATTAAAATAAAATAAGTTATCTTCTTTCTTTACTTTTTATAGTTTTAATAAGTTAGTCTTATATTATAGTTTACTTTAGCTTATAATAAAAAATATCTATTTTAAAATTTAATATATTTTAAAGACCTTAATTTAATATAAAAGCTTAATAACTTAATTAATAGTAACTTTAATAAAAAAATTATCTTATATAGTAAAGTTTTATATTTACTACTATAAAGAAAAGTAAGTAAGAATTATAATAGCTTAGTATTTTTTTAAAGCCTAAACCTATAATTATAACCTATACTTACTTTTTATACTATACTTTAAAAATACTTTTAAATAAGAATATACTTAGTTTTCTTAAGTCTTATATACTAAATTTAAGCTTAAGATAATTTAATTTAAAGGCTTTTAATAAATATAGTAATACTATTTTATATATTACTATTAAAACCTTTAAATTTAGGTATTTTAAATAGCTTTTTTAATAATTAATTATTATAGTATTACTTTAGGCTACTAACTATATAAGCTATATACTATTAAAAGTATTATAAATATAACTTAAAACTTATAAAGTATACAAATTTTATAAATAATAGTATTAAAAATTACTTATAAATAAGTTTAATAGTTTTAATAAAAAAGCTATAATATACTTATTTTTACTTTAAGGTATTATAAAATTATTATTAAACTAGTACTTAAGGGCTAAATTAGTTATATTTATAAAATATACTTTAAAGGTTTTATAAGCCTATAAATATTAATAAAGCTAGTTAATTAGGCCTAATAAGTATATACCTTTATAACTTACCTTACTTTTTCTAATTAAAAATACTAGTATATAAAATTTAAGAGTTATTTTAATTATTTATTTAAAGCTTTTAGTTCTTTTATTAAAGATAGTTAAAACTTATAAATTATTATTATATTATTTATAGGTATTATTATAGGCTACTTATTTATAAAGAAAATTCCTTATAAAGTTAATATAGTTAAAATTCTCTAGCTAATTAAAATATAGGCAAATATTAAAAAATACTATTTTAAGTAAGAAAGTATAATATATACTATTATTACTACTATTTTTAATTATACTAAGTTATATAACTTAAAAATAAGTTATATAATAATAAATATAGAATTAAAAGAATATTATAAAGGTATTCTAAAATACTAAAATAATTTAAAATTTAAGTTTATATATTATTACTACTATAAAAATCTTACTATAGTAAAAGAAATAAAGTAATACTTATTATTAGTTCTACCTTTACTTTACTTAAAAAAAGTTATTATTAATTAATACTTTTACTTTTACTTTATAAAGTACTAGTACTTTAGCTTATAAAGATAGTCTATTTATATTTAAAGGGTAAAGATCTTTTTAAGAATTAGTATAAACTATTAAATTAAATAATTACTTACTTTACTTTTTCCTTTTCTTATAATAATTATTAATATAAATTCTTAAATTCTTAAGTAAGATTTAAGTTATATTAAAGAAGGTAATAATATTCTTTACTAAAACTTTTATAAGATATTAAAAAGTATATAATAGCTTTAAACTAAACTTTATTAGATTTAAATATTATTATTTTACTTATATAAAGATTAAATTATATAAAAATAAAATTTATATACCTTATAATATAAATTTATTTTA
The DNA here is from genome assembly GCA_013435955.1 of Diaporthe sp. HANT25. Classification (NCBI taxonomy): domain Eukaryota; kingdom Fungi; phylum Ascomycota; class Sordariomycetes; order Diaporthales; family Diaporthaceae; genus Diaporthe; species Diaporthe sp. HANT25. The sequence goes on along the minus strand of JACBFG010000011.1, from coordinate 903,224 downwards.
TATACTCTTTAAGTTATTTATTAAAGTAAATAATATCTTATTTCTTTATAAAATTTAAGTAAAATACTTTATACTTTTTTCTTTATTTTTTATATTAAGTAGTAAGTTAAAAATAAGAATATTTATATTAATAGTAAGATGCTTTTTTTAGCTTTTATTATTTTATTAATAGTTTTATATAGTATTAACTTATATATAAATAAGAGTTTCTTTTTAAAAGAATTTAAGATTAGTTTTAATCTTAGGTTTATTTAATAGCTATACTATAGTATTAATATTATTATACTATATAATAAGGTAAAGTACTATATATTTTATTACTCTTATATTAAAATATACCTTTATTTAAGTATTTAAGTATTTTAGCTTATAAAAGTACTTAAAAATATAAAAAAAGATTTTAAGCTTTATAGAAATCTTTCTTAATAATTTAAAAATAAAGTATTAAAGAGCTATTAAACTAGTATTTTTTAAATAACTAATATTTTAAAATAAGAAATTCTTATTTATATAATAATATAAAGCTTATATACTATTAAAAAAGTAATTAATTAGAATTAATTATTATTTAGTCTTTTAGCTAAGTAGCTTACCTTATTAATAGTAGGTCTACTTTCTTAATAATTAATTCTATAAATAAAAGTTTAAGCCCCCTTATTTAAAAAAAACAATATAAAATACTATAGTAGGAAAGACTATTAAAATAGTCTTATTAAGGCTAAGTATAATAATAAAGTATAAAAAAATAACTAAAAGCTTTATTTTATTAATTTTTAAGCCTCTTATAAGCTTATATACTAATAAAAACTATAATTAGCCCTTAATAGCTTAAAGCTTTAAAAGGCCTTAAAAGGAGTTATAATAGTATAAAGCTTATATACTACTAAAAAAGCAATTAATTAGAATTAATTATTATTTAGTCTTTTAGTTAAATAGCTTACTTTACTAGTAATAAGTCTACCTTCTTAGTTTAAAGAGTTAGAAAAAATAAAGAATATCTTTTACTCTATATTTTTAAATAAATAAGATATTAAAATAAGCTTATAAAAAAGAATATTTTTATTTCTTTATTTAATAAAGCTAATATAAGTTTCTAAAAAATACCTTATAACTTTAAAATATTATAAAGTAATAGTAATTAAGAAAATTTTATAAATATTTAATATAAAAAGTAAAATATAGTAGCTTTAAATTAGTTATAAAATATTAGCTATAAAGTATAAATTATTAGTCTAAAAGAGAGTTTTTATAATAGCTATTATATTAAAGTTAATATTAAGTATAATATTACTTTAATAATTTATAAAAAAGTTAAAGTTTAATTTATTGCTTTTAAAGATAAATAATAAACTAACTTACTATAATTTTAGTATAAGCCTTAGTATACTATTTTAATAGCTTTATAAATAATAAAGTATAATAGTATTATTAAATATATAAATAACTATATTCTAAAAAGGCTCTTTTTTAATTTATTAGTACTAGTATTATATTATAAGATTAATATAGCCTATACTAGCTTTAAATAAGAGTTTTAAGTATAATAAACTATTTTCCTTAAACTCTTTTTTATAAAGAATATATTAATAAAATTAAAGAGCTAGGTTATTATATAAGGTAATATATTTACTTATATATACTTACCTTCTTATATAGTAATTTCCTACTAAAAAGCTTAATTTTAGTCCTTTTATAAATAAATCTATAAAAATACTATAAATAAACTAAATATATTAAAATTTAATATATCTTTTATTTAATATAAAAATAATATTTTTTTTTAAATTCTTTATATTTTTAATACTACTAAATAAATTAAAATACTAAAAAGATTAATAAGTTAGATATTTATTACTATAAAAGTCCTTTTAAGTTAGATCTTAGTATAAAAAATATTTATTTTTTAAAATTATAACTTTATTTCTATTTATTTATTTACTTAGTTTATACTTATATAATAAATTTTATAAAAGTCTTTTTATAATAAGTAAAATTTAAATAATAATTATATATACTTAATTTATTTTTAAGACTTATATAAATTTAGTTATAAGAAGACTTAAAATAAGCTTTTTAATAGGAAATTATTATATAAGAAAAGGAGGAAAGTATACTTAAGTAAATATATTACTTTAAAGTATAGTATAAAGCCTAATAGCTTTAACTATATAGCCTAATATAATTATTAATAAAGTATATATAAAGGTAGAGTTTCTCTCTTAGTATATTAATTATTATTTTAAGTAGGTTAGCTTAATATAAAATAACTATTTATATAATAAGTAAATCTCTAAAAGTATATCTTTTAAATATTAGTAAATCTTAGTTCTTTATAAATAAATCTACTTTTAAAGTAATAAGAGCTTATATAGTATAGTAATTACTAGCTATTATTATTAAAAACAATAAAGTACCTTTAACTTAGCTAAATAGGCTATTAAAGAATTTACTATAATTTATAAGTTACTTATAAACTATATTTAAGTCTATACTATATTAAATTAAAATTAATATAACTTAAAGAATATCTTTATTACTAAATATTATAAAAAAGTAAAAGGATATTATACTATTTATAGTTTTATAAGTAGCATTTGCTTTATAAGTAAGTAATATTTTAAATATAAATTTATAACCTTCCTTATAAGCTATAATAAGCTTAGTTTCCCTTAAGTAATTTCTATATTTATATAAATATAAAAGTAAATTTAGTAAGACTATAAGAAGTAAATTAGTATTACTAGTAAAAGCTAATTTATAAAGATAATTATAATAAATATTAACTTTATTATTAGTTTAATACCTTTAGTACTATTTTAGTAAAAGCTTTTAATTAAGTAAAGGGCTTTTAGTACTCTCCTCTTAATAAATATTATATATCTTTATAATAAATTACTTTATATTTAAATTATAAAACTATTATTAAGCTATTATACTCTCTACTTTAGATATTACTAATAGTTACTTTATTTCTTTATCTTAAGTTACTATAAGTAGCCTTTTAAAAACATTATTAAAATATCTAATATAAGCTTATACTTCTATTAGCTTATTTTAAGTAGTAAATATTAAAACCTTTAAAGCATTATTAAGTCTTACTTTAAAGGGCTTACTTAAATTAGAAATAAGAAATATATACTTATAAGTAGTATTAAATTATAATTTAATTATATTTTAAGGATTTCTAGCCTTTTATAATAACTAACTTTTAATTAGTTTTAGTATTAATAAAGGTAGTATTTTAAAACTTTTACTTAATTAAAAGAGCTAAATAAGTAATTAATAACTAAATAAATCTTAAAAAGTTAGACTATAATAACTTAAAATAGTTTATACCTTAAATATAGTTTTTTATATAAAGATAGTTTTTAAATATAATAATTAGTAAGCATTAATAAGGCTTCTATATAAAGTAAATTATATTAGAAATCTTTATAAGTAGAAATTAAGTAAGCTTAAACTTATAACTAATTCCTATAGTATGCTATCTTTTAAATTAGCTTTATATTACTAGTAAGACTATATACTAATTTTATATTATTAAAAATATATATTAAGTATATTAAATTAACTTAAATCTTTAACTTATATTATATTTAATAATAAACCTAGTTTTTTTAAAATAAGTTTTAAGTTATTTATAATACTTAATAATAATAATAATCTCCCTTTTATTTATTTTAATCTTTAATAAAATATTTCTACCTATTAAATTTTAAAATCTAGCTTTACTTATTTATATATATACTATTAGTCTAACTAAAGAATCTAATATATAGTCTAAATAGTTCTATTTTAAGGTAGCTTTATTATTAAATAAAAGCTATATATTTAAGTAGTACTATAATATATACTTAAGTTTAAAAATAAGTATTCTTATAAAGTTTAGTTATTAATAAGCATTAATATTTAGAAGTCTATTATATAAAGATATAAATTAATACTTAAGATTAAGATTAGTAAAAATTAAGTTTTTAATTTAATATAAAGTTAAATCTTTATTACTTTTTATTCCTATAATAAAATACTTAGTATTATTATAATATACTTTAATTAAGTTAATAAGTTTATTTCTTTCCTTTAGAGATTATAGTATTAAGTTATTTACTATTTTTAAGTTATTACTTATATAACTCTTAACTAAAAGGTATATTAGTATAATTTTAAATAAAAATAAATTAGTCTTAATAAGGTTATTTTATTAAAGATTTTAAAGATTATAAGTATATTTTAATATATAGTATATTTTAGTTTTAGTTAATATATAGTATAGAAATATTAATATATTTAGTAAAATAATAAAGCTATAGTTAATAAACTTAGCTATATAGCTATAATTATAAAACTTAAAGATAAGAATATTTTTTAAGTTTAAGTCTTTATAAATTATACTATAAATATATAGTATATTAAGTTCTAACTTAATATTTATATAAAGTTTTAAGTACTTATATACTATTAAGAACTATAAGTAGCTAAATTTAAAAGATTTCTAAATTAAGTATTATTTATTATTAATATTAGTATTAGTATTAATTAATTTACTTATAGTTTCTACTAGCTATATTTATATATTATAATAATATTCTTATACTCCTTTAGCCTTTAAAATTTTAAAATATAATACTTTTTTACTAGTTAATAAAGATAAGGGTATAATTTCTCTAAGTTAAGTTTAGGTATTTTAATAGCTATTAATAATATATAGAAATAATAATATTTTAGTTTTATAGTAGTTTAATAAAGTAAAAAATTTTATAAAATAAGTATAATAAAGAAAAACTTACTTAAATAAACCTTTTAAGGCTTAAATATATTTTATAGCTTAAAGTAAATAAAAAGGAATATAAGATTAAGTTAAATCTTATATTTATTAATATTATACTATAGTATTATAGTAAGAAATAAAAGTAAGTTAAAGTAAAATTTAGGATTCCTTATACTATTCTTATATAGTTTATTTTATTATATAATATTATTACTATTATTATAATAACTTTCTTTAGTAATAAAGTAAAAGATAAAGTATACTAGATTATTTATCTTTTAATAAGAATAAAATAGTATAAGAATAAAATAATTTAAAAGCTAGGTTTTATTATAAATTATATTAAATTCTTTAAAAGGACCTTTTAAAGAATAAATTCTTAATTAAACTAAGTATAGTATAAAGCTAAATAATAAGAATTTTAACCTTTTAAATATAATTAAAGATGCTTATAAAGGTAAAGCTTTATATAAATTATAAAAAGAGCCTTATAAGGTACTTAATAATTATAATAAAATATAAAAGTTAACTTTAAATAATTACTATTTATTAGTTCCCTTATAGTTTTTAAAATTAAATAGTAGCTATACTATACTAAGTAAGTTACTATATATATAGTAAATAAGACTATAAATTTATATTATACTACTTTAAATTTAAGAACTAATAGCTATATACTAAATACTTATATATAAAAGCTACTTTCTTTACTTTTAAAGAAGTTAAATTTTAAAGATTATATAGTTATTTTTACTTTTTTAATTAATCTTATACCTTTTAGTTTATTACTTAGTACTTTTATAACTTAATAACTTTTAAGCTATAATAAAAGCCTATATATAAATAATCTTTAGTATAATTTAAGGCTTAAATATTATTATATAAGGCTATTTAGAAATCTTTACTTTTTAAAAGTATATTAAGGAGTTTTTAGTATTTAAACTTAGTTAAATATATAATATACTAGGCTTACTAATTAGGCTTAAAAGTAGAGTATTATATTTAATAAATATTATAAAAACCTTTTATTTTATATATATAATTTAGCTATTAAAAGTTACTTTTAATAAATTAATTTTCTTTAAATTAATTTTTATAAACTTAATATACTAAGTTTTATATTTACTTAAACCTACTCTTTTATTTTAATAAATATTCTACCTAATATTAACTAATTTTATACTTCTTTTAGTTCTTATAGTAAACCTAATTAAAGCTTAGTAAGCTTTTCCTTAATATATAATATTAAATAAGTATTATATAAAGATAAATAAAAAGATAACCTTATTCTTCTTACTAAACTAGCTTTAAGCTATATAAATATCTTTTCTTATTATACTATAATTCTACTAAAACCTTAATTCTAAATAACTTACTTACTACTTAAAACCCTAATAAGTTTATAATAATTAATTATATTAAAAATAATAATCTAATTTATATAGCTTTAGCTTAGTTAAAGTTAAATAGCTATCTTTTATATAGGGCTTATCTTAAAGCTAGTAACTTATACTAGTTATACTTAGTACTAATTAACTAGAAAAAGAATAACTTTAAGTTTATAGTTTATTATAAAAATAAACTTATTTTTATTAAAGAGAAATCCTATAAGGCATTATAAAGTAAATAAGAATAATTATATATTCTTAAAATATATATAAATAGTATTATTACTTGCCTTTAAAGCTTAATTAAACTAATAAATTTAAGAATACTTATATATATAAATAGTACCTTTACTATAAGTAAGGTTATTAAAAAGGGTACTATATAAATATATAATATTATATACTATACTAATTATTTATACTTTATTATACTTAGTAATATCCTTTAAGACTATAAGAATTATAAAAAGACTAAGTTTTTACTTAAAAAATATTTTATTTTAGTTTAAATATTTACTTATATACTTATATATTTTTACCTTACTAACTAATTATATAAGGCTATTTAAAGTAAAAATATATTATTTTTTATTAATAATAAAAATATAATTTAGTTAAATTTATTTTACTTAATTAGCTTTAAATATTTTTACCCTAATAAGGCTAATAAGTAAACTAAAAATATTAAAGAAAATAAATATTATATATTTTACTATTATTTAAAAGTAATAGCTATACTAATTATAGACTTTTAAAAGCTCTTAAGTAGCCCTAAATATTATACTAAAGCTTATAATATCTATTCTCTTAATATAGTTCTTATAAAATTTAAGCTAATTATAATACTAAAAGAAATAATAGAAAAATAAAAAGTATTTAAAGAAAAGCCTTTAAAGAAAATTTATTAAATCTTTATTAAAAAAATTATTTTTAACTTATACTTTACTATAAATAATATATTTATAGATTTTACTTTAACTTATATTAATAGCTTACTAGAAACCCTTTTAGGTTACTTACTTTATTAGGAATTTTATAAAAGAATAAAGTATTAGCTAAATCTTTACTTAATTTTATATTCTTAAAAATAAAGTTTTACTAATTTAATATATATAAAAAAAACTAAGTTTCTTACTTTATTAATTTATATTATTACTAAAAGTAATAATAAATTCTAAAAAAAAGTAATATATTTTAAAGAGTACTACTTAAATTAGCTAATAAGAAAATCTCTTTTATTAACTTATTATTAATTTTACTACTTTTACTCTTAAATTATTCTATTATTCTTCTATATATTTAGTATTTAATTTAACTTAAATTTAAGTAATTAGTTAAACCCTAATACTTTATATATATACTATAAATAAATATAAAGTAAGTTTAACTAAGTTATTAAAGTTAATAAAGCTTACTTTAGACTTACCCTACCTTACTTTAATATAGTAATTATAATTATTCTAAATATAAGTATAGTTTAGTATAAGAAGTAAATATAAAGGTATTTAAATATTAACTAAAACTATATATTTACTTATTTTATTAGTCTAGCTAGCTTATAAAATCTTAATAACTCTACTTTTTAACCTTACTATTTCTTCTTATATAGTAATATTAAGCTATTAGTATAAGAGAAGAAACTATACTTTATATTAGCCTTCTTTAAACTTACTATAATAGACTTTTTTAACTATTTTTATTTTAATAAATATAACTTCTTTAATATAAGTTTATTTTAAAGTACTTAATAATAATTTATAAATATTAATAACTTTATTTAGCTAAGTAAGCTATATTATACTTATATAAAGTACTTATAATTAAACCCTAAGGGCCTATATATAGAGAACTTAAGAATAACTATTTTAGAAAGCTTTTATAATATTCTATAAAGATACTAAGCTTACTATTATATTACTACTTATTTAGCTATAAAACTTAAAATACTAAAATATATAACTACTTAGTTATTATTTAGTAGCTAAAAAGGATACTATAAGGCTTACTAACTTAGTACCTTTTAAAACCTATAAGGCTATTTATATAGCTAAAAAAGCTAACTATAAGAATAAAAGCTTAAACTATCTTATATAAATTACTTACTAGCTATAATTACTTAAATACCCTTTATTATTATTTTTAATAAAATATTATAAAGCTACTAAGATTTATTTCCTTACTTTAGTAGTATATTTAGCTTATAATACTTCTAAGTTTACTAACTTAGCCTTAAAAAAGCCTCTTTTAAACTTAAATAGTATTACTATACTATACTTTTAGTATAAACTACTTAATAACTAAGCTCTTAAGTATAATATATAAAGATTTAATAAGTAGCTATTAATATATATATTCTTTTTAATCTTAGTAAAATTAAATTAAATTAGTACTTATTAAGAATAATATAAAATACTAATTAAATAGTAGTATATAATACTACTTTAATACTAAGTTTAAATACTTTAAAAAAGAATAATAAATAACTTTAAGTATTACTAAGACTTTATATATTATTATCTTATTATTATATAGCTATATTATATATATTTAAATTTAATTATATTTAAGTATTTAAAGAAAGTATTTAACTTAAATTTTATTAATATAGTAAGTAGAATTTAAGAATATAATAGTAAGATAATAAAAAGAAATAGTTAGTATTAATTTTAGTATAAAGCTATAAATAATCTTTCTTTTAAGGTTATTATTTATAAGGTAAGCTATTCTATACTATATTTATATTACTAGTATAGTTTAAATATTCTTAAATATTAACTATTAAGCCTTACTTCTTAATAATATAGTAAAGTATAAATATTGCTAAAAAGAGTTTATTACTAAAAAGTAAGGGCTTTAATATTAGTATATTAATAAAGTAAAAGATAACTTTTTTAGCTTATACTAGAAAGATAAATAGCTATAGCTTAAGACTAAATTCCTTACTTAGTTAAAGACTTTAGTACTTAGTAATAAGCTTTTTAAGTTAACCCTTACTAAACTATAGTATTAATATAGTATAAATAGTTTATATAAACTAGAATAAATTTATTATAAGGTTATATAGTTTTTTAAGCTTAAAGGCTTAAATACTTAGAAATTTAAGATATAGTAAGGTTAAAAAGGATAACTATAGTAGTATATAAAAAGAAAAAAATAAGTAGCTACTTTATAGTTTAAGCTCTCTTTTTCTATATTATACTTAAGTCTTTTTATTTAACTTAATAAAACTAGCCTTAATTTAACTTAATAAGCTAGCTAATAAGTACTAACTACTACTATTTAATATATACCCTTTATAAGGCCTAATATTAAACTATATACTAGTTAACTAAAAGGTAGTACTATTTAGAAAATAATATAGCTAAATAAATCTAAGATTATAGTTTAGCCTTAGTAAGTATATAACCTTATATTATTATAACTAATTTTAATACTCTTAGCTTTATTTTAACTTATTAAAAGTAATTCCTTTATTAATATTCTTTTTAACCTTACTTATATTACTATTATATATATTATAAGTCTAGCTAGGCTTATATTTACTATATATATAACTATTTTACTAAATAGCTTAAGGTTTAAAGTTCCTTAAGGTTTATTTATTATTATTATAGCTATTATTATTTATTACTTACTAATAGCCTTTATAACTTTTATAACTTATAGTTTTATTACCTTTTTAAATTATAGTACTATTTATTACTAAATTATAACTACTTATAACTTATACCTATACTTAGAACTACTAATTAGTTACTAGCTTATATAGTTAGCTAACTAAACCCCTTTTATATTTCTTTACTTAGTCTTATAAGTTAGCTACTTAATATTAAAAGCAGATTTTTAAAGTATTACTTATAATACTATATATAAAGTATATAATAGTAGCTTCTTTAATACTAAAGTTAATAGTATAGTATCTACTATTTATTATATAGTATAGTTTCTTAAGAATAGCTTAAGCTATTAGGCTTATAATAACTTTATTATATAAGCCCTTTTAAATAATTAAGTACTATAAAACCCTATAACTAATTACCTTATATTTATTTACTTTACTACTAAGAGCTAGTACTATAAGACTACTAGAAATAGCCTATAAGGTAATAATATACTTAGACTTTTATAATAAAGGATTTTAGTTTTCTTTTTAGTTTTATTTATATTTTTATTACTATTATTTTATTTAAGTAAACTTATTAAAAATAGTAAGCTTACTTATATATATAAGCTTTAGAGCCTTAAGTTATTAATAATATACTTTAAGCTATTAATACTATTTAAAGGAATAGCTATAAGAAAGGCTTATAGTAAGATATTATTAAACCTTTAATATATACTAAAGAAAAGCAGCTTATTACTTAATATTCTACTTTATTTATAGTTACTAGGTATAAAAAGGCTTTATAAAGAGAACTATATAACTATTAGGCCTTTCTTTTTTAAATTATAATTATTAAATATATTTATAAAACTAAAGTCTTCTTTTTTATACTACTAGTTAGCTATTTAGTATCTTATAGTAATAAATAAGCTTATAAAGAAAGTTATTATAGAACTAAAGAGTAGTTATTTTTAAAGTCTTATTAACTTTAATATAATTAATTTAGATATAACTTTAACTATATAGGTTTTTTTCTTTATTTCTCTCTTTTTATTTAGCTAACTCTTAAGTTATACTTATTATTTTATATAGCTAGTATTCCTAATAGTAATACTTAACTTTAAAACTACTATTTAGCTTAAACTTTATACTTAAATTTAATAATAATATAGTATAATAGCCTAGCTTTTTTATTTAATAATAACTTAAAGCTCTTTAAATAAATAATTTATATTTAATACTTTATAAATATATTATAAAAGAATAAATATATTAGCTATAATAAAGTAATATACTAAGGCTAAAATAATATAGTCTTTAAGTTTTTTAAATTTAACTTCTCTTTAATAAGGTTATTATAGTAAGGGCTTTCCTAAGAGCTTATATAATCTTATAGTCTATTTTAATAATACTCTAAAAGTATATATTAATACTAGTTAAAAGCAATAAATAAATAAATACTTAATTATAAGTTATAACTTTTTCTTAAAAATATTATATTACTAATAACTAATTAAATAAGCTACCTATAGGCTACCTATTAATAATCTATAGTATTATTCTTAGCTTACCTTATCTTTATAGTTATAAAAGACTATCTACTCCTTTTTTTTTCTAATATAGCTTTACTTTAAACCTACTATTATTAGTACTATATATTTATATAATTCTAGATCTTTAAGTAATTATATAATAAGCTTTTTATAGTTTTAAAATAGTATTTATATAAATAAAAATATAACTACTTAAGTAGGTTTAATAAAGTCTATAAAATATTACTTATTTTAATTTTATCTTTAATATAGTAGTATATATCCTTATAAGGCAATCTAAATAAATAATATAGATTAGTAAAAAAGAAGCCCTTTTAAGAATAGAATTACCCTTTATACTATCTTGATAAGACTTATAGTATAAGCTATTATAGCTATAATCTAAACTATAATTTTTTAACTTATTAAATATATAAGTACTTTAGTTCCTTCTTCTTTTACTATAATAAGTAGCTATATTAATACTACCTTATAAACTAAAAGTATAAATATTAATAATATATAAGTATACTTTTACTTTCTAATAGCCTAGTTAAAAATACCTATAAAAGAAGCCTACTTACTATTTTATATTGCTTCCTTAAGTATAATACATTAGTTTTATACTACTTAAATAAGGTTAGCTTATATTTAATATAAGCTTCTTTTATATTATTAACCCTCTAAAGCCCTTTTTTTTCTCTTCTCTCTTTAACTCTAACTTTCTTAGCCTTATATAAAATAATAGCTAGTATATATACTACTAATAAAAGGCTAAATAAGTACTCTATATAGATATAGTTAAGCTAAACTAGGTATAGTTCTTTTTCTATAAGTTTTACTTAGCTAGCTTAAAATTATCTTACTTTTTTAGTAGTTATTTTCTTAAACTATTATAAGGATTAAGGTATAATAGTTTGCTTATTTAAATATATTACTATAAGCTTATACTTATTAGTAAAAGATATATTTAAGAACTCTTAATACTATAGTTAATTTAAAGCTTAGCTAGATTCTTACTTATATAGTTACCCTTATAATTAAATCTTTATCTTATTATAAGCTTTTCTTATAGTATTAGTATAAGTAACTATATAATTTATACCTTAATATAGCTTTATTATTAGTAACTTTTTAGCTATTTTAGGCTATAAGTTATTATATTTTAGCTTACTATAATATATTATAGGTTAAAGTTAGGCCTACCTTTTTACTATACTATAAGCTAGTATTATAAGGACTCTACTTAATAATTAATTTTTTAATAATTTTTAAGCCTTTTTAGGAATTATTTATAGTATAGGTATTTACTATTTATTTCTAAAGCTAATAAAAAAATTAAGCTATTAGTATTTTACTAGTACCTAACTTTAACTCTAAAGTAATATAATAAATGCTTAAGTAAGTTAGTAGGTATATTTTTTTTCTTTTTTTTTTTAATATTTTATAAACTTCTTTTTTATTTTATTATCTTTAATTATAAGAATAAATAGTATCTTATTATTACTTTTTATTATATAGCTATATAATAGTTCTTTAGGCCTAAGTATATATTTATAAGTATACTTAAGTAGGCTATAAGTTTATACCTTATTAGATTATAAACTCTTACTAAAGAGGTATATTTTAAATAAAGTTATTAATACTTTATTAAATAACTTAAATAGTTAATTTAATATATAAGGCTAGCTTAAGTAATTTAATAATTTTAAAAGGGACTTCTTTAAGAAAGTAGTATTCTTAGTAAAGTATACTATTCTTTTATATATTTAAATATATTATTATAAAAGGTAATACTATATTTAGTAATATTACTTACTACTTATAATATAATATATATTTATATATATAAATATAAACTTTAGCTTTTAAGGTTTCTTTATTTTATTACCTTTTAAGCTTATTTTTATTATTTTAATTTTTTAACTAAAATAATTAATAGTACTTTTATTTTTAGTTCTAATTTCTAGTATTAGATTAAATACTAAATTACTAGCTTTTTAACTAATTAGTTATTAAATAACTTTTTAAAGTTAAGGTTAAAATTAAAAAGAAGTTATTAATTAATTATATTAATCTTTATATATAAAATACTATAAAAGAAAAAACCTAAAATTAATTAATTACTTATTTTTAGCTTTACTTTTAGCTCTACTATTTTAATATTTCTATTAATATTTTAAAGCTTAAAATAAAGTTACTAAATAGGACTAAAAAAGTATAATTTATTAAATTTAAAGCTAATAATAATAGTATACTTTAATTATATATTTTAGTATAAAAGGTAGTTATTATAGCTATAAATTTATATATTAGTTAAACTTAATACTATAAGTTAGTAATATAATTAAATAAAAAACTATTAATTAAAGTTACTAGCCTTATAAAGTTATTATTAAAACTAGTAGTAGAAATACTACTAGAATTACTATAACTTATAAATATATTACTTATACCTACTATAGTAAATTAATTATTACTACTATTATCTTTAGCTATTAGCTTAAAGGCTAATATTTATAGCTCTTAAAGAAAGTAAGAAAAAATATAAAGTTTATTAAAATAAACTTAATACTAGTTAGTACTAATTTTAATAAAGAATTTAACTACTTATTAATACTAATTAATACTAATTATACTATATATTAGTATATTTAAGAAAGGATTATAATAGCCTTTAAATACTTTAGGGTATATTTTTTTTATTTAAAGCTCTTTTTTTTAGCTTAAAATAGTTATTATAAGAGTTTTTAAGGTTAAATCTTTAATTTAATTTAAGTTATTCTACCTATATATAAGTTCTTAGTAAATTAAAATAGCTTTTTAAGGTATTAAGAAATAGTTATAAGGAAAAAATAAATTAATAATAAAATATAGATTAGCTTAAAAAGTTTTTTTCTTTAAAGAAGATTTCCTTTTAATTTATATATAATAGTTTCTTTATTTTAAAATAAGATTTCTTCTTTTATTTTTTAATAATACTTCCTTTTAAGTTTAAGTACTTTAACTAGCTATAAAGTAAATATAAGTATTATTCTTAAATAGTCTTTTAATTTAATTACTAACTTAGGTAGTAATAAGAATATAAGTAGAGAGTTAAATTTATTAAAGTTAAAGAAAGGAACTCTTTTTAAAAGGTATTTAGAAAGTACTTAAATATAAGTACTAAATACTAGTAGAAATAAGTACTAGTTAAAGTTCTAGTAAGTCTTATTTTTTTTCTTTATAACTATTTCCTTTAAAAAGGCTACTAAATAACTATTTAACTACTTTTAAAGAAAAGAGATAATAATAATAAAAATTACTATTTAATAAACTTATAAATATAGAGAACTATTAGGTTAATAAAGGCTATATTAACTATTTCTTCTTAAATATACTAAAATATATAATAAGTTTTAGCTTTATTAAAAATAAGTCTATACTAATTAGTACTAATTATATAGCTAAAGAAACTTCTATTATTACTTTATTAGTAACTTAAGATAATAATATTTCTTAAATATATACTTAAGCCTAAAAGAGTTAAAAGAGGAATAATTAAATAATTATAATAAAAAAGAAACTAAATATATTATAAGCTATAAAAATATAAGAGAGAGATCTTATATATTAAGATTAATACTTTATAAATATATAGTAGATTTTTACTAAGAAGTATAATACTAAAGGAAGACTTTTATAATATTAAATCTAACTTATTATATAAGGCTCTATATAAATTTATAAAATTAACTATAATAATACTTAAAGCCTTATTATTAAGTATAAAAGTATATATTTAGTACTTTAAATTATAATATTATATAATAAGAATATCTTTTTATTTAATATTAAGATAGCCTACTTATATAGGTATTTAAACCTATAAAGTCTATATATAACTACTATTTAGCTACTTAATAAAGAATGCTATATTAAGACTTATAAAAGCTATTTATAGCCTAAATTAATTAAAGTATAAGTAGTTTAAAAGTTTACTTATAGAACTTATTAAGTATTATACTTAATCTTTATTTAACTTATATATCTTTATTAAGAAAGAAATTATAATTACTATTTATATTAATAATATTCTAGTAGTAGAAAAGCTAAAGTTTACTACCTTTTTTAAAGCTATCTTATTTAAAAAGTTTAAATATATTAATATAGAACTTTATAAGTACTTACTAAAACTTAAGATTACTTAAGGCCCTAATAAGATCCTACTAGTTAAAAAGGCTATATTAAATATATACTTTAGTATTTTAATATATTAAAAGGAAATAAATAATATACTTTAATAAATCTAAACTTATTTTTTAAATATAAGGAAGATAGTAATATACTTATTAATATAATAATATAGTTATTAGTTCTTTAGTAGTTTAATAAACTTCTTTATTATAAATATTTCTTATTATAAGTACTTAAATTAACCTTACCCTTTTAATAGTAGTTTTATTAATATTTAATATAAAGCCTATAAAAAGATATTTTATTATAATAAAAAAGATCCTTTATTATATAAAATAAATATTATACTATAAGTTATCCTACTTATAATAATAAGCTTATATATTTCTTAATATATATAATAATACTTTATATAGTATTAACTTAGGTAGTTTAAAGGTATTTAGTAACTAAATATAGCTTATAAATAATTTACCTATTACTTAGTCCTTAAAGTAGTAGCTAACTATACCTAAGTTATATAATTTATATATATATAGTATACTAACTAGCTTTATTTTATTTATACTAAATAATCTAAGTACTAAAGAATCTTAATATTACTTATATTATATATATTACTAATATTATATATTAATAGCTAACTAGTAATAAATATTATCTAAAATTAAGTATTAATCTTCTAATTAAAATATATTACTATATATTACTATTTTATATAAAAGGGCATTAAATAGATTTATAATATTAAGTATATTATATTTAAAGATAACCTTATAAATATATATATAAAAGTACTTTTAAAACTAATATTAAAGTAGTTATATAAAGAACTAAAGCTAATTTAAATCTAGTTAAAACTAATAAGTACTAAAAACTATTATTAAATATCTAAATAGTAGTTTTAAAATAATATAAGTAAAATATACTAATATTAAGTTAATATTAATATAGTAAGCTTAGTATAAATTATAGTATAATATTTAAACATTATATATTTTAAATATTATTTCTTATTAATATTATATTATTAATACTTATAATAAAGTATATATTAAAAGGTATAATAATAAGTATATATAGGCCCTTAAATAGCCTTCTTTAAATAAATAATATAAAAAGCTTTTTCTTAATATATATAAGTTAGTAATTATTTACTTAAACTACTTTATTAATATTTATATACTTATATTAGCCTATTATATATTAATATACTCTTATAGTATATATATATATTAAGATTAGAATTAAGAAGTATATTACTATTTATCCTTATTAATAATCTTCTTCTACTTTTAAGCTACTAGTTATAAATAAGCTAAAAATAAATACTTAGTTAACTATTCTAAAGTAGCTTTAGAGTATAGCTTAAGAATCTCTTTTAGTATAAAAGTATATATTTTAATAAAGGTAGATATAAAAGAGAGCTTAAAAGTAAGTTAAAAGATATTAAGCTTTAAAGTATTATTACTTATTACTAGTATAAGGATTTTTTTAAAGCTTTAAAATAATAATTTTATTACTTTTTTACTCTATATAACTTTAATCTTTTTAACTTATAGTTCTTACTATATAACCTATTAGTATACTTAAGTAAGTTAGCTATATATACTTTAGCTATATATTAATATATACTATATACCTTAAAGCTATTAATAGCTACTATATTTTAATCTTTATTAATAAGCTTTATCTTTATAGGGTTTTAAGATTATAAATATTAATAAGGTAGCTAAAAGTAGTAAAGTAATACTATAAGGTATAAAGGTATTAAATACTATATTAGAACTTTAGCTTTAACTTTAACTTCTATACTAAGCCTAAATATTATTAAATTAATTAAAGTATTAACTAATTTAAAAAAAAAACCTTAATTTTAATTTTAAATTATTAAGACTACTTATTAAATCTAGATTTTCTAACTTAATTAAATAATAATAAATATAATCTTTAAAAGTAAAAAAAGTAACTAACTTAATTTTTTAATATAAATCTTAGCTAAAAGTTAGAGTTATAGTATATAAATAACTATAACTACTTTAGTATAGTAATCCTAATTATTATACTATATATATATAAGTACTAACTTATAGTTAGTTTTAACTTTATAAGCTAATTAATTAAATAAAAGATAGTAAAAAGTACCCTATTACCTATCTTATATAGTAGTCCTTTATACTTTAAGTAAATATATAGAAATCTTTAAGGGTTTATATTTTATATAATATAGTTATTTAAAGTAGTATTAAACTTTAATATACTTATTAATTATTTTTACCTAAATATTATAAATATCTAAGCTTAGCTATATATACTATAGTAAATATTATAAATATTACTAGTACTAAGGCTATTACTAATTCTTTTAGTACTAGCTTAAAGAATATAAGGCTAAGCTAGCTATTAGTAAGCCTTAAAGATATATTTAAGACTATTATTAAAAACTTTAAAAGTATATACTATTATTATAAAATTAAAAGTATATAAAATAATAAAGTTTATACTTAGCTTATTATTTACTTTTTATAGCTTAAGTAAAAAAAAAATATTAACTATATTTTATTATAGCTATTAAAAGTACTAGCTTAAATATAAGATTAGCTAATAATACTAAAAAAATAAGTAATATAGAATCTTAATAAAGAGTATATAAAGGTATAATTTAAAATAAAAACTCTTATTTAGATTATTAAATACCTCTTTTCTTATTAAGGTATAAGTATCTTACTAACTAATAAGGTTCTATATATAGTATCCTTAAGCTAAATATAGTATTTAAGCTTTATAGTATATAATTACTTTAATTATATCTTATTTAGAAAGAAATAAAAGGCTAATAAGGAACTCTATAATAACTATAGGCTACTATAGACCTAATATAACTATATCTTATCTAGCTTACTTTTATATAGGCTCTTTTCTAAAGATAAGCTATTTAACTTATATAGGTTATATTTATAGTCCCTTTTAAAAAGGTCTTAGTATAGTAAGAGGTATTTAAGAGAATTAGTAAAGGACTTTAATATAAAAACTTAAAATATTAATAGCTATAGCTTACTTTTAAAGCTATAAAGTTTTAAGGTTTATAGCTTAAAAATACTTTACTAGCTAAATATTTTTATAAGCTTTTAGCTAAATATAAGTACTTAGCTTATTCTTTTCTTATAGTCTAATACTAACTAGTTTATAATAAAGTATAATACTTACTTAATATAAAAAAAAAAAATATTATAAAGCTAATAAAGAAGTAACTAACTATATTATTAATAAGAATATTAATAAGAATATTAAAATAAAGTAATTACTTATTTTATACTTTCTTATAGCCTAAGGTAATTTTATTACTATATATCTAAATATAAGTATTTATAACTAATATTTATAAGTTAAAACCCTAAAGGCTATTAGCCTTTTTTAAAAAAGCTATTAAATAAATTACTACTAGTATAAAATATACTTATTATATTTAAGCATTAAAAATTAGGTTAAAAGTTTATATAGTAAATAATATCTTTATTTACTATTTTACTACCTTTTTAATACTTTAACTCCTTCTTTACTTATAGCTAGTACTAGCTAAGTATTTACTATCTATAATATATAACCTAATAAAAGCCCTATAGTACCTATTTTAAGTATAAAAAATTAGTTAATATTTTACTTTTACTAATTTAGTTTACTTTAAGTAAACTACTTTTAAAATAAAGTAATACTTTTATATCTTTAAGGCCTACCTTTAGAGTAATTATAATACTATATAGCTATTAAGTACTATAACTATTATACTATTATTTAGCTACCTTTAAATACTAATTATTACCTTTAGCATTAATACTATAAAATAGGCTAGTATAAGCCTTAGTAGTATCTTTTTTAGTAATAAGCTATTAAGCTACTTTTTATTATATACTAAAGGAATTAAAAATAAGAATATATTTAATACTAATACTATAGTACTAATATTAATAAATAAGAAATATAAGCCTTCTTTTAAAAATAAAGTAGACTTATAAAAGATTAAAGGCCTATCTTATTAAATTATATTACTTTTTAATAAGGCTTAAGCTAAAAATATAAAAATTAAAAATTTAAAGTCTAATATTTATATTAAATATAGTAAGTACCTACTAAGCTAGTAATATAGAAATTTACTACTTAATAAAGCTAATAATATAAAACTTATAAAGTTATAAGCTAATTTTTAATTTAAGTATATTAAATACTTAAAAGTAAAATAATAAATTATATTACTTTTTAATAAGACTATAGCTAAAGATATAAGGCTTTAAAAGATAAAGGCTAGTATTAGTACTAATTATAATAAATACTTAAAAGCAAAATATTAAATTACCTTACTTCTTAATAATATTATAGCTAAAAATATAAGACTTAAGAAATTAAAGCTTAACTTTAATATAAAGTATAATAAGTATATAAAAGTAAAGTAATAAATTACTTTATAATTTAATAATATTAAAATTAAAAATATAAGACTTAAGGAATTAAAGCTTAACTTTAATATAAAGTATAATAAGTATATTAAAGTAAAATAATAAGTTACTTTACTTTTTAATAATACTAAAATTAAAAATAAAAGACTTAAAAAATTAAAGCTTAACTTTAATATAAAGTATAATAAGTATATTAAAGTAAAGTAATAAATTACTTTACTACTTAATAAAGCTAGAATTAAGAATATAAGAATTAAGAAGGTAAAGTTTAAGCTTATAAGTAAGTATATTAAATACTTAATAGTTTAATAGCTATATACCTTACTTTAATAAACTATTTAAATTATAGTTTATATTTAGCCCTGAATCTTAAATACTAAGGGTAAAAGTAGTATAGTAAAATAAAGTATAAAGCTAGAATTAAGTATACTAAAGATTACTATATTTATAATATAAAATAAAGCCTTTAAAATTAAATTTAATTATATATTCTAGCTATAGGCTAGTAATAATAATATTTTTAATAAAATTCTTTTACTTATATACTAAGTAGCTATAAAAAATAATTAGTATATTATTATAGCCTATAGTATTTTATTAATAAGAAAGTTATATATAATAAAGAGTAATAAAAAGGTATTTTTATTAACTTTAAGTATTATTTAGCTTATAAGTAATAGATTATTTAATATAGTATTATTAAGGGCTATTATTAAAGTTAGCTCTATTTATACTTATAATAAATAAGTTTAAAACCTTTTTATTATAAGTTAAAAAAGAAACCTTAATATTTTAGTAATATAAAAGGTATATATACTAGCTACTAATTATAAGTAAGTCTATATAGTAAATAAGCTTATTAAATATCTTAACTTTACTATATTTAAAATAGTTAAGGCTATAATGCTTTTAAATATAAAGAGCTCTTATAGCTATTACTTCTTTATAGTTAAGGTTATAAGCTAGCTAAGAAATACTAAAATAAGTTTATTTACTTTTATTAACCTTATAAAGTATAAGAGCATTAAAGAAAGTAGTATAAAGAGTAACTAATTTACTAAGTTTAAATTAATTAATAATAACCTCTTTACCTTAAGTAAGATAATTTAAAACCTATAATAAAATCTAACTATTAATATTAAGTAATTAAAACTTATTTAGCTACTTATTAATACTATAAGCCTTAGTATAAATATAATAGTAAAAAGTAAGATATTAATACTTATTATTATTAACCTCTTTAATAAATATATATTAAAAAGCTTATATACCTTAAGCTTTATATAAATAGTAGGTAGCTAATAAGCCCTTATAGCTATTTAGAATACTATTAATTAAGCCTATAAGTAATTAAAATACTATATAAGAAGATAAAACTATAGTAAGAAGCTATATTTAATAACTTAAGTAAAGGTAAATATAATATATAGACTATAATAAGTAATATTAAAAAAAGTAAAGAGTTAAGTAATATAAGCTTTATTTCTATTATTTTAGCTATTACTTTAGTAAGTAGTAAAAGTAGTTACTATAAACTTTATAACTATAAATTATAATCTTATATTATAGTTAATTCTATTATTAAGAAATAATTAATATAAAAAATTTACTAGTATAGTATATTTTTAGTATATTATAGTATATAATTAGCTATAAATACTTATAGCTATTATAGTAATCTTTAGTATATTAAGCTAGTTATAATATTATAAGGTTAATTATATAAAGTTAGCTAAAACTTAATAAATTATATAAAGAGTAAATAATTCCCCTTAGTAGTAAAGTTAATTTTATAGAAAAATTATATTTAACTAATATCTTTTTAATAATCTCTATATACTACTTTTTAGGTTATAATAATATTATTACTTAGTAAATTACTTTATACTTTATATATTTTATTAGTTATAAGAAGATTAAGCTAAAAGTAAGGTTACTATTAGTAATTAAGACTAATTTTAAGACTTAAAATAGTAAAATAATAAAGTTCTAAATATAATATAAGGATTTAAGGTATATATATTAATTAGCATACTATTTATATTTATAATATTAAAATAAAAGATTACTTATATTAGCTATTTATCTCCTTAAGCTATAATAGTTAAACTATATAAAGATTAACTTAAAAGATAATAAGGAAATTAATATTAAAAGTTTAAAATAGTTTTAAAACTAGTATTATTATTAAATTTATAAGTAAAATTATAAAGCTAAGTAGTATAAAGAAGGTAAGTTAAATATAAAATAATAAAAAAAGAAGGTATTAATTTTACTTAAGTATTATTATTTTAAATAATATTTTCTATATTAATAAGAATATAATCCTTATTTTTTTATACTTAACCTAAATAAGCTAAGCTTTAGTATTAAGAGTTTAAAGCTAAATTAATAAACCTTAAAATATATTTATATAAACCTATATATAAGCTTATTAATATAAATAAGTATACTATATAAGGTTTACTTAGTATATTAATTAATATTTTATTTAGATAATAAATCTTATATAATTACTAAAAAGAAATAATAAACTAAAAAATATATATTATAGTTATTTTAAGCTAAGCTTATATAAGTTAGTAACTTAAGAAATTAATATAATAAAAGGTATTTTTTAAGTATAAATTATCCTAAAGGCTAAGTACTTTATATAACTTAATTCTTTATTCTTATAGCTATTTATAAAAAAGAACTTTAAACCTATTTAAAATTAAAACTTAATAATAAAAATAAGCCTAAAATTATTCTTTTAGTTTACTCTTTCTTAATTATTACTAGCTTTCTATATTAATAATTACTTATATAATAATTTATAGTAGTATTAAACTTATAATTAAAAATAAGATTATTTATAATAATATTAGACTTATTATTAAAACTAATATAAATAATATCCTTAAACTTTATATCTTTATTTTTACTATTAAGATTATTAAAGCTAGATATATTATAGGAAGATAATATAAGCAATAAGGGGTAATAAAGGTAATTATAGTAAATATTCTAAAGTAAAGGTAGCTTTAAGATAGCTTTAATATTATATTACTTATTTTTATAAAAATACTAAGGCTTAGCTATATAAATATTTACTTAAGATTTAGAGTTAACTAATATACTAGGTACTTAAGTAAAGATTATTATTATATAGTATAAACTTTATAATATATCTTATTAATATTTAAATTATATAATATATATTTAAAAATAAGACTTACTTAAAATATTTATTACTAATTTAAAGAAATTACTAGTATTTCTTAATTTAACTAAAGCTTATTTTAAAAGTCTTTTTTTATTAAAACTAAAGGGTAAACTAAAGAAGCTATATATCTTTAAGTACTTATTAACTTTATAGTATTTATATATACCTTTTAAACTTAGGTAAAGAGTTCTCTTAAGCCTTTATTAAAGCTACTTCTTTAAGAATAAAATACTTACTTATTTTAGTATTTTAGTATTTTAGTATCTTTTTTTTTCTTTTTTTTTTTTTTACTATACTATAGAAATAAATAATAGTTTATTTATTTTAAAGTTATTCTTTATTATTATAAAAAGTAAAATTAGTAATTTTAATTAAGTATAAAATTAAATAAATATTATAAAATATATTAATATATATATATTTTAATTTATTCTTAAAAGCTTTATTTTTTATTATTAAACTTAAAGCCTTTTTATTTTATAATATAAGTATTAAAGCTTTTTACTTCTTTACTACTATAGTAAAAGCCTTATTTTTTTTCTTTAATACTATAACTTATATAGACTTAGGCTTATACTCTTTATTTAAATTATTACTATTAGTAAGGCTTTTAAACTTCTTTAAAAAAGAAAATAAGATAAAAAAATAAAGGTTTATATTATTAAAGATTTTAAAGCTAATACTCTTATAATTAAAGTAGAATTTATAAAAACTACTAATTATATAGTTAAAGCTAGTAAATTATAGCTAAAAGGCTACTATTTTATTATTTAAAGATATAAAGTAAAATTTCTATTAGTACTTTAGTATTAAGTTATTATTTACTCTTTTTTTATTTTATTTCTTTTAACTATTTAGCTAGCCTAAATATTAAACTAAAGTTAAGTTTAAATAATAATTAATTACTTTACTTTTAAGTCTTCTTTTATTATTTTTACTTAATTATATATTTTTTTCTTTAATTTTATTAAAATAGTTCTTTAGTATTATATTTATAAGAAAATTTTAAAAAAAATTAGTATATAAGTTATTTTATAATTAGTAGCTAGTTTTATCTTATTTAGTAGGTTTATTTATTAAATTAGTCTTTTTATAAATAATCTTATTTATATTATTAGCCTTTTAAAGAGTAGCTTAAGTCTTTATTTTAACTTTTACTATAATGCTTTACTTATAAGAAATTATTATAAGAAGTAAGTAAGTATAATAAGCTAAAAGGTTAGTAAAAATAAATAATAATATAGTTATTAACTAAAGAAGGCTAATAATTCTAAAGTAAAGTAAAGTATAAAAATAAAATAAGTTTATTTATTTAAAGAAGAGTTTAAAAAGTAAAAAGTAAAGGTTTTAAGTAAAAAAAATAAGTTAAAAATAAATAACTATAAAAGTATATAAAAAGGTAGGTATATAAAGATAGTAGTTAGAAATATAAGTTTATAAACTAGCCTTTATAAGTACTAGTTATTTTATTTTAAATTATACTTATTAAGTTAGCTTTATTTTTCTTATTAAAAGAATATTAAATATAAATATATAATAAAATTTTAAGTATTAAAGGGCCTAAAAGGTAACTTATTAGTAAATATATAAGGCCTTAATTCTCTTAATCCTTAGTAACTAATATAATAATAAAGGTTTAATATATTAATTAGTATTATTAAGACTTTAAAAAGGTAAAAATTCCTTAATTATTAATCTTCTTATCTTTTAGAAATCTTATAATATCTTTTAATAAGTCTTTACTTTCTACTCTTTAGATAATTAAAGCTATTACTTATACTACCTTTTATATACTATACTACCTTTTATAATATACTTATTATTATTATTAAACTCCTTCTTTAAGCTTCTTTTACTAAGTTATATATATACTTTAAGATATTTTACTAAATTATAGTTTACCTTAAATATTAAATATTAAGCCTTATATAATTTCTTATTAAGTTAAATCCTTTTAGATCTTAAGTATAGTATAATTTTTTATTAAGCTATAATATCTTTAATTTATAAGTATAAAAGTATTAAATTAAAGTAAGGTAGTAATAAAATATTAAAATAAAATTTATTTAAAAGGCTAAAAAAGAATAATTTATTTAAATTACTTTAAGGTATTAATTTAATACTATATATTTAGATTAAAAAGATAGTAATATAATTATTTTATATTAGCTATTAACTTTAAATAAAAAAGAGAGTAATAAAAATATATAGTTTAGTTTAACTTTATAAAACTATTTAAAAATTAAAGAGTAATCTTTCTATATTTATAATTTATAGCTAGTATTTATTAATACTAATTTAGAAATTTTAATAATAAGTAGTATTTAAACTAATATAGTTATTTAGTTCTTTTTAATTTTCTTTATAAAAATAGCTCTTTAAGTTATTTAAATAAATTTAATTTCTATAAAGATACTAGTAAATATTAAGATTTTTAATAAAAGAAAAGAAATTAAATTACTTATTAAACCTTTTTAATATATAGTATTTTAGTAATTATAAAATATAGCTAATAATTAAATTAGTTTATATTAAATAAGAAATTTTAGTATTTCTTAAGTATTTTATTAATTAGTTATTATATTATATAAAGTAAGTTTATATAAGACTAAATATATTACTTACTAAAATACTATAATATAGAAATACTTAAAGATATAAAATTAACTTTAAGCTTTATAACTACTTTCTTAATAAATATAGTATATTATATAAAAGTAATTAGTAATTTATATAATTCTTTTTTAAAAAAATACTTTAATATATCCTTAATTATATAAACTCTAAGAAGTAATTTTAAAAAAGAGGATTATTAGTATTAAGTAAGTATTTATATTAACCCCTTTAGTATTTTACTAAAGTATAGTATATAGGTATATAGGTATATACTTAAATATTTACTTTCTTATATACTAAACTTACTATTTAAAATATAAGCCTTTAAGTTTATTATTTTCCTTAAAAAGGCTTTATATATCTTTTATTAAAATAAAAAAGGAATAATTAGTAATAAATAATACTATATAAATAATATAAATCTAGTTATATATAAAACTATATATTTAGAATAAAAAGATATAGTAATACTATATAATAGTTCTATATATTAATACCTTTTATTACTTTAAATATTCTAGCCCTTATTTTTATAGTATAAGCTATATTAATATAACTTTATACTTATAAATTTATCTTTTATTTTATATAAGAAAGTAAATTTATATATAGTTTAATATACTATAAATATATTATAACTATAATTTAGTATTACTTATTACTATTTCTACCTATAATAGTATTACTTAAAGGTATCTAAACTTATAAAATTAAATAGCTAAAGTAAGTTAATAATCTAGTATTACTTATTATAATTACTAAGTAAATAGTATTATTAATCTTTATATTCTAATTATTCTTTTTATTTTAAAAAAGTATTTTTAATAGCTTTTAAAGGTAAATTTTTTAGTATAGCTTTATAAGGGTAAATAAAGTAAGTAAGCTTTCCTTTTTAAGCTATATAATAAATACTACCCTAATGCTATTATATATATAGACTTTTTTAATTAATATAGTAACTTTCTCTTTCTTTACTTACCTTATTTAAAGCTATTAGTTTAACCTATACTTACTATAAACCTAAATAACTTTCTTATTAAAGTAAGTACTATTATTATAGCTTATAAAGTAGTAAAATTAATACTTTATTTTAACTATAGTACTAAGCTAGTATAGTATTTATTTTTACTTATACTTAAGATCTACTTATCTTATTTACTACCTTTATTATTATTTAATATAGTGCCTCTTTTTAGCTTTAGTTTATAGTATATTAGTAAGCTATATAATGCTAGTAGCTAAAGACTTTAGAAATAATTTTATAATTACCCTTAGCTTTTTAAAGTTACCTTCTTTATTACTATTTTTATTACTACTTTCTATATTAGTATCTTTTCTACTTATATACTATATTAAGCCTATATTAAGTATATTTTAATATTAAGTTTAACTATAAAGACTAAAGTAGAAATAAATAGTAATTACTTTAAAAAGGTTTATAATATAAGGTAAGTAAGTAAGCTAGCTTAGCTATAAGGCTTAGACTAAAGTTAAAAGGTATAAAATATTATACTTAATAAAAATAGCCTTAAAATCTACTTAAAGTAATAAACTATAAATAAAGGCTAGCTATAATAAATTAAGCTAAGATTAGGCTTTATTTATAAGATTTAAATTAAGCTATTCTTTACTTATAAGTAATTATAGGCTAAAAAGCTAGTAATAATAAAAATTAATTATTTATTTAGTTATTACTACTTATTATAGCTATTTTTTAAAAAGTTTTAGTTTTAAATTAAATTATAGACTTTTTTTACCTTAAGTACTTAGCTAATTATTTAAATAGCTTTATTATTTAGAATACTTTATATAGTTTTTAAGTAAAAACTTTTTTCTTATTTTACTTTATAAATAAGATATATTAATAAAGCTACTATAGGCTTTATTACTTAAGTTTTATAATAAAAGGGCTTATTTTTATCTTTATAAGCTTAGCTACTATATATTTACCTTAATATAAATTATATTAAAGCTATCTTTAATTTTTAAAAGTATAAGCTTTAACTTTTTATTATATTACTTAAATACTACTATTCTTTATTTAAGAATAAATTATTAACTATATAATTATATATTATTAAACTTAAAACTAATATACTTAAAACTAATATACCTAAAACTAATATACTTTAAAGTAAAAAGCTTAAAATTAAGTATTCTAATAAGTATAGACTTAAAATTAATCTTAATAACTTTAAGTAGTAATTTAAAACTAATATACTACTTTATTTAAATAGTTTTATATATAAAGTATAAAGCTAAATATATATTTTTACTTTATACTTTAGCTTAAACTAAATTTTAATATATTTAATATATAAAGGGCTTAAATAAGTTTAAAGCTTACTTATAATATTATTATATTAGTATAAGTATACTACTAGTAAGATAATAATTATAAAGTAAGCTAGAATTATTATAGTATTAAAGCTATAGCTTTAGAAATAAAGAGCTTTATTTATAGGTAATAGCCTATAAGAAACTAAAAGAGCCTAAATTAAATAAGATTAAAATAATAATAAAAGTAATAAGAATTTTAATATTAAGCTAGCTATTAAAGAGCTCTTCTTTAATTCCCCTTTTTTATTATATACTACTATTAATAAGGTAAATACTAAGAAGAATAAGGAGGCTACTAAAGCTATACTAAGCTATTAAATGCCTTTATTTAAAACTAGTTTTTCTAAAATAACTATTAGTAGTATTAAAAATAGTAGTAATAAAATAAAGGCTAGTATAAAGCTAGTACTTAAAGCTTTATTTTTTAAAATACTTTATATAAAGTTAGCTCTTAATAGAGTTAAGTATAATAATAAAACTAATATTAATATAGAATTAGTAATTAATAACTTATCTTTAAAGAAAGCTTTAGTAATAATAGCTTAAAAGAGTATTTAAGTAGTTAATAATACTAAAACTATATTACTATATTAAGTACCTTCTTTAAAGACTACTTTTATAACTAAAGGTAATAAAAATAATAAAGAAAGTAAAAACTAATAAAAAACTAGTACTTTTTTAGGCTTAAAGAAGTTATTAAGTATAAGCCTACCTATAAGTATAAGTAGTATAAAAGAAAGAAACTAAAGTAAAGCTAAAGTTAATAATATAATAAGTGCTAAAATAAGTAAAAGTAAGTAAGATACTAATAATATTTTAACTAGCTATAAGTTATTTAATAAGGCTACTTAAAATAATATAAAGTAAAAGAACTAAAATAAAGCTATAATTAATAATATAAAAATAAGTAAGGTAAGGCCTAAGTTTAAGTTATATAATAACTTAAATAAAAAGCTAAATAAGTATTTTATAGCTTTACTTAGAATTATAGTAAGTATAAGTACTATAGTATTATAATACTTTACTATATAATAAGAACTATAATTATTAATATAAGAATATATTTTATACTAAAGGACTATATAGTAAAGGTAAAAGGTACTTAAGTATTATTAATATTAGGTTTATAATAATATTTATATTTTTATTAAACTTTAATTAGTTTAGGCTAATTTAAGTTTAACTATTTTTAGCTTTTTAATTTTATATATCTTAATTAATATTTTTACTATTATAAAGTTATAGTATTACTTAATAAAAAAATAATACTTAAAACTACTAAGCTTTATTTATAATACTTTAATACTCTTTAATACTAATTATTATTAGCTATAGTAAGATAGTATTTTAAAGTAAAATAAAAAGGTAATAATAAATAAAGCTTTTTTATTATATTATAATATAATAAATATTTCTTATATATAAATTAGGTTATTATTAAAAAAGATATATATAACTATAGTTCTTATATTAAGGTATTATTAATATTATAATATTTTTTATAATAAAGAAGCTATTAAAGTTTTATAGCTTTTTACTTTTTAAGTAACTTTTAATATACTTAAGTATTTCTTAACTATAATACTAAAGTAACCTTTTCTTTTTAAAATAGTAATAAATAAAAGTAATAAAATAGTTTTATTCTTAAAGCTTATTTAAGTATATAAAATTATATAGTACTATTTAAATATAATAATTATTTTTATTTTTACTATTAAAATATATATAAGAAACTTTTAAGCTTTTCTTTATAGTTACTTCTCTCTCCTAATTAAAATATAACTATATATTTTTAGTTATTTTAATCTACTAAGAAAAGAGACTTTTCTTTTAAAAAATTAATAAAAATAAAGAATTAATAATTTCTAAAGTAAAAAATAATAAGAGAGTTATATAGTACTATTATTTTACTTTTTAGCTTTCTTTTAGTAAATTTATAAAATAAAAGTATTAATACTTCTTACTTATATTAAAATTATTTTCTAATTTATATAAATAATATTATAGTTCCTTTTTATATTTCCTTAGTATATTTTTAGAATTACTAATAAGTATTAAAGTACTTATAAGTACTAATATATAAGTAGCTATTAGTTAGTATTAAGACTTACCTTTAGATTATTTTAACTATATAAAAGCTACTTTTATTTATTTAAGCTAAGGTATACTTCTACTATAATACTTTTAGTAACTTATCTAGCCTTATTACCTACTATTAAGGTATTTAGGTTATAGTATATCTAATTAATAAAGCTAAAGGTTGCCTTTATATTTAATATATTATTTTTAAGGCTTATAGTAAAGCCTTTTATAAGTTCTTACTAGTTCTTTTCTTTTAGATATATTAAGCTATTACTAAGGGCCTAAAAGCTATAAGTATTTATAAAAGAATAGTATTAATATATATTAGTATAGCAAGTATATATAGCCTTAATATTAGTAATAATATTAATAACTATATTAGTTATTACCTTTATATATTTCTTTTTTACTTTTATAATATTAAAGAACTAGTTTAAGCCCTAATAACTATACTTACTATATAGTTTTATTATAATAGTATATAGTTATAAGTTAAAGATATATAGATTATAAGTAATATTACTTTTTAATACTTTACTTACTAGCTATTTATATATACTATTTAATACCTTTACTTCTTTATATAATACTTATAGCTATAAGCTATTCTTAAGAAGATACTAAAGGCTACTAGTAAGTAGAAATACTAATTATATTTAATAAAAGAGCTCTTTTAGCTATATTAAGTTTTATTTAAGATTCTTATATACTTTAAAGAAGGTACTAAGTATAATAAAAAGTAGTACCTTAGTATATATAAATAAGAATTAGATAAGACTATATTAATAGCTATAGCTACTTAAGATTAAAAATATATATATATTAATTAAGATATATAGAAAAATAATAAATAAAAGTATAATAGCCTTATTTAGCCTTATATAGTATAGCTATTTATATTTAATACTACTATTATTATCTACTTTAGCTTTATTAGCTTAAGTATCTATTAGACTAAATAGTACTGCCCTTTTATAGTAATAGGTATTCTTACTATTAATACTAATATTAATATTAAGGTTTTTAGTATTTAATAAAAGTTTTAGCTTACTTAAGTAAGTAAAGTTAGCCTTAAAATATATTACTTAAAGTAGGTTCTTATAGTACTAAAGAATACCTATTACTATTAATTCTTTAAAATATTACTATTAATTTTAGTTATATAGTACTAAGGGTTCTAAAATAGGTTACTTATAGCTTATTAACTTAAGGTTATTATTTATAAACTTAAGCTTAAGAATTTACTTATTATTAAAGTTTATTATATTATAATAAATAAAATTATAGTTTAGTAAGTAGTTTAAGGTATTATTTTTTAAATAGCTAAATAAAAGTAAGATTAATTTAGGTTTTTATTTATAAGTATTAATTAGTAGTTTAAATAAGTATAGTAGAGTAATATCTTTAAGCTTATACTTATTAGAAATCTAAAATAGAATTTCTACTAAACTAATTAGGTATATTAGTAAGATATTAGATTTAGTAGTTATAACTATATTTATTAATTACTAGCTAAGTTATTAATTTTTATAAAAAGGTATTATATTATTTTATACTTAAAAATTTAATTAAAAAAGAGCTATAAGCTACTCTTATATATAATTAATTATTCTATTTTTATATAAGTAATATATATATAATAGTACCCCTTTTTTTTAAATATTTTAAAATTAAGTTTATTAATTTAATTCTAACTAACTTATAGCTAGTATTATAAGAAAGCTACTTCTTTTCTTATTTTAAAAGTTTATTTCTTTTCTAAATTAAGTATATAAAAAAGAAGTAATTTAAGGTTAAATATAAGTTAAGAATAATAAAAAATAAATTTAATTTTAAAGTAATTTTAAAGAAAGTAACTATAAGTAATATAGTAAATTTAACTAAATTACTAAAAATACCTTATTTTCTAAAATCTAATTTCTTTACTTTAAAATTAAATATTTCTATACTTTATATATATATATAAATAAATATATTAGAATATTTAAGTAGAAAAAGACTAAAAGTAAGTATCTTTTTAAGGCTTTTAATTAGTAATTCTACTATATTATATATAGGTTTTTAATTATTTATAGCTAACTTAAATAAATTTAAGACTTTTTTATAGTTCTATATATTTACTATTTTTATAAGTAATTAAGCTTTATATATTAGGCCTTAAGGTAAAGAAATTAGTTTATTTATAATAATCTTAATAATTAGCTTTATAACTACTTATACTAAATAGTATATATAGTTATATTATTTATAAAGAATACTAAGTTAAAAAAGCCTTTTTTAGCCTCTAATTTTTATTAGTATTACTCTATAAGTAAGTTAGGTAAACTCTATATTTATTATTTTATCTTTAGAAAGAAGATAGTATATAGCTAAATCCTTTAGTAATTTTAAAAAGATCTAATTAAGTTATTTACTATAGTTATAATATATTCTAATTAAAGTATAGTTAGGTTTATTACTTAAGATTCTTAATAGCTTTAGTATTTAAGCTTAATAGTATAAATTAAATTATTTAATATATCTAAATATATTATATAGTATTTAAAAGATTTAAATTTATATTTAAATATTTAATAATTTAATTAGTTTACTTTAATTATAAAACTTATTTAAAAGAGTAATAATAAAATTATTAAAGTATTAAAGTAAGAGTTTAAATTATAAAAAGTTTAAAATAAGCTACTTAAAATAGTAGTTATTATTTTTCTAGCCTTTAAGTATTTTATAGTATTTATTTACTTTAAAACCCCCTTATAGTATAAGTAAAACCCTAAAAATATCCTTATTATTAATTAAAAAAGTATTATTAATCCTATAATAAGGTTTTAATTTAATATTTAGTTAATAAAATAGCTTACTAATAATTATATTTAGTATTATCTTTTATTATTACTAGTTTTTTTTAATTTTATAAGTTAATATAATAATATTCTATTTATTATTTAATATATTATTATTATTTTTACTAATTAGTATAATATTATTATATTTGCTTTCTTTATAGTATTATTACTTAATATAGGCTAGTAAGTTATATATACTTAAAGGCTCCTTTTTTAGTTTTAATAACTTTTAAGAGCTATTACTATTATTCTAAATACTAAGTTCTTTAGCCTTTTTATTAGCTTAGTTAAAATAAAAAGGTATTAATAAGCTAGTTATCTTTAAAGCTAAGCTAGTATTTTTATTTTAGTTAAGCTTTTATCTTAAATATAATATTAGACTATACTTATTAATAAGTAAGCTTTTTAAGCCTTATTAAAGCTTACTATTAAAGGTAAAATTAATAATAAGTATAAGGCTATTTATAATATTAATTACTTAGTAGTATTACTTTAAAGCTATTATAATTATCTTTTTAAGCCTAATTATATACTTTAAGAACCTAATTTTATTTTTAATAAGTATTTTTTTTTTTAAAATAAGGTTTATATAGTAAACTTACTAATTATCTTTTTTAGGCTTACTTTATAGCTAATTAAGGCCTTTAGTTTATTCCTTAAAGGTATAAGTTAAGCTCTTATTAATAATAACTTAATACTTATAGCCTTTAAATATAATATTATATAACTATAAGTTTAAGTCTTTATAGTAGAGATTTATTACTAAGCCTACTTTAGTAAAAAGCTAATAAGTTATATTAACCTTTAGTATTTTAATACTCTTTTTATATAGCTACTAAAGCTTATTATTAGTTTTAAGTATATTATTAAACTTATTAGTTAACCCTTTTTCTATATAATATATAAAGGATATAGTTAGTAAAAGTACTAGTATTTTATTAATAAATTACTTAATATTCTTATTAGCTAGCCTTTAAATTAATTTATTAAGTATTAAGTAGTAAAACTAGCTAATATTTATATTAAATAAAGTAACTATATTTTTAAAGCTAGTATATTTAATTACTAAAAAAAAGCTACTTTTCTTCTTAAGTATTAGTATATATAACTAAAGTAATCCTAAGTTTATTTATAAAATACTAATATATATAATCTTACTATATATACCTTTATTATTATTATATAAATTCTTAAGGCTATAAATTAAGTCTTTTCTTATTTAGTAATATTTAAGTATTAATAAAAGCCTAATAGTATACTTAGCTAATAAGTTATTCTTAGCTTTTAAGGTATTTAGCTAGCTAAGATATATTACTAGGTTTAAAGTACCTTTAGTATTTAGTATATTAATAAACTTATTAATGTTTTAAATATAAAAGGTTAGTTTCTTTATAGTATCTTTATAAAGCTAGCTATTTATTTTTATTAGGCTTTTTAAATTACTTAAAAATAAGGTTCTATATTAATTAAAATACTAAATCTTTAAGTAAAGGATATTAATATTTAAAAAGGTATTAAAAAGAATATTCTAAAGAATATAAAGCTTACTATTAAGAGCTATTCTTTAATTATATAAATAACTAAGGCTTTTAATAATTATAAAGGTCTTATATAAAAATAAGAAAAGAAAAAATACTATTATTTACTATTTATATTTATAGCTAATATTTTCTAGTAGTAAATAAGTACTTAAATATTTTAAATATATATATATATATACCTAGGCTTTAATAATTAAATTAAAACTAATATTTTAGTACTAAAAGACTAATAACTTAAGACTACTATAGCTATATAGTAATTAAAATATAATTTATTATTTAATTATAATATATACTTTATAATTTAACCTTTATTTCTAAGTCTTTTTAAGTAAGTTTTATTACTTACTTTTTTCTTTAAAATACTTATTACTCTTATATAAAGAATAAAATATAATTTATTAGCTTATTATAAAGTTACTAAGTAGCTACTTACTAATTAAAGGAATTTCTATATACTATTATATATATAGCTTAAGTATATAAGTTAGCTTTTATATTCTTAAAGTAAGCTATTAAGCTAATTATTTATTTAAACTTTATTCTTATTACTATTATATATAAAAGAGTTATTAGTATTATAAGGCTTAGTATTTAGAAACTTATAGTTAGTATAAAGCTACTATAGGTATTATAAATTAAGAAATAATAAGATTTAGCTTTTATAATATAATAAATTTAAATAAAGATTTTTAGTAATATAATAAAGGGTTTAAGCTTTAGTTTATTATTTTACCTTTTAATTAGTATAAGGCTTTAAGGAAAAAGGATCTTTTAATATTATAAAGCTTAAAGTAAATATACTTAAGTATACTAATATACTTTTTATAAAAGTATAAATTAAATATAAATTATTTATATTCTTTATTTTAATATAAAGTACTAATAAATAAATAATAATTACTTTATATTATATATAGGCTTATTTTTAGCTATTATTTATACTAAAGTTAATAAATTTAAAAGAAATTTTATAATAAAGGCTTTTATTAATTAGTAGCTTACTATAGCTACTATACTAACTTAAAGCTTAAGTATCTTAAACTATTATTTAAATAAATAGCTAAAAATAATATATATAAAAAGTAGACTAAATTAAGGTATATTAAATAAAAAAATAATAGCTTTTTAACTTCTAAGTAACTTAAGCTATAAATAAAATAGTAATTTATAGTAATAATAAAGTTAAATTTAGTAATATTCTAAAGATATATAAAGGACATAATAAGGTTATTAAGGCTATTATTATAGTAAGCTTTATTAATAAAGTATAGTATTAAATAATAAGTATTTTTAATCTTTATAATACTTATAGTTATTAGTAGCTAATATAAAGGAAAAATAGTTTTAAAAGAATAATAATTCTATAGTAGTAATAAGTTATAATATTTATATTAATAAGGCTATTTATATAAAAAATATTATAAGATATATAGTATTATAAAGGCTAAAGGACTTATATATATTAAGTTTTATACTTATTATATATATCTACTTTAGTTAATAATAAAGTATATTAATTAACTTATAACTTTATATAAAAGTAAAACCTTTTTTTATTTTAATTATTAAGTTTTAAACTTAATAAGCCTACTTAATAAATACTTTAAGTAAAACTATATATACTTATTATAACTTATAAAACCTAAATAATACTAAAGTAATAAACTTTTAAAATACTTTAAAAGTACTTTATATTTTAAAAATATTTATAAGGATTACTTATTAATTATTTATTTTCTTTAAGTTTCTTTATTAAGTTAAAATAATAATAATAGCTTTAGTAAGATAAAAAATAATATAAGCTATAAGTAATTATAATTAAACTTATTATATAAGTCTTTAAATATTAATTATTTAATTTACTTTTATAAACTAGTATTATATTAAAAGCTATTATTTTATATTATAAGTATTAGTATTAGCTAGTACTTATTTATACTATTAAAGCTATTTTAACTTAAATTAATACTATTAAAATACCTTTACTTTATAATTTAAGCCTTTAAGTATAAATTACTTAAACTATATAATAAGGGTACTTATAAGCTAGTTAACTTACTAAAGGTAAATAGGGCTTTAAAAATAAAAATAGGAAATAAAGTATAAATTTACTAAATATTAGACTTAAAGATAAATAATATAAGTAAGTATTTAAGTAAATAAGACTTATTTAGATAGCTACTTTTTAAAAGTTCTAGTTTAGTATAAATATTATATTATAAAATTTACTTTAATTAAATAAGGCTAATAAAGCTAAAACTAATTTTTTATAATATTCTATTATTAAAAAAGTATTTTAACTAGCTTATAAATTTAGTCTTTTTTTTTATAGTTTATAAAGAAAGCTATATAATTATTTTTAGAATTAAAAATTTATATTAATAACTTAATATAAAGATTATATTAAAAAAGTATAAGTAGTAATATACTAGTAAACTTAGTCTCTTTATTAAAATCTTTATTTACTAAAGATATAATATATAAGAAAAAGGTATATAATAAGCTATTACTAATTATATCCTTATTATTTAGGTTATTAACTAATTTTTAGCCTATAATTATACTAATAAAATTAAGTATAGTATAATTAGAAATAATAATTATAATTACTTAACTATTAGCTAGTATAAACTTAATTAAACTATATATAAGAAATATATTAGAACTACTATTAATAATAATAGCTTATAAGGAACTTAATATATAAAATATAGCTTTACTAGCCTTATTACTCTTTAATATACTATTTAATTTATAATTTATAAACTTATTTAAAATAAAGAAAGTTAATAATACTAAAAAACTAATATAAATATTAAGTAAAGGTATAATATTAAATACTATAAAGTATTAACTTAAAAAGGTATTATTAATTAGTAATAAAGAATTCTTTTATATAAGGTTTAAGCTTATTTATATAATATTAATAATATAGTTATTAATAGCTATATTATATAAAAAGAAATAGTTTACTAAATTAATAAAAGTCTAAAAAAAAAAGCTTATTATAGTAATATAAAAAGTCTTATTAGTATTAACTTAAGTATTATTCTCTTTATTATTTATAATAAAGTATATATTAAAGTAAGTACTCTTTAAATAATACTTAAAAAAAATATACTTATTTAAAATCTAATCTTTAATAAACTTTTATAATAAATTAATAGCTTTAATATATAAAGTTAGCTACTTTAATATATTTACTATAGTTATATAAACTATAAGCTTAATTAGCTTTAATAATTTATCTTTTAAACTAATAATAATAACCTTATATAATACTATAATCTCTTTAGTAAGGAAACTAAAAAAAGCAAATATAGCTAGTAAAGTAATACTAAAAGTTAATATTTATATTAAAGTAATATATTAAAGTTTACTATAAGAAAGAATTTTTAATTAGTTATATACTTATATAAATATATAAGCTATAAAGTCTTATAAACCTTACTTAGGGTTATTTACTTAATAGTTCTTTTTATAGTAAAGATTTATAAATATATTAAAAATAATACTAATTAATTAAGTTAAAGAGCTATTATTAATACTAATAGGCTATAAAATAACTTTATTATTATCTATAAGCTTTATAATATACTATTATATAAGCTCTATAATATAATAATAAGTAAGTATTTAGTTTTTAATAAAATATAACTTTATAATTAGTATAATTTTTATATTTATTTTAATAATATTAATATTAAAGATTTTTTAAAAAAGCTAAAAATACTCTCTTTTTTTATTAATAAAGAAGTTTAAAAGTAGACTAAAATAAGTACTTTTAATAGTAAGAATTAAATAAGGTATAGTTTTTATCTCTTTTAATAAAAAAGTAATTAATAAACTATAATAAGTAAATAATAATAATTTATATAAAGTTTAGAATTTTTTAAATTCTTACTTTTTTAGAACCTTTTTATATTAATCTTATTTTTAATTCTAAAGTACTTATTATTATTTAAATTACTTTTTTTATTATTTTAAATATTTTACTAAATTTTCTTTATAAAAGCTATAGTAGTTTAAGTAAATTAACTTATAGTTTTCTTTATTTATATTTTAGTAAGTATAAGCTACTTAAGCTATATTAAATCTATATTACTAACTAGCTCTTTATAATAAAAAATTATAAGAATTAATACTAAATATTCTTATTATTAGTATAAAAAAATTTCTTAATTTAAAACTTTAAAATTTAAGCTTACCTTTTAAAAATATTATAGAATATAGTAAAAATAAAAAAATAAATATTAGTAAGTTATTTTAAGTATACTTATATTAAAGTATAAAAATAATAGTATTTTACTTAATAATATATTACTAGCTATATAGAGTTTTAAGGTAACTTAAAGTAACTAAAACTTACTTCTTTATATAATAAAACTAATATATATTTTAAAGATTTAAATTTAAGATATTAGTTATATTAATAATAAGGCTTAATAAACTACTTACTAAAGATATAATAGTTTATTTTAATAATAATAATAGCTATTAGTACTTCTTACTAATAATTATTTTTTAAGTTATATATTATAGTACTTAAATTATTAAGCTATACTTTTTAATAAATAAATATTTACTTTATATAGTATTTATAATATAGTTAAGTCTAATATTTCTTTTATAAAAGTTTAATACTTTAGTTTTAGTTCTAATATATACTTTATAAAGATATTTAGCTTATTACTAAAATATATACTTTAATAATACCTATATTACTATAAATCTTATTCTAGCCTACTATAAAGAAGCTTAGTTAGAATATTAAAAAGTAAATATAGCTTTACTTTAGTTTAAAAGCTAATTTAGTTTAGTTTTTATTATTTAACTTAATATATTTTTAAGTACTTAAGGTTTTTTATCTTTTTAGTTAATTAATACTACTTTTATAGTATTTACTTTAATTATAAATTAAAACTTAGCTTATAAATACTAAAGGTAGTAGTTTTTAGTATTATTTAGCTTATTAGTAATAAAAAGCTTAAAAAGCTAGCCTTACTTCTTTAGGTTATACTATATATTTAATATTAGTTCTTATTTTTTATTATAGCTATTAAAAAAAAATATAATAATAATAGCTTATACTTAAAAAAAGAAAATACTTACCTTTAGTTTAAATATAAGTTAAATTAAATAAAGTATTATTATTATTATAGTATTATTTATATTATTTATATTAAAGATAAGATATACTAAAGCTTATTTTATTATATTTAGCTTAATAAGGCTAAAAACCTACTTAATAAATTTTTTATTAAGTAGTACTATATAAAAAGTATTTTATATAAATCTATTTTACTTTAAACTATTAAAGTTAAAGCTAAAGTTCTTACTAAAAGCTAAGGCTATAATTAAATTTTAATAATTAGTCTTTAATATAAATACTATAGTATTACTACTAGTTACTATATTAGTTTTATTAATTTATTATTATTAGTTCTTTATTATACTTTTTACTACCTTAACTATACTAGTATTAGTATTATAGCTTTTTATAATTAATATTAAAAGTAAAGCTTTATTATTTATTACTTTTATTAGTTCTTTATTCTTTTATTATTTATCTTTATTTTATTAGTTTTTCTTTATTACTATTTATATTATTTTAGCCTTATTTTAGTAAATTAACTTTTAAAGTTACTTACTATTTATATATAAACTAATAAATTAGTTTTATATTTATAATTTATTAAGGCTTTAGTAAATAAGCCTTTATTTAATTACTATATAAAAGATACTAATACTTATACTATAAATTTACTTATTACTTTTTATTCTTTTAGTTTAGTATTTTTATAATTTTATTATTAAAGTAATTTTAGTAATATTTTAAGTTTAATTATAAGTATTAAATAAAGTAAGTTTATATTTAATTAAGTATACTTAAAGAATAACCTAAATACTAATTAAGTTATTAATATTAATTTTATTTATATTAAACTAAAAGTAATAATTATATATAATAATAAAAAAATTAAAAAATTAAAAAATTACTATTTATATAATTATAAAAGTAATACTTATAAGCTAAATAAATAAAGATATAAAGTATTAATTAAGTTATATTATAACTAAATACCTAAGTACTTAAATACCTAAGTATATACTTAGAAATTACTTTCTTTATATATATACTACTATACTTACTTATTAAATAATAGCCTATACTTTACCTTTAGGCCTTTACTAACTCTAACTCTAGTATATATAAGGGCTATACCTTTACCCTTTGCTACTATATATATATAATAGTAACTTTTTCTTAAGTACCCCTTATATATATAGGCTAGAATACCAGAGCATTATAAAAATGAGGATTAAGCTTCGGCTTAGTAGAAGCAGCATACGGCCATAACCCCATCTGTGAAATGTCAGCCAGTGATCACCAGGGAGATTTCAGGACCATATTTAGGGGCTCACATGTATAATCCACCTCTCCATGCAGATCAGAAGGGATCATGCTGAATATGATGATCTTGGCGATTTCCACCAAGATGGCAAAACCCACAAGCCCCATGGATGCAGCGACTCCCCACTTCTCCCTTTTCGGTATATACGCAACCTGACTGATGATCCACCACGGGTAACAAGTCAGGATTATATCGCAGACGAGGGAGTTGAGGGTTGCGCCAAGGTGAAGCCAAGTGGCGACGTGCATTGGGATGCACCGACCGGGCAGATGCTTAAGGTCGAACCGGGTGTCGCAGATATCCAGCCATGTCAGGATGAAGAGGGCCAAGTTGAAACAATTGGTCAGCACCATGACCACCCACAGGAGTCCTTTACTCTTCCATCCGGACGTCAAGCGAAGAAGAGTGATGGCGAAGGCTGTCTTGCTCAAAGCGATTGCACCGTACATGAAGCTCACGGCGGTGAAGTGGATTGCCTGTCCATGGGGGCTTCCGTCGAGAACGTTGAAGCCGTATGCGGGGCCAGCTGCACCAAAGCCATTCGACATTAACAAGAAAACCCAGGCCGCAATTACTGTTCAAAGTAGGGATCAGCACATCGCACCAAATTCATGTTCTATGTTGTCAATGTGTCCCGCGAGGTTGCGACGGGAAATGCGGCCAAAGAGTGACGGAACTTACGAACATAGTCATCCCGCCATAATCCACGGTAATGCTGTACCCTGGCCCAGAGTCTAGTGAAGAGAAACACCGTGGTGAGCGATCCACATGTCGAGTGGACTACCTTGGCCAACTCGACATATCCCGAGCGGAGCACAAATGGTGCGACTGTCATTTTCGAAGAATTCGACGCTTTCTGCAGCCGGCACAGCGGGAACTGAGCTTTGGCGACAAAAGGAAAGATGGACGTGCACAAAAAGACGATACCGGAGGACGAGAGTCAGGGGAATCGGCGGCCATGCGCCCGTATTTCTATCTCCATGGAACCGGGTCGCCCAGGTTCCACTCTTTCGCGCAGTGTCGGATGGTAAAGTACAGGCCCCATAAGAATTTTGGCGAGAACATTGGTCAACCGAGCTCGCTACAGCAGACCAGGGGGCTCACTGCAGTACGACATTGAACCAACAGGTCTCCTCTGTAGCCCAAACAAGGACTCGTCCCGCTTTGCCGAGAGAAAATTTCCTAAGTTTGCAAATACGCCTGTAATGCACATGAATGCAAGGCTCCAAGTAATCCTGATGCGTTGAAATGTTGCGAGGTGAGCGGGCAAGTATTTGAAGTTGCCTCTTTCTCACTCTATTCTCAAAAGGTATTCTTTAAAAAATGGAGGACAATAACATTGCAAAGACACTCTTGCATGCATGAGCTTGTCACAGCATGTCACTTCCATACAGGGCAACCGAGAGACAATCTCAACATGCGAGTGAAATAGTTAAAAGATGTCATTCAATTTGTTGAAGTGGTGGGTATCCCTTTAAACTCCTTCCGTGCTATTTAGCTCCATGCAATGCTCGCTGCCATCCCTTTGACGACCAATTGACCTGTCCAGATGCTCCAGCTCCTAAACAACAATAACCGTCGGCTGCAAGTCGGGCATATCAACTGGATATACCTTTACTTCCACGCCAGTCTTATTCTTTCCCAAGACCATTTCCGACTCGCCTTGCCCAGTGTTGGACATATCAATTGTGTATACTTTTACTTCCGCCCCTGTCTTGCTCTTGTTCTTGCTTCCCTTTCCCGAAACCCTTTTTGGCTCGCTTCGCCCGGCGCCGGTCTTCAGCTCCAGGAACTGCCCCACGAGGCTCTCCACTTGCTCACCGAAGCCCTTGAATCGAAGGCCAAAGGTGTCCTCAGCCAAGCTCGCATCGATCTCGATCTCAGTGGTGCCTACGCTGCCGGTCTTCACTAGCAGCCTCGTCTTCTCGGCAGCAGGGAACGACCTGGCCGCCAAGTCCTTCGCGTCGTTCCACCTAGACTGCTGGCTGAGGATGTAGCTCTCATTGCCAGGCACGTTCACCGTGTCGATGGCGGCGGCGACGTGGCACCTGGCCACGTCGTCAACGTGCACCGTCGCGCCGGCGAATGGGCCGAACCTCTTGCCCAGGAGCATTGCAAGCACCATGGCGTTGGTGCCCTTCATGCATTCCGGGGTAGTCGAAGCCATGTCGTTGCGGCCCAGGACGAAGGACGGGTGAAGGTGGACGACGTCAAACGCCGGCCGCACCGTCTCGCACCACGTCTCGGCGGCGTGGAGGGCTGCTATCTTGGAGTTGGCGTATGCTGCGAACTCGGAGTGGTAGGGCCCTG
This sequence comes from Diaporthe sp. HANT25, assembly GCA_013435955.1. Lineage (NCBI taxonomy): Eukaryota > Fungi > Ascomycota > Sordariomycetes > Diaporthales > Diaporthaceae > Diaporthe > Diaporthe sp. HANT25. The sequence goes on along the minus strand of JACBFG010000011.1, from coordinate 859,949 downwards.
ATGTGAAGGGGACGCGGTCCGTTGGCCTGACCGGGGAACCCTTGGGGCGTGCCTCGGTGCCTTCCATCTGGGCTACTGGGATGAGGGCCACGATGGAGGAGGTGATGACGACCCTCCTCACGGTGCCGCAGGTCTCTGCTGCCTCGAGCAGGCTCTGTGTGCCGCGTACTGCTGGGCCGATGAAGAAGTCCTCGGCTAGTTGGCTATCGATGGGTGGCTGTTGGGACCCTGTCACCAGGGGAGAAGCAACATGGATGACATGTGTCACGTCGTCCATGGCATCGTCGTATGCTCCCTCGGCGGTGATGTCGGGTACGATGGTGAAGGTGAGTCGTTGGCGTTGCTTGCTGGTTATTTTCGAGGCAAGCCGGCTCAACAGCCGGCTTGCTTTTGCCTCTGATCTCACTGCAACGCGGACAGTGAGACCGGTCCTGAGAGCATGGACAAGTGTTCTGAAGCCCACATGGCCGGTGGCGCCTGTAATGAGAACCAGATTTGTCGAGGATGTTGACTGTGCCATGGCTAGTTTCGCTCGATTACAATACCAAGGAAGGTAATGATATCAAATATTGAGCGAATATGTCTTCTACTCAAGAAAATGGAAGATATAGTCGATAGAGTAGCCAGGTTGTGAGAACAAAGCAGGGGCAGAGGGGGGGCCTATATTACTATGGCACATGTCAATGTAACCCCATGCTGACAGGGGCCCAGACCAGGGTGACGCCCACGAAGTCGCATCGAATCTCAACATGCGGCTTTGACCGCGGGATTGGCTGTGGGTCTAGACCAATGGGATAGGGGCCATGCATTAAGTGTGCTAGTCAGCCTTAAACATGTGGCCTATGCTCCTTCAGTCGAGATGACAATCATGCAGGAAGACGCTTCTCCTGAGATGGGCCTGGGCCAGGTCAGCCGGCCGTGGCTGACACCAAATCTGCATCTCGCCCCTGGATCACGCGGTGGCGGGTACCTTAGGTTGTGTATGAGTGGCTCTCCGCAGAGCTGGACCAGTATGGCCTTGGTCTCAAGTGCTAGTTTCAATAGTGCTTGCGAGCGAGTAGAACGCACAGATGGGGTGGGACAGTTTCCCCCGCTGGGGGACTGTCGCACGGTTTGTCGCTCTCCCGCTTTTGACTGGTTGTCACGCTGCTTGCGCGTCTGGCGCGCATATTGGTTTCTTGATCACTTTCTCCGTTCCGGCTGCAGGTCGTGCAGTATCTTGTTAGAGGCCTTGAGGTTTGTTTTCCCGCGACTCACAGGTGCCGATCTACTGAGATTCTCAGCTTGTGTATGTACCGCCACCCCGATGAGGGCGTGCGCAGCTGAGCCGGGTGTGTTTCTTTGTTCCTCGAACGAGATCTTGAGGAACTTCGGCAGAGTTACTTCATCTGAGGTGGCATGGTCTGGATCTCGCTCCAATAGATTGGCACCAGCGCCATTCCAGATAGCCGGGACCAAACGGTTATGGGAGATGGTCCAGACCAAGCGACCAAGCCTTGTGGGCTTGAGGCTGAGATCTCGACCTAAGTCGAGACGGCCCAGCCGCTAATTCTTTCACTATGTGAGCTAGTTAGCGCTGGTCTAGACTTTCCTGCCGAATAAAGAGGCTCAAGAGGCAGCTGTGATCTCTCGGGACTCCAGACTCCCACTTCCCGTGGACGTGCTCAGCGCGTGGCTTGTCTTACTGCCCTGTAAAATTCAGATGATAACAGTGGCCGTCAGCGTTGAGTGGTTGAGAAACTATACCCCGCAGTCTTACTGAGTAGTTGAGACGATTGGCGCCTAAAATCCCTTCACTTGTGCAGGTTCCGACGAGCAGGACCCTCTTGTGCTCTGAAACAAACAGGGTGTGGTGTTTGCCTTCGCCGCCGGCCGACTTTCTGCGAAGGAAGCAACCGCAGGATCATCCTCCTCTGACGTCTTCCCAAACGACCCAGTTGGCGACCCACACTTCTGGTCGCTCATATAAGCATCCGTCGCTCGGCCAAGAAATGTAGTGCGAGCTGTCCGAAATTGTGCAGACAGACAAAGGAAAGATTCGAACTATATTTGATTAGACTCATGCGTGGTTAGCTCCCCGCCCTTTTGTACTAATCCATTCCAGTAGGGTTTCTCGAGAATCCGCCATCCAAAATAAGAAAGGAAGACACTGCCAAGCGATTTTAGTCGTCTGATCTCACGGACGCGGATTCACAGACTGAGAAAAGAGCCTTCACCGAGCCATCTGAACTTATGATTCGTCAATTTACTTGCTTCTCGAACTGAGTCGAAGCATCGCTCATCCCGGGAAGAGGCCTCTGCATTGCCACTCATTATAGACCACTGTTCAATGGCAGTGTGTCTCCATTTCGAGACGACCCAAATTCAGGAGCCCCTGACTCAAACTGGCGTGTAGATTTGCTAGCAAACAATATCCACATGTTTCGCTCTCATTGCCCAAAGGAGCGTATTTTCAATTGCCTAGGTACTAAACACAACACCTTCTTTACTCGATGCGCCTGTCATCGTCTTTTGCTTTTCTATTAATATAACATATTGTATCAAATGCTTCTTTGAATATGTAATCGAGGTCATTCTACCACTATGAAGTATGAGCAGTGAAATAGCTGCGTGTTGCGTAGACATCCGCATTTATGTAGATGTGGTTGTGTGAGGTCAAATTAAACAACACAACGGCCCGAATCTTTCTCAAAACCATGAAAGGTAAGATGAACCCAGATCTCGAGGATCATTGGGCGATCTGGCAAGATCTCAATGCGTTTGAAGTGCAGTTCGTCGGACGTCCGGTTGGTTGTGTGATTGATTCTCTTGGTAAACGTGTTTGGGCGGCAAAGTCGTATTCGCTTTCTACCTTAACTGTGCAAAGGTAGATAAAAGAGCTCTGAAACATGCATTTAACTGGCTATTGATCAATTTGATCGCTGTTCATCCACACGTTCAGTGCAATTACCTCATCGGCAACGACTGAATCTGCGCGATTGAAGTGCTTAAAGCTGCCAGCAGGGCATGAGGTTCCACTGGTTTCTTGGCATAGTGAGTTCATACTGCTAGGTCTGTGGCAAAGCAGGAGAAGAGACACGCTCTAGATCGTGGGAATTCATGCCATCTCCTCAGGTTGGCCGCCGTCACTATCTTGCCCGGGATTGGCTTCCTCATAATGCGCCCATTTGACAAAGCGATAGTATAATGCAGCAAGAGCCGCCCCAAGCGCCGGGCCAAGCCAATAAATCCAGTGGTAGCCGGGGAAGCTTCCGCCTGCCACAGCACACCCGAAGCTGCGCGCCGGGTTGAGAGAGCCTCCAGTATAGTAGACACCTGGATTCATGATAAGAATTAGGGATCTCGATCTGGTGCAAGATACAAACCTACCCGTTAATTCTGCAAGGAACAGCGACAATCCTATTCCCACGGGAGCGATGAAAGTGTCCTTGGATTTCTCAGCTGCGAGCATGAGGATGACAAAGACCAGCTGTGCGGTCATGAACATCTCGATGAAAAGGCCCTGCGCAATCGATGTCCCCGGCGCGAGGACAGTGTTCACTTGTGATAGATCGGCCCCAAACATCGCTGCGACCAGGCCTCCTGCACACATCGATGCTAGTACCTGCGCAGGAACAAGGAAGGCTGTGCGCAGCCAAGGCACTTGGCCAGATAGGCTCATACCCAACGACACCTAGAGCAAGCTTAGCCCACGTTATGCAGTAGTGGCCGACGGACTGCCATTTAGCCTTTCACTTACTGCAGGATTGAACAGTCCGCCTGATATCCGGTAGAACGCCCAGGCGTTGACCAACAAAGAGAGGCCATACACCAGTGCTGTAAAGACGACTGACTCGCTGCTGATGCCACCCGCGATCGCAGGAGCTGGGGTCTGGTTGAAGACCACGGTCTGACCGGAGTAGCCCAACCACAAGAAGAAGAACGTGCCGACGAACTCTCCCGATGCAGCTATTAGGTGAGCTGTGAGGGGGCTGATGTGGCCGCCTCTGACGCGAGGCGTACCCGAGTTGTGCGCCCGGCTATCTGGGAATTTCATTTTGCAAACTACTCAGCAATGCAGATTAGGCTGGAACCGAGGTGGAAGCGTTGCGGTAGATGAAAATACCCAGACATGTTGAGTAGCTGGTGTGGAAAGACGCAATAGGACTATTTAGTATGAGTGACAAACGTTGCAACAAGCGACAGGCTGCACTCGCTGTGAGCAGAGATTCAATCACAACCAAGCATCCAAGACTGGCACAGAATGATTCTATGACGCAGTGATACGCGGAAGTTCTTCGCGTTGTTCGCAGTTTTGGCACGATGTCACCACGTGCCTGTCAACAATTTCCCGAGCCATCCCTGGGCGCTGCCAATTGGTTTTTATCTAGAGACGCATTTTTGACAACTTTTTTCACCGAGCACTGGCCTCGGTCAGATTTCTACTGATATTTTGCTCTGTTTGGTTCATCCCCTTGCGTGGGTCGGTCCGCATCCAAACATAATCATGGATCTGGATAATTCAAGTTGGACTTCAAGTGATGTGATGCGGCACGCACTTCGATTTTCATCAAGGTCAGAGGGCTAGTGCACGATTCTTGGGTTGTGTGGTAACATTGGACAAGCAACATAGTGGCAATGACCCCGGGTCTGTCCTATTACAAATCAAATAAACGTGCCGTACCCGAGTAAAGTCCGGGTGGCTAGCCATGAGTACCATGCCGCTGACAGTGTGATGACGACAAAAACAGCCAGGGCTTTCCGCAAGAACGTTGCACAATCGGCTTTTCGACATGAGATATGACACCGATTCCTTTCACTGTCAACTCCAAAGCCGATATGGTTGTCTGCGAAGCCGGGTGAATATGCCTCTCCTGCAGCTCGTTGCGCTAACGTCACTCGCTCTTCATAGGAAAGATAAGTCATGTCATTGATGTGATTCTGTGCTTGGTGTAATTCAACCCGGACGATATACAAAGATGTAGATATGGACTGCTTTTGCTCTGTGTGGGATCCTCGGCATCAATTCGCTATGAAGGCGCGGATCTACGTCGCAACGTAATTCGTCCGGCCTTAATACCTCGGGATAGATCCACTCGTACTACTACTACGACCTCAGTATTCAAATACGCAACATGAAGTGCTATGAATTTGGCAGAACGTTGCAGACTTTCACTGATCTGAAGTAATGGAATCAAAAGAGGGTCTAACACCCGAAGCTGGCCAACTCTACCTCATGTGCCATTCATTGCATGTACAAGTTTCCATAACCTTGTCATTGCGCTTTGCTCTTGCCATGCTCAGTAGTAAGACTTGAGTGATATCCATTATCCTTCAGCACAAAGTCGTCGGAGATCTTATTAGTCAAACTCTATCCTCAATGAATCGTGGGCTTCTCAATGACTTAAAACTGCAAGGATTGGAGATGGTCAGCATAGTCTGATCCGTACAGCGACAAGGGGAATATGGGCATGCGGAATCGGAACTTGTCTAGAAAGATGACTCATTGCCAAAAGAAACATCAAGCTCAAACGTGGAAGGGCCAGTAGGATAACATAGACAACATTTTGTCTGAGGTGGCGTTTAGAGTACGCAAGATAAGTTTCAATGAGTTGGAAAGAATGGCCTGAGTGCCGGGCCTTACCCATAGTAGTTGCTAATGGCGTTCCTGATCAAGTTCCCAGAGGACTTTGAATTGTAGCTTTCCTTGTTGCAATCTTTCGTTCTATACAAAATCATTGCCACCAATTACAAGCTTGACAGCTTTGGTCTTTTAGTTCTTGAAGTAGTCATATCTATGAACATCATCCCATTCTCCCAAGCCTCCGAAAACTATATGAACCCCATTGTATTTCGCATACCACGGCAAGTTGGCACCTCATGATGCAACCCGTGATCAATCTAGGATGCTATCATTCGACACACGAACAACTCTTTGTCACACAAAACCATTGTACAAAACGATTGAGTCCAAATTGCCAGGCACCATCTCCCTGATACCATACCTTGGTCAAGGCAAGGGAAGGCGTACGAGTGATTCAGACGGTCAAGCTGACACGTCCTTTCGAAGAACTCAGAGCCTACAACCTTACTCGCAGATCTTGTAACCTTACCTCTGCCTCATAGATCCAGCAAGGTATTTGATTCTACCTTACATCAGTTGGAGACCGAGACACAATTCAGCTTCTCCTCGACACACCTTCATCGCAACGTTCTCGTCACCCACGGCGACCGGGCGCAGGCGACGACTTTGAGATCCTCTTTTCGTAAGTATGAAATGACATCCCATGGCCGCGTATTTTATAGCCTATCATCCCGCAACCATCTTTCTTCAGGTGCACCAGCCGTCAATGGGTGAGATCCTGAGTTCTCAAAAGGGGAAATGCTTCAAATCCAACGACACTACCTGTGCTGCTATCCCGAAACCCCGGCCCAACTCATCCTCTCCCGACACTCGTATTAATAACCGCCAAACAGCTGATTGAAATCGTACAGAAAAATTCCCTTCGGATCAGAAACGCTGCAACCTCGAAAATGCGCTCCTTCGAAACTGTTCTTGCCGTTCTCGTGACGGCCATGGTCAAAATCGCGTTCGCCGTTCCTGGACTCCACGCCACGACGATGATCCTGGCAACCACCTTGGTCGACGTCGTCGTCTCTTCCGGTTTCCAGCACACCGTGATTCCCGCTCCTGGGCAGAACCAAGCTCCACACGCCAAGCCCATGAATTATACGGCCGGCTGCTTCAACGCTACCACCTTCCCCCGGACAGGAAGCGGCAACTCCAGCTTGGTTCCGTGGACCGCCCTCACGAATGAGAGCGACCATGAGTCTGAGCTCGCCCTGTTCTACACGTTCTCGACCATCTGCAAGAAGATGAGCGCCACGATCCTGACCCGCGACATACCAGTAAGTCTAGCCGTTGCGGCTTCCCTCAGATCCCAACCTTAAAGAGTCTGTTTCCTAACACTCTCAGTACACTCACTGCGAGCCTGACAGCTACACCAACGGCAAGTATGGTATCATCGGCCAGATGATGTACCTTGGCCCGCAAGATACGTACGACATGCGCGGCAACTACGACCTCTGCTTGGGGATTATGGACCTTCCGTATGGTTGCGCCTACGGTGGCCTATTTGAGGAGGTCTACTTCTGGCATTACTCTCCTAATAACACACAGTACTGGAACGTCCAGGCGCGGGCTATTCGAGGCCCCTGCCCGGACTGCACCGGGGGGTTGCTCGTCTGACATGCTCATGAGGTCGTGAGTTCTGGGGCAGGGAGACTACGACGATCGTGAAGATTCTGGGTCTAGCTTGAGAGGCGGTTTCGATGAGATGGGGAGGCTTCAGAGGTAGATGAATTCATCCGGCGTTGCATTTTTTCAAAAACCCCAGCTCGCTCGCGTCGTGACAAGCTCCATGCTATCTTATCTTGGAAAGTGACCTGGCCCTCAAGCCCTGCCTGTCAAACTGGAACACCTCAAGTGGCCACCCGTGTTGATGTCTCGCGCATCAGGTCTAGAACATTACCGGGGTCGAACCCCATGGAAAGCCACCGATTGGTGCCCGTGGAGCGGAAAGCGGGAGGTGATTGTGGCACCTCGGCTCGGTAGGGCAGCAGATGGGCACCGCAGAGGGTGCAACCTGAGATGTGTGCTAGCGAGGCAGGATGATGAAATAGTAGTGTGAGAGCGATAATGCGCCGGTCGCATGCAGGCGCCAAGTGAGTCATGATCGTATGACTGGGAGTTGCTATCACATACGTTGCCGATATTGTGGCAGTTCTGCCCTGTGAGACATGTCATGGGCCTTTGGGGAAGTGGTTGCGTCTCGAGTAATGGCCGTGTTCTGCTGATCGAAGGGTGTTTCTTTTTATTTTTCTGAGCTGCTGACAGAAGTACTCTTGACCGGTTATCATCGAGGCAGGTGAATCTAGACAGGGCTCTTTTCCCAAGTCATGCCAGTTGCCGCTGGTGAGCACTCATATGTGTTTCATCTTGCTGGTGGTATTTGGTAATGTCCTACCACGAAAGTGTATAAACATCGAGAGCTTATATGTGGCGGTGACGGCTGTGCCCTTTGGAATCAGCCCCGTTAGGTGGTCAGGATGGCTTGTCGTGGGGGGTAAAATGGGGGAATGAAGAAGGAGGGTTGCTTGGTGTCCACACTAGCTGCCACCGTAGGCCCGTCCCGCAGTCATCGGTAGCTTCCGACAGGGGAAGCGGATCCTCCACACGCACCTGGGCATGTGCACCTGGGGGTGTTGACGGGCAGACGGGGTGCAAGCAAGTGCAAGCAATTGCGTTGCGTTGAGCAGCACAGGGACAGGGACTGGGACTCCGCACTCTCGACAGGTCTCCACTGTGACACAATCACTGGCTGCAGCTTGTGCTCTGCATGCGAAAATCTGATCTCGTCGTCGATGCTTCTTCGGATGCATTTGCATTTCTCCGCCTCCATCGCCATTTTCATCCATCATCGTTCCCCATCAAAAAAACCCCTCCGCCTCGCATAAAGAGAAGCCGCTTGGAAGCAGAAGCAACGAGCAAAAAGGGCCCACAGTGACATCTCCCACTTTGATACATACAAACTCCTGGTCCTATGCGGACCTCGTGAGAAGTCGAGAATGTCCAACGGAGCTTCGAGCCCCCTGGGCGGGAGCAGCGATGGCGACGTAGACATGGACACCGACACCCTCGTCAACGGCAACGACGACGAGGCAACCCCGCGGCCCGAGCCCATCAACGAGAATGCGCCCGTCAACATAATGCCCCTGCTCTCGAGGCACCAGTCCAAAGCAGAGCAGCACGACGTATGCATTATCGGCGCCGGCCCGGCGGGTCTCATGCTCGGGTATGGAGAACAACCACCAACCTCTCACTCCGTCTCATCCAGTTGCGTCCTATCCCGACATTGAAATTTCCATCCCGAGGACTACTCATAGATAGCCGTACTGACATTCACAAGCCTGGTCCTCGCACGCTTCGGCATTAGGCCTCTCATTCTTGATGAGCGCGTCGATCAGACGCCCGTGGGCCGCGCAGACGGCCTCCAGCCCAAGACCATCGAGACACTGCGCATGCTCGGCCTGGCCGACACCCTTCTTCAGCAGAGCGTCAAGATCTACGATATCACCATGTGGCAGTCCCTGTCATCATCCGGGGAGTCCGAGCTCCGACGGGTGGGTAGGGAGGTCCACTACCCTGCCTTCATCGTTGATCTGGTCGACCCTTTCGTCCTCATCGGCCACCAGGGCATGGTCGAGAAGGCCTTCGCCGACGACCTTGCCAAGCGCGGCATCAGCGTGCGGAGGTGCCACAAGCTCGATTCGGTCAGCGTCAAGGACGGCGGCACCATGGAGGTCCAGAGCCAGTTCAATGTCACACGGGACCTGAGGGCCTTCGACGCGACATACCTTGTCGGATGCGACGGGGCCCACTCACGGGTACGGAAGTTGATCGTCGGGCCGTCGGATCCGGGCGCCCGTGACGACCCGGATGAGATGTCGGTCTGGGGCGTTCTTGACGGCGAGGTGGACACCAACTTCCCCGACATATGGACGAAATGCGTCGTCTTCTCGGAGCAGTTCGGCAGCGTTTTGATCATCCCGAGGGAGCGGGATATGACACGGCTGTACATCGAAATGAGGCCGGACGCCGAGATACAATCGGCCGACTCGAACCCGGCCCGCGTGCAGGGCGCCATCATGCGCCGGGCCGCTCAGATTATTGGGTCTAATGGGAGAGGGCCGTACTGGATCCGATGGAAGAGAGTCGAGTGGTTCGGCCAGTACCGCGTCTCGCAACGCGTCGCGCCCAGGTTCTCCTGCCCTGTACCTAAACCCCCAGAGTCAGCCAGACAACAAACGCCCACCCCTGCCACCATCAACGAGATCGCCGACGATAACGAAGACGAACACCGAATCTTCATAGCCGGCGACGCCGCCCACACGCACTCGCCCAAGGCCGCACAGGGCATGAACACGGCCCTTCACGACAGCTGGAACCTTGCCTGGAAGCTCAACCTCGCCATCCGCGGCCTGGCGAAGCCGTCGGTCCTCCTCGAGTCGTACTCCTCTGAGCGGCAGAAGATCGCGCGCGACCTGGTCGCCTTCGACTTCAAGCACGCGCAGGAGATGTCGCGCGGAAACCCTGCCGCGCTGGCCGACAACTTCCGCAAGAACGTGCGCTTCATCTCGGGCGTGGGGTGCGAGTACGCGCCCAACGCGCTCAACCTCGAGCCGCAGGGCTTTGACGACTACGACGACGGCAGCGCCAAGAACAACGGCATGGATGACTCCGGGGTTGCAGGCGGCACGGGCTTGCCGCAGCTCGGGGCGCGGCCCGGCTGCACGCTGCCGCCGGGCAAGGTGTCGCGGTACATCGACGCCAACCCCGTCGACGTGCAGCTCGACATACCCGTGCTGGGCCAGTTCCGGCTGTACTTCTTCATCCCGGACATCCTTTCTGCCCCGGCGGCAGCCTTCCTGGTGTCGCTGTGCGGCGCCATCGCCGAGCCCGAGAGCCTCATGAGCAGGCTGTCCGCCGCCGCGGGCAAGAGCTACCTCGAGAGGCCGCGGGTGCCGAGCCACGAGGACATCTTCAAGCGGCCGGAGCGGTACATCGCGGTGAGCCAGTTGTTCGCCTTCGCGCTGATCAGTAAGTCTTCTCTACCTCACATGCCAGTCCCTCCCTACCCACCGCCACAACCCACGACCGACTTGGGAACTTCATCACAAAGTATACTTACTGACCTCCATCCCTCCCCCACAGCATCAACATCAAAGCACCTCTTCGAGATCTCCGACCTCCCCGCCATCCTCGCCCGCTCCCCCTGGACCATCTACCTGGACGACATGCCCGACCTCGACACGCGCGGCCTGACCTGCACGGAAAAGTACCTCGGCGCGCCGCTGCAGGACGGCGAGGTCGCCATCGTCAACGTGCGCCCGGACGGCTACGTCGGCGCCGTGCGCAGGTGGGACATGAGCCCCGGCGGCGGCGCCTCCGAGGACGCCATCGAGACAGGCCGCGAGGCCGCCCGCTGGCTGGACGCGTACTTTGATGGCTTCCTGCAGGTGCCCTGAGTTGGTCAGTCTTGATGACGAAGGTGGCGGCGTTATTGGTGATCGCTCATGATGTGTGCATGGCCACAACTCATGCTCGCTAACTCGCTGATATGATATGCCATGGTGACAGGCCTTCAATTGCTGGCTTAAGCTGGAATACTCGGCAATAAAAGTCCTGGCGGCGGTGCAGGTAGACTCTAGCTGGTAGTTCTCTGCCGATACCCTGGAACTTGATCACGTCTCACCAAACAAACAAGTACACAATATGGTAATAGACTTAAATTGGGTTCTGCTATGGAGTGCTCAGCTGACGAGAAAAAGCAATACCTGCCATAAATGAGTCCCAAAAAAAGTCCTGTAAAAGATAGCGAAAGCGGTTCCTGGCTTCATCTGGCGCTGACACCAACCAAGATTTTGTCTTCCCCCATAGCACCCAACCGAGTGGTCTGCCGACCCAAACATGACATAATAGTGGGCAGAATGCGGCACACACATGTGTAAATGATGCACCGGCCAAGTGTTCAGCATCTCCTCTCCACCAAATTTTCTCAAACCTTGACCCGGAAGAGGTACCGAAGGCGCACCTGCGATACGTCGTATGCGATGTACTCGTTGTACTGCAAGTACGCTCCGGGTACATTGGTCGGACCAGGGAGCTTTCGGCTCGTGTCAGGCATCTTGATGCCCTTCAGAGAAGAATGAACGCACTCCGCATCTTTCCACACCGGCGGCCCCGTCATGCCTTTGCCAAATGTCGACCAGACACCCTTGGCCTTGGCGTGAGCCGCTGCGTTGTACTCCGAATGAGTGAGCTCCTGCATGGGCTTGCCCAGCTCGGCCTCGCACAGCAGAAGAAGTGCTGTGCCTTCAGAGATACAGGGAACGCAGTAGTTTATGCTCTTGCTGCTCATGTCTGCGAGGTAGATTCCCTTGTCGAACATGTATCCAGACACAGGCGCCTCCGGAGGTGCAATCCGTAGACCTTGGCTCAGGATTCCGCCGTAATTGGTAGCCCGGCTCCCATGCCACAGAAGACGACGGTCAGCAATCTTGTCAGAGATGAATCGATTCTTCTCGCCCTGGCGCTCGATGCGGAAGATGTTCTGGATATTGTAGTTCACCGCGTGCGTGTGGCCTCGCGTGTTCACGAGGTAATCTTTCAGGTGCTGGAACTCGGTCCCGTTGGGGTCTAACGCCGTCATCTCCTCCATTCCGAGGCCACGATACTGTCTGTCCAGAGGGTGCAGACTGTTCCGCTCATCGATTTCCGACTTCAGAATGTTGGACGCTTCCTTCATGTCCGCCAAGGTCTCGAGAAGCTCTATTTCCCGCTTGACCGTGTTCTGATCGTTGATGATTGGCGGGCGATTGCGGCCGAAACTGTGTGGGATGAGAGAATAATATCGGTTGGAAAGGTCTTCAACAGACATGACATTGCCAGCAGCGACTGCAGCGGCAGGGTTATCCATAACGACTGAGAGGTCCTTCAGCGTTTGGAAGCCTCGCATGATGGTGGCCTTGCTGAGCTTTCCCAAGGGGAGTTTGTTCAGGTCATAGTTCATGTCAGTCATTGCTGCGGCAAAGTACTTTTGGTTGAAGATTAGTTGCATGAGCTCCTGAACCTCAGGCTGAAGCGTGCAAGGAGGCGGACCTTCTCTTGTCGCTCCCTTCCCACCAGATGGTTTGACATCTTCTTCTGAGTCAGAGTCTGGCTGGTAGCTCTTCTCGAGGAAGACATATTTCTTGGGAATAGGGTCGTCCATTCGATTTGCCCAGAGCAGACCCGACTTTTCCTTGAACTTCTTCTCAAATTGCGTCTTCGCATCTGAGAGGGAGCCATTTCCAAGAATCTTGTTCAGGCCACGTTCACCCACTCGTCCCCACCTGGTCCAGGTTTTGGCATCTCCGGCGGAAACAAGGACCTGAAGAATGTCAGTCGGCCGCCACGGCTAGGCAAGATGACCCAGCTTGAGCACTTACTTGAATGCGATAGAATTTGTTGTTGTTTGCCCCTGCATTGGTTTGATTGAGTGACGCGTCCCAGATGACACTGTCATCATCAACGTGCACCCCATATCCAGTGAGAGAGCAGCCTTCATCAACAGGCACCTGAACATCCCATGATTTTGCAATTTGTTCCTTGCCGATGGCAGCAGCCTTGCCTCCCTGGGCTACTTTCTCTAGCTTTGTCTTCTTGGCGTCAGGCTCGCGGCTCGAGTCCGTTGCAGCGGTGGATGCCTGACGCTTCATAGGAGGATGGTTTGTGGCAGGAGGCTGGGTGGAGGAAGGATTGGTGGAAGAAACGACGGTATTGTTGCCATTTGTGGTTCCATTCTGGGAGGCATCTTCAAAGAGGTACTGAGCCTCAGGTTGCTTTGCGTTTGACTGCTCAGAGTCAAGCAACCACTCGAGGCTGACGATAAAAATGCCACGATCCTTGGCCTGCCAGACTTTAGTGCACAATTTGTCGAAGTCAGCCTGACTGGTGACACAATGCGTGGTATCTGCTGTGACAGACTTTGCAGGCTGTCCACCCAAGCTGGCAACCTTGTCTTCCAGAGCGGACTGTCTGTAGCCGGTGAACCTTCCACTAAAAGCGATCACGCAGCCATCAAGTGGCAGTGCTCCACTCGCTGGAGGGGCTGTGGCTGCAGCCTTCTTTGCTTTGGGTGGCATGCTGGGGTGTCTTAACAGTTGCAACATGGGTAAGTCAGCAGGGTCAATCAGACTGCATCCCCCTGACTAAAATAGCCATGGGACAAAGGAGCAGGATCGGGATGCCAACCTCGAGAACAGAATGAGATCGGAAGGGTGGATGATGAAATGATGAATTGACTGATCAGACTTTATTCAATTGACCATTGGGACTGATGTTGGCCGATGCAGTGGGATCTGTCCCATGCGATGGTGAATGACGGTGGTCAGGCCCTGCCGATGGAGAACGTAAGGGTCTCGGACAGGGGCGAGGGAATGGTCGAGGGCTTGAGAAGTGCACGAGGTAGAAGAGAAGTAATTGGCAGCAGGAATCGACAGCCGAGTCGGAGGAGGGGATTCAGGAGAGAAGGACCCTTAAAAATGAGACAATGCAAGAGGCTGAGAAATTGCAGACGAGGTGTTGACATTTGATGCTCACCGCGACCGCGTTCCTGCCTGCGAGTGGCTTTGTGCAGCCCTTTCCCTTTCGGGCGTTAACTCTTAGGCTGCAGCAGGCAGCAGCTCCCATTCCCTAGCCAACCCCTCACCCCTGCCTGGGGACAAAGACAGCGCTCCTTCCATTCACGTCACGCCCTCACGTGTTCTGTCCAACAGTGAATGCTGTATTCTGCTCGCTGCAGCCTTGTCCATCCTTGCCTGCAACCCAAGTCATGGTAAATTCCGTCATTCCTACCTGGGACCTTCCAGAGGCACCTTGAAATCCCTCGAGGTTTTCTCTGCACTGGCTCATTTCTTCTTTCCTCCTCTGCAGAGCTAGGCAGACTGTGTCAGTCTCAAACAAACCGTCCTCTCAAGTCAATGCGAACGACTTCGTCCAGCTGCACCAAACGCACAATCTTGGCAACGTCAAGATGATGTCTCCGACTTCACATTTTGTCCATATGCCACGCGAGCTTCTAGATAATGTCACCAGCTCGTTGTCAACCCAGGACTTCAACGCACTTCGCCTCTCTTGCAAGGAGCTCGAGGCCAAAGTCTTCCCTTACTGGGCCAATTGCTTTTTCAAGAAGAGACAGTTCAGTAAGCAGTCATGTCCTTCCAATCTGCTCGCCATACTTCTGATTGCTTGTTCAATATGAATACCTGCTGACCCATGGTAGTGATTGATGAATTCTCCCTGCAGACTCTTGTCGACATTTCACAGCATGGTGCCTTGTCCAAGGTCATCACACATCTCATCATTGGTCTTGATGAGTTACGGGCCGTCGACTACCAAGTCTCACAGCTGCAGTCCCTTGACGAGTTCCATCGATGGCGAACTGCCGACTGTGCACAGAGGGCTCTTCTCAGCGGAGGTGGTGCAGTCGATCTCCTCTCACAAGCCCTAGCCAATCTGCCAAATCTGAAGACCATCGACATTCGTGACTTCAATTCCAGCACCCGCTTTCGAGATGCAACCCCTGGGAAAAGGGTGCCCCCCTGGCGGAGCTATGGCTCGTCCCGGTACCAGCAGTGGCCTCAGACAAGCCCCTGGCTCTTGAGTCTTGCCTCTGAGACAACCTTCCTTGACACCGTATTCCTTGCTGTCCTTACCGCTGCCAGCCGATCCTCGACTACCTTGCAAGGTCTAGAGGTCATTCTTCGGAATCGGCAGGCCTGTCTTCACGATGAAGCCTTCAGCTTCTGTGGTGTTCCACGTGGTCGCCTCGCTGACGCTCTTCGTGGACTCAACCGACTGCACCTTGACCTGGGCCCATCAATTGTCCTGCAGGGCTCACAACTGTCCGGATTCGCACATCGTCTAGCAGAAGCTTGGCCTCAGCATGACTGGTGCGATCCTTCCACGGCGTACCTCCGACACTTCCTTGCACTCACACCCAACCTCAGATGGCTCAGGCTGAACTTTTATGCCTATCGTCATGGTGGATCATCCCCATCCCATCCCTCAAAGCTGATCTCATGGCTAGCCCTCAGACCTGACTTCAACGCTCCAGCAGACGCGCCCTGGGGTGATGGTAACCCAGCCCCTGTTTCACTGCCTTTGCGAAGGCTGGACCTTGGATACCTCACCACAACTCCGGCTATCCTTCGCAGACTCCTCAACAAGTTCGCAGATCTCGAGAACATCAGCATGAGGGACATTTGGCTGCGAGGATCAGCAGCCGCCTCAGACTCGGATCAGGATGACGAAGACGACAACGGGGATTGTTTATGGGCCAGATTCATCCGCAGGCTCCACGTCACCAATCCAAAACTGAAGCAAGTCGACCTGCGTGGCATTTGGGAGGGAAAATCCTACAAGTACAACAGCATCGTGTTCCGCAATGAAGCCGACCCCACCCAGTCTGTTGATTTCACCAGTACCAGAATCAACGATACCACAACGCTAGAGCGGCTGGCTGACAACACCTTGACTGATACTCGCTGGTATCAGTCGCGACGCAACAATGACAGTATGGATGAGGACTCACAGGATGAAGACGTCATGGAAGAGAGCATGGATGATGAATCAGACGAGCTGGAAGAAGATGAGTGAGCACGCATCAGCTCTCAGGTTGTGAAAACATGGTCGTTGTGTCGGAGGGTATCTCTTGGTTCTTGCGGTGGTTTCTCTTTCCTCTTGCTTTGGCTCTTTCGATGCAAGAACCCATCAATTTAGCAGGGGCAACTACTCCTGGAGGAAACTGTTCTGGTAGCACCCCGTATTTCATCAAATCGGAGTATTTACAGCGACACGCCATATGGTTATTGCTTTTGCGAGTGTGTCCACCCACTCTGACGCGTGGTGGAGGGCTTGAGGCGCAATTAGACATGTTTCCAACGCAGAATATTTCAATATGCCACCGCACAAGACCACCGGTGCAAACACGTCAACAGTCGTTTGCTTTATGTAGAACCTAGTTAGGTCCTCTGAGAGGCGCATATTCTCAAATCAACCCATTCTGAACATAATTTTCGTCGAGAAGTCTTTTCCACAGTGCTTGGCCATGAAACGGGTCCCAAGTCCGCATTGCGAACGATCTCATGGTGCCTGCCGTTGTATTATGCGGGTGCAAGCCAGTATAGAGGAGACATCCATTGATATTGTGGATAGAATGTGCAATTGGATGGGCTGTTTGAATGAGTTCCATAACAACTCAGCTGATGTGTATGATAATTCAGACCTCGACACGTCAATAAAAAGATTGAGCCCTTCTGCAACGACAAAAAGCAGCTGCCAGTGCGTCGTACGCTGGCTACTCTATATTTCGTGAAACCTTCACATGAGACCCCAGAGCAAGTTTACACGATTTATAACGAGGGATCAATCTTGCTAAATCCGACCGTGTTTGCTCTACAGAATGAGCGCCCAGCCTCACGCATCTCTTCATATTTCCTTCGCTACATGTATGTATCAAAGCAATCTTTACGCGTTGTTCCCAGCTCTCTTGTTGCGCCACTCAGTCTCAAAGTTGGTCTCTGCCTCAACATTCGCATTTCTTCTAGCGTCAAGTGCTGCCCCAAAGAAGGCGAGTGAGAAACCATGGCACGGGCGACGGCTTGGACGGCGGCTTCGAACGCAGTCTGATGATCTCAGCTTCGAAATGCAATAGCAGCTTGAACATCAGCTCCAATGATAGGGGGTCACTCCTGGGTTCCATTCGAGAGTCATCCGAGTTTGTAAGTGGATTCACCACCAGTGGCAGCACGAGGCTGGCGTCCCTGGCTGCCCACTCCATCACCTGTGACAGATCCGAGAGTATTTCCTGCCACCGTTTCTCTCCCTCGGGCGCATCGCCCCAGACCAGGTTCCTGTCACGCCAGGTATTCTGACTCCATTGGACTGCAATCATTGTCAAGTAGAGCGCTGTGTCCGGGCACGAGACCCATTGAGCCCCGGTTTCTGCGCCAGCAGCATAATAAAATGAGCGGCGAGCAGCTCGATTGTATGCCTTGCGTATTTCTGACAAGCCATAGAGGCCCCGCAAACCAGGCCATCTGGACCAGTCACTGTACAAGGGAGGGTGCAAGGGACTCGGAGTATACTGTCGACGTGATAACGACAGGCAGTGGTAAGCCACCGCCGTCACAGGGCCGTACACCAGGTATTCATAGTCATATTTGAAGTTGGTATGGAATTCTTCTCGGAGTGCGCGTACATGCAGAATGACATTGCCATGTTGGCGCCGAGATGTGTCAAGGACGCCAATGCGAGGATAATTTGGACTTGGCGGTGTATAATCGTTCCATGTGTACTCACTCCATGCGAAGCGGCGAGCGATCTGAAAGTCAGCTGTCCACGAACTGAAATGCGAAACGGTCGTTTTGTCTCCATCGAGGTGTCCATTTATCTCAGAGCGGAATTGTTCGAGTGACATTGCGCTGAGAGCCGTTGGGCGTGTGGGACGGGAGTTGCGAGAAGAGCCGTATGCGGCATCCACGCTGGATCCGACCGATGGTTCAATTTTGGTATTCAGGTATTTGCCAAGGAATGCGTGAGGAGTGATAGCTGTAGCCGTATTCAATTCCTTGTTGCCACCGGAGTACTCGTTGAAGCCTCTGAACAAGAATCGTGGAAGTTTTGAGTCCCAGTCTATTCAGATACGTCAGTGTGCATAGTAATTGACTTTATTAGAGCACTGAGTATACTACAGAATTTGTAAACTTACGACGAAGCCCCCTCAGGTATAGCTCGAGAGGCTCGCTGGAGTAGTAATAAGCCATTGTCGAAGGTGTTGCGCTGTGTACCTAGGTAGCCAGGTGGGGAAGACATTGCAACTGGGGTCGAAATTTCGCTTTCCACATTTTCTTATACTTTCCACATCCTAGATGTTGAAATTAGGACTTATTATTTTGCACACCAATCTCGCCACACGAACCACATGAAAGGCTATCCAAGCCTGATGATCCAGGCTACACAGGCGCCAACAAAAAGTGTCAAACTCTTTCAGCAAGAGATTTTTGGCAGCTGAAAGGCGTCACGAAACAGTGTAATGTAGCCAATTCGAGTTTGAGACGAGGAAACAAAGGCAGACGGTGGAGACAAGGTGTAATCGAGGACACCGGGGGGTGAACGGTGATGTACGGCAGTGAGACTCGGGCCTGATTCAGACTACAATGCCTGTCGGTGCTTGCCTCCTTGATATCAAGGGTGAATGGGGCTAGGCACCTTAGGCGGTCAAGTTCAAGTTGAAGAAGTAATATGAGACATTTCTGATGCTTCATGCAATGTCAGCCTGCACAGCTCCAGATGGAGCCCGCCTGGTTTCACTCGAGGCAGTCGCTTGGTAGACAATACGATTTTGACCTTAAAGTCATCGGTAGCCTGGATGACATGCAATTCAAAACTGGCAAGACCTTGAAAACACCGGAATTGGCCTGGACAAGGCCCGCTGCCAGTATTTGGAAGCTCACAACGGTGACTGGGCGAAAGTATGTGAACCATGATGTGAAATGCTTCGCAGGAAGTAGATCACACTCATTAGTGACACGACCTTCTAGTCACATGTGCAACGACGCAAGTTACCTATCCAACATAGGCTATGGGGTTAGACGGTCTCCCTTTTGCTCGTTCCTGGCGGTCTCGGGCCTTTTCTCAAAAAGCTGAGCCACAAGGTCTCGTGCAGTCCTGCCAGCTGCTGCGTTGGTGATGCAGACCTAATGCCCCAAGTTCAAACTACTTTTCACAACTGGGAGTAGACCGGCTCCAACTTTCGGTTTTCGCTAGCGGTCATCGCCTGTTCCACGTTGATGATTTGAAGCAATTTGTTAGTTAGTTATAGCAACACTCATCACATGTGTCTTTGGGGCTAGATGTGTATTTGGGCCGAGCGCCCTGTTGGATCTACTCAAGGCTCCAATCCATGTATGCCAACATCACCATGACGGCCCAAAACCTCTTTTCATGAGGCCACTTTGCTAAAACGTCTCTCCAAGTCTTCGAAAGCATGACGTTTTGATTTACAGTCGACATCAAATTTTTCAAATGAAGCCTATTAGGCATTTGTAGACCTCGAGAGATGAGCACGGTGGAAATTGTCGTGGGGGGCTCAGGTACGGCCAGTTGACGTCGCAGTCAAGGGTGCACGTATCTGCGATTCTCCGTCGAACGGAATGTCGTAAATTATCGAAAGCCATTGGATTCCATTTTTTGATCATCCCGGCACGCTCACGTGCTAATTGGTACAAGTGACTTCCATTATATTCCAGTGATGAAAAGAGGCATTAGATTCATTGCGAAGTGACGCCCTCACTAGCCCTTCACTCTCCATTTCATGACGAGAAAGGATCATCGGCGAAGCTTTAGAATCATAGGTCAGCAATCAGCGAGCGTTTAAGCTTTGAGGCAGACACTCACAATGTGTTTCCGAAGCCATCGTCACAGACCAGTCGCCCTTGAACGGGATTGCACTGAGCGCCGTCAAGAACGACTCGACCTCCACTGTTGTCCTTGGCGGAAGAGGATTGTGGTGTCGGTGCTGCAATCGCAATGGAGGCGATGCTGGCGAAAATAAGAATTATGGATTGGTAGTGCATGATGACTGACAAAATGATGGTGCGTGGAGAGTTGGATTAAATAGTGGATTTGAGGAGTGTTGTGATCTAGCTTCCAGAGCGAAGAGGTTGGCAGAATTGAATGTTGAAGTGAACGATTCGACATTCGCTTCGAGCAACGAGGAGATTCCAATTAAATACTTAAGTTCAACGATGCATTTCTCATTCGTGCGAATTTGGTTAAAGGGGTCACGAACCTTGTTCTCCTTCGGTCGACATGAGACGAGCTCCTGAGGCGGGTGAAACGAGCACCCTGGCCCCACACTCTAGCTTGGCTGTTACGGTCTCAGGTCTTTTCCAAGATCCACTGGTCTCTCATGACACTGCATGCGAACCAGTCCGAATGTACACATCTGACACCAGTTTCCTTGGTATAGACTCGGCTTTTGTTCGTACTCGCTTGATGTGCTCCCACTCCCGAATTGCACACAGGGTTGAGCTCGCAGAGCCTGAGGGCCTAGGGCAATTTTACTTCTCTGAATAACACAAATGAAAATTCAATCCGTCCCATCTGTGATACAGATCCCGCTGACCAAACCGTAGTTATGGCTATCCGCCTTGAGAAATTGATGTTGTTTGACGAGCGGCATTGTCCCACCTGCGCGGCTGAATACATGGGAAGGCTGAAGTGCTCCACTGGCATTTGAGCCAAAACAATCCCATGTCTTTCATCCCAAGAACTCCATCAACCAGCAACCAAAGCTAGTTGGGCTCAGGACACAAGGCCTCTGTAATTGTTTAAGTCAGCATTACTCAGGGCCCAAGGCTTGATGTGCAGATTTTGCCTGCGAAAAGGAATTGAGGATACAAAAGAGCAACAAGGTAATGACACAACCGCTAATTATCTTCTTCTGCTATTGAAGGTGGAGAGTAAAACAAACACAGAAATTCACCAATGGTTGTCAAAGTGCAGTCTTGATTCGGACTCAGCTATTTTTGCACTACGAAAATTACCGCAAGTGCTTTCCCGCTACCATGCCCAGGACTTCCCCAGTGAATTACCGAAACTTTGCATCCAAACTCCGCAATCTGAACAACAGCTCAGCGAGTATGTTGACCGCGAGGGCCAGGGCCAGGACGAGGACGACGGAGAGGACGAAGGTGAAGGCGAGGCTGGTGACGAGGGCAATAACCCTCCTTGAGGAAGACCACCTCACTAGGCTGCCAATCAGAACAGATTCCTCCTGCGATTTGGCCGCAGAGGGTCCAGCTGAATTGCTGGAGCCACTCTCCGTGCTCCGTGAGCTTCACGAAGAAGCAGCCGCAACCCATAAACTGAAGCTCGTGGCGATAGCACATCTTGGCTATCTTCTTGGGCTGGTTGTGAAAGGATTTTGGTGGGTAGAATGACGTGATCTTCGCGGAGGCGTGCAAGAGTGTTGCGTAGGTTGAGCCGAGGTTGGATGGTGTGGATTGAGTCCGGCCGGATTGTGTTGATGTGAACGTGCTCTTTGTGATGGGAAGCAGATTCTGTTATCGTGTATTAGTATTGGTATCGCTCTTGCCATTTGTTAAACTTACCCTGATGGGTTTTGTCTTCTCGCCCTCGTGCTCCAGAGGTTTTACCACGATCGTTGATGGGTCTGGTACTTTGATGCTTCCCGTCGTGATCGTGCAAGGAGCAAATTGTCCTGATGGATGTGCGCCGTGCTTAAGAACAGCGAAGGTCAAATAACATAGAATTTCCAGCAGCTAGTTTGATTCACTTCAAACACCAAGTTCTACACAATGGGCTGTCTAATTCACAATGGTGCTCACTCTAAATAGCATTTTGATACTACGAGTGAACTTTGAACATCACATCGAAGACCCTGGGTAAAAGTCACAATCAGAGTGACTATACAAGAAAGGTAAGTGAATGTTCAAAAAATTCCCTAATTGGATCTAGAAATCCACATTCAGCAACGATGTTGATACTCCATGGCTTGAAGAAAGTATGCCATGTTCTTGGCTCAGTGTGCACCTCATTTGTGACGAAAAGCTCGGTAGCAATACCACATGCCAATCTCTGCTCAACCGATCAAGCTGCTCGACTTTCTTTTTCGAATCAAGCATCTCATAATAGTGCACCTAGCTACTAGTTGACAATGAGGAATGAGCTTTCCGTGCTGAGTGCTAAGGAGTGGTCATGATTGCCTGCGTGTTATTGGCACTGCCTCAATTAGTAGATGTTGTCTGCAATTGAGTCTCAATTAATCATCGTACCTAGGTATTTTTCGTAAATCTATACTCAAAAGTTTCCCTCTATAGGTAATCTGATGACCACCTAAGTTGCAGACTGCGGGATGATTGTTCTGAGTTTTGAGTCCTAACCTCGCCTGAGGCCAGTCCTCCCCTTACGGACAATCAACACTTTACACTTCAACGTATGTTGACCAACGTAATTCACCTCACAATTAAAGCACTTGAGATTATAAAGGTGGAAGGATCAATTCTATTGCTATTGGCTTTATTAAGAAACGCGAGGCCAAACGACAAGTCTACTTTGAAAAAGGCAATGTGGGGGAAGAAGGTTTTAGGGGAATGAGTCCATGATGTAGTAACCATTAGTTACAATCATGCTAGTATAATTATTCCCGCGAATTGTGAAAGGCTCTGGGAATATGGCATCCGCTCCGACAATGCTGACGTCCGGGAAGATGTATGTATCGAAGAAGTCTTCCTCATCGTTCGCCGTCCTCGTGTAGGCAATGTATTTACTCATTGTGCTCATGAAGATCTGAAGAGGAGCAGGGTTAACCTATGTAACAGGAGGTCGGAACAATAGTAAGGGGACAAACAAAACGCAGAGATAGACGGACTTACCCCCATATAAAACCGAGCCTGAACAAGTACCTCGAAATCAACAATCCCCTTAGTGTCAAAATCCATCGCATCCACCAACGCCAGCTCGTCCGGCTTCTCTTGCAGGATAGTCCACTTGTCATGCACCGTAAAGTTCAGCGGCTCAAGCCTCTCCCGGAAATTCTGGATCGCCTGCTGGTCACCCGAGCTGACATACACCGCCGACACACCTTCACCATCTGGAGTCATCTCGCGAATCTTCAGCATCTCCTCCGCGTACAGCGACATCTGCTGGTCCGCATTGCCCCACCCAGGGGGCCAGTCGCTCTCACCGCGCAGATGCACGCCGATGAAGGCGCCACCGTGGAGGTGCGGGCTGCTCGCGATGGCGTCGCCGAGCTCGAGGAGGTGCGCGCGGAAGGGAAGTGTGAGGTGCAATTCTCTACGGATGGTGGCGAGCTCGTCGGAGACGCGGTAGTTCCAGCCCATAAATGCATCGCCGTATTCGAAGATGGTGATGTTTTTGGTCTCGTCCTTCTTGGCGGGTACCGGACCGGGCGTCGCGCTTGCTGCTGTTTCTGCAGCACTCTGCAGCGCGGGCAGAGCTATATTCTCCCGAAAGGTCCCTTTTGACCAGCGCGTGTCCATATATCCCCGCCCCGGTGGCTTGACTATAGTCGCTGTATCTGCCAAACCCCCGAGAGGAAGCAACGCATCCGTGTGGTTTAGTCCTTCGCAGGCGGTGCGGAGCTGTAATTGCGGACAGTTGGCGGCCATGGCGTCATGGAGAGTCTGCAGGTCCCACCAGGCATCAAGGCACTTTCTTCCACCGTTTGTATCAACGAGATCATCGCCACGCATGGTAACAGGCGGGAGGATGAGGCCAGCTCCGGCGTCTATGGCCCATCTTAAGCAGGTCTGTACACGGTTACGGGCATTGTTGAGGCCGCCGCAGAAGGAGCTCTTGTTGGGGCCGCAGCCGCTATGGCAGTGGAGCCAAAAATCTGGGATCCAGTCTGTTTCCGAGCAGAGGCGCTTGAGGTGATGGAGGTGAGCTTGGTCGAAGGTATTGAATGTGGACGACGAACTGGGCGGGGTACTCCATTGTAACAACTCTCCAGCCTGTCCAAGAATATGGGTGAAGTTCTCGCGGAACTTGGCCAGGTCCAGATCAATTTCAGTCTCTCCTTTGAGCAAAATCAGTGAATAGAGACAGGCCAGCGAGACCAGGGTGATAGTCACGCGCGGATGAGCAAGCATGTTGGCGGAATCCGTTTACCAGGGCGGTGCACACTGTTGTAGACTTGAAAAACGACGTAAATGATCCCCATGTGAAAAATGTGAAAGATTATATTGAGGGTGCCTACGTACCGTCATGGCGGATAGGGAGCCTGAAACAACAATGTCCACCAATTCCAGTCAGTGTACTTGTTTCCCAGAATAGTCATTGAACGGAAGTTTGGCCGAGACGAATTCTTGAATTTAAATAGTGTTAGTCAGTCTCTGAACGGAACTCCGGCCGCGACATATGTCTTGGAATCCTCGCAGCTAATTAGTCCCAGGCTGTAGTCTGAGCGCTGAGTAAGCTGCCAGATTATGCAGGGGGTTGTTCAAATACCAGGACAAGAAACGACAGATGTTATAAGAGCATGACACCGGACTCGAGACACTGATTCAACCCTGGGAATAGAACCACTGAGGGGAAAGGAAACGCATATGTGCTCCCACTCACCATTATCATCCTTCTAGTAGTCTTCCTGCGACCCCAAGGTCTGCTTTAATCATTCTGCCAAACTGAAGCAAAAATGGTGTGGTCAGCTCGACCCAGTGCCAGTGTTGCTCCGCTCAGCTCACCGACAGAATTCATAATTCCACATTCACGAGCGTTTGCACTACAGAATTTGGAGTGCCTAGAGTGATGGCATGGCGAGGATCTACTTTCACTGCCGGTCACAATGTATTAGCACCTCACCTCTTTGCATATCATTACTCACTATGTAGTGAATGGACATCAAGGTTCCCGAGAAACCCATGCGGCACAATCCTGTCAAGCTTCGCAAGGCAATCCGGTATTGATGAGCGGGTCAAGATATCTCCACAATTCACTCTGAACTTGCAATATGGTCGCAACTGCCCCACCTAGTTGTGTAGTACTGCCGACTATTTTCCTGCACAGACATCAAGGTTCTCTATTCACCTTTGCTGCTGAATTCAACCAAATTTTACTCCTCAATTCGGTATTTATCAACGATTGACTACTCTAGTAGTGACTTTGGACTGGTCGAACATGCAAGACTCATGCCAGATCATATTTTCCCATCATGCTTCGAAAATGCTTGAGCACGTACGCCGTACTATCGGCTTCTATTATCCACGTTGCAAGTCTAGATCTCCAACGGCCACTCTTGAAAGACTTCGATGCACTGGGCGCCTGGTTTGATGAATTGGCGTCTATCAACAACACTGCCAGGCCTCGAAATGTCGAACAAGCCAAGAATACGACAATTGCTATTGTTGGTGCCGGCATAACTGGGTTGGCTACAGCTCTCATGCTCGACAGTGTAGGCGTCCACAACTGGGAGCTGTTGGAGGCAAGCAATCACGCCGGCGGACGTCTACGTACCCTCTACGTGGGCGGTACCCAAGAATGGGCGGAAATGGGACCGATGCGCCTCCCATATTCAGCAACATACAAGGCTGATAACGAAACCATCAAGTATTCGGATCACGCCATGGTCTTCCAACTGGTAGATTGGCTCAACGAGATAAATCAGGACGACAATCCGGAACTGAACGTGGAACTTATACCATGGATTCAGCACTCACCCAACGAGCTGCTGGCCCTGGGTACTGGACGGCACCCTGACGGTAGCATTCCCACGCGGGCGGAAATAGCAGCAAACTCCAGTCTTGGCAAGCCTGCACCACTCAGCACCCAAGAATACAAAGATGTGAAAGCGAGGATGAATGACCTCCTGATGAATGGTACCACGCTCAAGGACATCCAACGCGATGTATGGAGGGTTCACGCACGTGTCATGGAGGAGGGCCTCGATGAGATCAGTCAGCAGAGCATGATGCGCAATATCTGGAACGTCAGTATCGATGTGGCCGATGCCATTCACACTGCGAGCGATTATGATGTGTTCTGGGACGAGATGCACCACAACTCCAACCTCGCGCAAGATGGAGGCTCCAGTGCTCTTGCAGAGACGACATGGAAGTGCATCAACGGTGGCTTCAGTCGGCTGGCTGAAGCCATAGTTCCCCACGTCAAGAACCGTCTGGTCTTGAACCGACAAGTCAGAAAAGTCGAGGCAGTTCGGGACGTCGACGGCAATACCACAGGCACGAGGCTCTCGTGTGTGGATGCAGGGGCGAACCGAAGTGCAACGAAGCCGATGGCAAGCCAAATCAAAGAGTACAATTACACACTGATGACTGCGCCCTTCACCGCGACGCGCATGATGTCTCTGCCTCCGTTTTCTTCGACTTTGACGCGTGCTATGTCTGAGCGCGGCCTGCGGTTCAAGGACGCCTGCAAGGTCGCATTGCTCTTCAAGGAGCGATTCTGGGAGAAGGGTGAGCGGCCGATCTTCGGCGGTTATTCTACTCCACCAGACGCGGTCGTGGGTGCACTCTACTATCCTGTTTACGGGATCAATGAGACCGGACGGCCCGGACTGATCATGCACTACCGGGGCGGCGACTGGTCTAGCCGCTTCGCCAGCTTGAGTGATGCCGAGCACGTTGGCATGGTGCTTGACGCTATCGCTTCGCTACATGGTGAGGAGGTCCGCGACCTTTACACCGGCGACTACGAGCGCCTTTGCTGGCTGAACGAGCCGTATATTGCGACGAGCTGGGCGCGTCCAGATGTGGAGCAACATCGACTATACATCCCTGCGTATCATCAGACTGAGAACAACATTATCTTCATGGGTGAACATACGGCACCAACACATGCGTGGATAAGTTCCTCGCTTCATTCGGCCGTCAGGGGTTCCATCCAATTACTGCTTGAACTTGGCTTGATTGATGAGGCGAAAGCACTCAATCAACGCTGGATGGGACGATGGATCAGAGTCTAGCCCGTATTCAGTTCAAGTTGAGCGCTTCATGCAACAACGGAGGCGTATTCGAATTTATTGGCACGCTTTTGATGCGCATACATCACGCTCATATTCATTACCAAATTTCGCCAAGAAAGGAGCACTTGAGGAGGGGGCAAGGAATGTGGCTATTTTGTTTCTTCTTCTCTTCTGCTACACTCTAGTTGTCTTTGCAATTAATGTAGCACTATTCAGTCTTCACATAGCTTCAAGCGACGAGGTTCTCACTTTGGCGCGTTCCGCCATCAATTTCAGATCAATCAATTCATGGGTTGTAATGGTACTTCGGATTTTGCTGCACTGGAAATTATCTACATTTCTATGCTCCATTGTTGTCATCAAATCCTTTACGCACAGATTTCGACGATTCCTATAGTTGAGTATCCGAGGATTGAACGACTGATGACAGCCAGAGATTAACGATTGTGATAACCCAGGCAATCAACGCAATAGCAATCAACCAAGTACAGCGTGCTTGATTCTCTATAGTCAGGGCACGAATCGCCTTGTCTTGTTTCACAAAAATAATACACCATGGCCTGGTATGAGTCACCGTCTCGAAAGATATGCTTGGCTGGATGGAGACATCGATACCACTTTTGATGACCCGTACACATCTTTCCTGATCTCTGATGTCCTGGTCCTTGTGAAAATTTATATTTGAAATACTTCGTGCACACACCCTGTTTACTGGTGACGTGACAAGTGGGCGAGACGTTTCTTCTAAGGCTAGCCTTCCGAAGATGTATGAAGTAAGCTGTCTTGACATTCGTTGTCCTAAGTTTGGCTGGATTCCTGTCTCTTTCCTTTTTATGAGGATTTGTCAGGCTATTAAGAGGTTTCACCGTTCCAGAGTCTTGTGCAAGGAGACTTTAGTCTTGATAGGGAATTTCTGTTTTAGTTACTTCTGATGTAAATTTGTCTTCCTGTTGTGGTTTCTGAAGAGCAACGATGAGGAAAGAGAAAGGGTTTTCACCTTCTTATATTTCCCGCGAAGGTTGGATATTAAGTCATGGGTCAATCACTAGAGCTGGTTACCAACATTGGAATCTTAGTCACCATGTCAGCAAGTCTGTTGATGTTGATGAGCCAGCTTAGTGACTGCACTGTAGTCCATAGGTAGTGTACGCGGACTTTAAAGTCAGTCACCTCTCATCATAAACACATTGATCTTATTCTATATTGAATTGTGACTGTATCGCACATACTAGACGAACTATATTTTATGCCCTTGCCCTGACTTTAATACCTAGGTACATACTGTGGTCCTAGAAAGCAGTCTACCCTCTATGTGACGCTAGATTCAGCAGCTAATGACAACATAGTTAGCCCAGTCAATCAATCTACGTGAGCCTCCCAGGGCTGATTAAAGCAGGTGCCGCCGATTCTGCAGCTGAAATGCCCATACGTGCCAGCATTGAAACGGTGGCCTCAGCAACTCTCTCAATCGCTGGTGCCGAGCCTCCATGCGGAGGTCTATGCATGGCAGTAGTGATAGAGCACCAACCACTACAAGCCCAGTCTAGCTGGGAAAATTACTGCAATGAGTTGAATTTGGATGAGTGTGAGATGCTCTTCAAACTAAGCCACTAAAAAGTCCACACTTGCATTTCACTACTGTCGGACGCTGAATCAGATGAGTGCTTGTTTGTACTGGCAGATGGGCGGATGTATTGGCGGCCGGGTGTCGGCACCGAGGCTGGTGCAGATGGTTGGCTGGCTGGTCCCCAAGCAGTTCTAGACATTTCCAGTCCTCACGGTTGCAGCAAGTGGAGCAGGGTTCCAGGATTCCATGCATCATAGTCTTGTCATCTCGATTCTGCAGGCCGCCGTCCATCACAGGAAAGTTAAAATGGGACCTTCGCATAATCATCACTCTGGTTTCTCGAATTGTTTTTACTTTTTTCGTTTTCGCAATGAGACCTGATTTGTTTGCGTTTCCTACGAGACTGGTGCTCGAATCCTGGGCAGACTCCAGGGACGATCCGAGGCTTCAACCCTTCCTCGCTCCTTCTCCACCAGCATTAATTGCACGCAGTGTGCTTGACTAACTTGCACATCATAGTTGCTCAAACACGTAGCGTATTTCGACACACTCTTACGTGACGAGCTGATCGCGATAAATCATGTCGTTGGCTCAACGGCGAACGGCGCCCGAGGGCATCGATACTGTCCCGGAACACGATGTCCACGAACATGGTAGCCGACAAATCTATGGAAACAATACCAACGACGATGGCCGGACCGGTGGCGATAGCGCTGAAGACACGACCTTACAGATCACAAAGAACGACGAGATCTGGCAAACCATCAGTTACGACCCATTCGCGCCAGGACCGCTTCAGCACTATGAATCATTCCCGCCTGAGATCACGGAGAACAAGGCGGCCTACGAGGTTTCCACTTCAAAAAGGGCAGGTAAGTCATGAAATGTTTGGGGCACAATTTCGGGGAAAGCTTCTCTCAGGATGTACACTGACACATGCAACAGCTCAAGTCGCCCTGGCCGTGCTGTGCTGCGTCCTGGCATCAGGGATAGTCTGCGGCTTCGCAGCCCTCAAGCCGATCCTCATCGCGGAGGGTGTCTACCGCTCCCTCTGCCCGACGGACTGGTCGCCTCCGGACGGGGACGAGGGCCAGCTGCCGTGCCCGGAGCAGGACATGCGCCTCAACCTGATGTTCATCCTCGCCTCCATCACGCTCAACATGAGCAACATGCTGGGCGGCTGGGTCCTGGACAACTACGGCCGGCGCATGTGCTACGTCCTCGCGGCGGCGATCCTCTTCCTCGGTAGCGGTTGCATGGCCCTGGCCTTTCAGCTGGGTGAGGCGCTGGGCCACTTCGACGGGTACATCGTGGGGAACCTCCTCCTCGGTCTGGGCGGGACGTTCCTCTTTGTAAGCTCGTACCAGCTCTCTCACGCCTTCCCGCGACATTCCGGGCTGATCGTGGCCCTGGTCACGGGCGCCTTCGACGCCAGCGCAGCGGTCTACCTTTTCTACCGCCTCGCCTACGACGCTACAAATCACGCTTTCAAGCCGGCCTACTTCTTCGCCGGCTTCGCAGTCGTCATCCCCCTCCTCATCCTCGTAGGCGAATTCACAATCATGCCGGCCACAAGCTACGTCACCCGCGGCGAGTACCAGGTCGCCATCGACCGCGCCCAGGACGAGACCCGCGACGTCCACGACAGCGACGACGAGGTGTACGCCGACCGGCCCCGGGATCTCAGCCGGGCGAGGGACCGCCGCGCCGCGCGCCGCGAGGCACAGCTCGAGGCCATCGAGACGGTGGCGGGCAACGAGGAGGAGAGGGCGGCGGACCGGGCGGCTGCGCGGGGGCGACAGGAGACGTCGGGCGTACAGGGCGCCGAGGTGCGCGACCTGCCTTTTGCTCGCCAGGTCATGACGCCTTGGTTCTGGCTCGTCCTGCTGCTCACTGTCCTTCAAATGATGCGGATGAACTATTTCATCGCGACGGTCCGCGCGCAGTACCGATATATGCTTGGCGGGGAGAACCTCGCTGGCCGGGTCAACTCGTTCTTTGATGTCGCGTTGCCTGTTGCGGGTGTGATCACCACTCCGTTCATCGGAATCCTGCTCAATGAGGTTCCTGTGTGGGGAACGCAATGTGTTCTGACGGTTCTGATTGTGGTTTTGGGGATGCTTAATGTGATCCCGGCTCTGTGGGCAGGTTACGCCACCGTCGTCGCATTCGTGGTATTTCGACCTCTCTACTACTCAGCAGTCTCGTGAGTCCCACCCCACTCCATCCATCCCGTGCACAAAGCCATAGTGAGACTCACATCACTGACATCCGCACAGGGACTACACCACCAAAGTCTTCGGCTTCGCAACCTTCGGCCGGGTCTACGGCAGCATCACCGCCGTCTCGGGCCTGGGCCAGTTCGTCCAGCCCGCCCTGGACGCGCTCACCCACGGGCCCCTACGAGACAACCCCGTGCCCATCAACCTCGCCTTCGCAATGGCAGGGAGCGTTATCAGCGCCGCCCTGACGGTCTTTGTGTACGTCAAGACGAAGGGGGCCGGCAAGAACTTGCGGTATGGGGAGGACCTGGCGGACGAGGAGCGTCGGGCTCTTCTGCATGATGGGGGCAGGGTGGAGGCGTATGGGAGTGCTCTCAGGGAGGAGCCGCGTTGAAGTTGGCTCGTCCTGTCTTAAGATCGGTCTCGTTCGTGCTTCATGTTGAGAAACGGCGTGATGGTATAGAAAAAGCAGATTTTAAAGAGTAGGTAGGAAACGTTCTCCAACAACAAACAGATGAAGCGAGGAGTTACTCAGTCCCTCATCTAGAATAGACAGTTTTAGGGGGAAGTTTGCATTCGATGTAAAGGAGGGCTATATGACGTTTCGTTTTGATGCCAGCGAAATGAGAGATACCCTTTCTTTTACAGATATCAAGACCAAGTAAGGATAAGTCCAACTATATTGAGGGGTGTTTTGGTGCTGGAATTACACCGTATCCATTGCTGAAGGCACGCTGCCGATGCCGAATGATTCAGGGAGTATCCAATACCTGGATCTCGGTTTTGCCAATATGCTCAACGTGGTTGGCAGTCCCGGATATTGGAATATCATCTGCAAGTTTGCCCGCTTTGGAAATAGGCGCACCCTCCCCTTCAAAGACCCGCGCTATCTCCTCAAGGCTGTGGCCTCGCGTCTCCGGAAACGTGAAAAATATCACAACCCCACCACCAGCAAGAATAAACACGTACAGCAGGTAGTACTTCCAGCCAATAGCCTCGAGTGCGATTGGATTGATGAAGATATTGAAGAAAACGGCTAGACCCGTCGAGATCCACATCACGGAAAGGCCACGAGAGCGCAGGTCGTATTGCCAGATCTCGACCGGATACGCTGTCATCAGTGGGGTGAAAGCCAAGGAGAAGCAGCCATACATGAGAAAGAGGAACGGGACAACAGCAGTCCCAACCGTCGCCGATCCTCCCTCGGCAAAGGTTGCAGAAAGTGCGGTGATCAGGATATAAGAGATGAGCATTCCAGATGTGGCCGCGAGGAAGAGAAAGCGTCGCCCGACACGATCGACGTTGAACGCACCGGTCACAGCGCACACGAGATTCCAGACCTGCAAGAAGCCATTGACAAGAGTCTGTTGGGTGGCGGTCGTGATGCCGATGGTGGTGAGCACTGGCGGCAGATAGTACCCTGCGACGTTCTGGCCGGCCCACTGGTCAAACACTCCCAGGAAGACGGTGATGAATGTCCTTTTCCGGTTGGCAGGTGTAGCTACCATATCCTTGTACGAGGTTTGTTTCTGGATCTCTCCCTCCATCTGGATGCTTCGCGTGATTTCTGCAAGCTCGAATGCCGCCAAAGGGGACGACTCGTCACCCTCTGCGTGGTACTTGACGAGAAAAGCCCAAACCTCCTGGTCTCGTTTCCTGAAGGCCAGGAAACGCGGCGATTCCGGCATCATTATGAGCCCAGGGAGTGCGGCCGCGGGAAGCAGTATTTGGAGTAGAGACGGTATGCGCCAAGACCAAGAATTGTCGTAGTTGCGGGTCCCGAACGTGGACCACGCAGCGAGGAAAGAGCCTGGTTATTTTCAGCATTCATCCACGGGTGGTTCCTCGCGTGCAGTTGAAGCCTGAAAACTTACCAACGTACCACCCGCACATATAGAGACTCGTAAGAACGCCGCGATGAGTCGGGTAAGCCGTTTCGGTCATTAATAAAGGTACGGAACCGCCGAAGAAAGCACCGGCAATGCCGACAACGAAGCGTGATACGACAAACATCGGAATGTTTATAGCTCCGGTCTGCAGACCCACACCGAGACATAGAAAAGAATATCCCGCAAAGATGGTTGGTTTGCGGCCGAAGCGATTACACGACCATGCGACAACAGGATAGAAGAATATTCCACCGAGATTCTGTACTCCGCTGATGAAGCCGAGCCAAGCGCCGCTGGGTTCTTTCATGAACGATTGCCAGGGTGGGAGAGCAAGTAAGCCGTTAAGCATCGATCCATCATAGCCGTTGCCTGAGGAGAGGAGGAAAAGGCTCATGATGCAGAAGTTGAGGGAGATTTGGTTTCGCTTCTTGTACCATGGTTTGTCGCTTGAAGGTAAAGCCGCGGCAAGCTCAGCTCCCACAGATTTGAAAGTGTTGGCAGTCATGTTGGAAAAATAGCAACGACTCTAGGAATGTCAAGGCTAAGGCTTGAATCAGCCCATGGTTTTCATGCTCGGGGGGATCATTGCGAGAAGTGGTTGACTATATATATGTAGTCAGAATGGTGCTTTAGGTTATGGACACCTAACAAGGGGCAATACCACACGAGTTCGCTTGACGTCTGAGCCCATACCTAGGAACATACTGTCATCCCTGCATCCCGCCTGCCATCCCCATGGGGAACGACCTCAAGAGCGGAGGACTGCGGGGTGACCCATGGCGCTGCTCACTTGTCACAGACATGACTTGAGCAGCGGATCAGGGCTCGGGTCAGGGAAACAGGGGGTGCCAATACCATTTGAGCCTTGCAGCAAGTGTCGGCACCCTACGTCGGCTCAACCAGCTTTGACTGTCGTGCCACCCAGTACACACGAATTTGGTGATAAAGTCTAGCTGAATATATGTATCTACCAGCCTCTGACCTAATAAGGTGAGGGCAATTCTATACCACCTCCCTTGGCAACCCTTGCACGGCCTTTAGCCACTTGCGCCATGTAAGTTACGCTCTACAGATGTATCTCCAGTCTGTAACGCTCAAAGTGGAGCATTTTCCAAAGATCGGTAACGCGGGGTAGGCTGGGTCTCGGGCTGGCCGCGGTTTGCGTCCAGACCACGACATAATACTAAGTGACTTCAAGTCCGAAACTCCCCGTGGCGCCTGCACCCAGATCTGCGATACATGGGCATGCTTTCAATCAAGACTGCGCCGTGATACTGGACATTAGCGACCTGAGCTCCGCCATGGATCGGGCCCCACAAGTCCAAGGGCAAGTTCGGTTCTCGTCGCCGAGTCTCGTGCAGCACTGCTTACACAGAGGATTAGGTTTCGCGCCATGTCATACCCGCGCAAGCGAGCCGTCACAGCTTGTGAGAGCTGCAGAGTCAGAAAAACTAAATGTGACAATGCGCGGCCGCGGTGCGCGTCATGCGTCAAGTACAGCCTGCCGTGCTCATACGATCCGCGCCTTGATCACTCATCGTGGGTTCAGTCTTGGCCTGGTGCATTTGTGAATAAGGGCTGATGTAGACCTGCCGCTAGCTTTGATCCTGCGAGCCTGTTGATTCTGGACAAGCTGAACGAGGTGTTGGTGAGGGTTGAGAGCATCGACAGCTCGATTAATAGCACCCGGGAAGCCCTGCCTCAGCCTGTTTCACTCGCCGAGGCTGTAGCCAGTCCCCAGAGCTCTCAGACTCATGGCCAAGTGGCTGGACCTGAACATGTGATCCAGCCATGCTCGGTTGAGTCCTTGGAGGTACATGCACCGTTCGCGTCTACTGACTGCCTTCTCACTTGGCCAATTTTTGCCGGGCAGTGGCCACACAACTTTCTTTCGCGAGAACTTGTTGTCGGAAGCTTTCACTTTACCCAATCTGGCAATGATTGGTCTGCTCTTCCATCACGCCTGCACCAGGGGCCAGGCATCCGTGAAGAGCATGTCCCTCAACTTGTCGATAGGTTTCTGCAGTTTGTGCACTCCAAAAACCCCATCTTATATATCGAGCAGATCCGTGAGCATGCTAGAAGAATTGCGGAGGACGGTTTTGGCTGGGATGCCCCTTCGTGCATCGTTGTGAGTCGAAACCCTTGAAGTGTATTAGTACGACAATAAGCCACCTCTCAGCCATGCAGTGCTAACTCGCACAGCTCTTGGCCTGCGCGCTCGGAGCTATAGCTCTCCCCTTTGATCCAAGCGACGAGGCTGGACAACTTCATGGCCGTAGCTCACTCGAAGAAACGGCCAACCGTCGTCAGACAGCTGAGGCCTATTTCCAGGCAGCTCGCAAGAGGATTGGACTGCTCGATCCCGGTATCATGGCAAGTCAATGCCACATGTTCTCCGGTATCTACTTTTTCTATACCTTGCGGCCACTTCAAGGTTGGTCAGCAATTCATCAAGCCGGATCGACTTTGTCATTGTATCTGAAGGCGCACGCCGCCTTGCAGATGCGAACCGACAGCCCGCACCACGCCCCAGAACTGCATGAGAGACACTTGGAGCAGAGAATCTACTGGACAGTCTTGAAGTCGGAATGTGAGGTCAGAGAAGAACTAGACCTTCCTCAGTCTGACCTCTGCAAGCTGGAATACCCTTATTTATTTCCTTCACCCCCAAGTCCCCCGAGTCCAGTGCAGATTCCTGAGAGTTCTCTTCCGACATCAACCCCGGCTTCTTCAACAACACCCTCCTCCCAGGCTTTCTCGATGGACTCGTTGTCATCCTCTCAGAGAACAGAAGAACAATCTTGGTTTTATTATCTAAGCGAGATTGCCCTCCGTCGAATCGAAAATCAAATTCTCAACACTTTCTATAGAGCTGACCATAGGTCTTGGGCACAAATGGACATTGAAGGCCTGATATCCGCCGCTACCAGTATTGAGGACAAGCTGGCAATTTGGTATTCTCATAACCCTAAATCCGCCATACTAAGCACACGGATCCAAGCTAATTTGGACCCTCAAGGCATTCTTCCCTGCCGGATCCCATTCGCCTCGACAACGTCGCTGACGACCAAGGGTTGGATGAGCTACGATTGGTAACTTTAGGCCGTACTGGGAATATGAAAGCCCTCTTGTACCGGCCATTTCTTTACCTCGCCGTTCATTCTACCGAGAGAAGAAGCCCCAACACAAGCGCTGCTCTCGAAGGGCTCGTGAATAAGGCATTGCAAGCATGTGTCGAATTTATCAGTGGTCGAGGAATGACACACCGCCATCATGGCACGTGGTATGCGCTCAGGGAGAGCGTCTCGATGAGCTTGATGCTGTTGGCCGCGAGCAGGAGTGGTCTAATCACACGGATCTCACCCTCAGCCGGTGGAGTGGCCCAAGGCAATATTTACGGACGCGCTATTCAGATTTGCATAGAACAGCTTCGATACTGGGAGGCTGAAAGTCCACCAGATATCATGCGAGCTCGTGAAATCTTGGAAGAATTATACAGAAGCGTAGACTAGCTGGGGAGAATCTATTTACTCGCGGCTGACGCTTATAGGGCGGCAAGACTGCTTACTCCCTAACCTGGTAAAGGATGCACTTTCAGTCCCCGTCCTGTGGATATCTCAAACCCGCTTCGCGTCTGATGCCATCCATTAACTTCATCAGCCGCAGTGTCTCGTCCAAAGGCATGGTGGCATTCTCGGTCCGACCACTTGCAACGTCCTCCGCAACAGCGTCTGCTTCCCAAAAGAAGCCCATGGTTCCCTCCGGCTTCTCTACTGTAAAAGTCCGTTCTGATCTTTTATCAGCTTCCCCAGATCCTGACCGTGACCCCTCAACGACACGGAAGCCGCCGGGCACGCTTGCAGCAACACCGAAGATGGTGATACTCCCGGAAGAGCCTTCAATGCGCGCAAAGTCTTCGGCTCCTCGGAATCGGAAAGTCGACGTGCAAATTGCCGTCTTTTTGGCA
Organism: Diaporthe sp. HANT25; assembly: GCA_013435955.1. NCBI lineage: Eukaryota > Fungi > Ascomycota > Sordariomycetes > Diaporthales > Diaporthaceae > Diaporthe > Diaporthe sp. HANT25. Next base: position 823,188 of record JACBFG010000011.1, on the reverse strand, counting down.
GCTGAAGTGTCGGAAGGATATTCGAGCACGACCACATTCGCCTCGTCCATCCCGTTGACGATGTCTAGAGATGAGGTTACCTTCGCAATTTCTGGGTGCTGCTTGCCGACCTTCCAGTTTCCTAGAATAATTGACGCATATGTCAAGGCGTATACACCTATGTCGAGGAGAGCCCCAGCACCCAAAGCAGGGTCTTTGAGTCGAGAGTCCGGTGGGAGTGTCTCCAGGGGCATCTTATTTCCAAAATCAATGAAGAAGCGTTGCACTTCTCCTATTGACTTCTTGACCATAATCTCCTCATGTAAGGCTTCAAACAAGGGGAAGAACCTTGTCCATACAGCTGATTGCGTATCAGTATTTCCGTGATCACACAAGATCCGGAAAGAGGTAAGCTCACCCTCCATGACGAAGACTCCCCTCCGTTTGGCGGCGTCCACTACTTCTTGGGCTTCCTTCTCGTTGATGGTAAACGGCTTCTCGCATAGCACGTGCTTGCCAGCAGCAATAGCATCCAGACAATTCTTCTTGTGCAAAGAGTGCGGGGTGCCAACGTAGACAATGTCGACATTAGCGTCGTTGTAGACCCCTTGGTAGTCGGCATACACCTGTGGTCGAGGCTGCTCTGGAGTCTTCTCCCAGACCTTGTCAACGAAAGCATTCCCCTTCTCAAGTGAAGAGGAGCCCAGAGCAACAATCGTATGCTGGGCTGGAGCATCGGGCCTGACGGCTAACAAGTCCTGGACAAACATTGTGGAGATCCATCCTGTGCCTGTCATTGATGCAGAAGCTCGCGGTCAGCGTTGGCTCGGGTTAACAGCCCTGACTTGGGGTTGCGACATACCCAGCACACCCCATCGTAGCTGGGGCGACGACTTTCTCTGGGTGGTCATAATTGCAACTAATTCAGCTCATCTAGGCGTTTTCGCGAGACTGGTGAGGCTTCAGGTTTTGAGTAGACCGTAATTTGGGTGTTCTCACACTAAATACTAGGGAAACGTCAGTGGTATTTCAAAGCAGAGAGCATCGCATGCCACCCGAGTCATTCATAGTTCCTCTTGCGGCTATCAATCGTACTGGCAATACCCAATGGTTGGCCAGGGAAAGCTGCGCTCCACTTACACGACCAGGTTGAACTATCTCGAATAGGGAAACCCCGATACTCCCCGGTTGCTTCGGGTGGGGTTGCCCTGACTTGAGGCATTCTGGATGCCGCTAAATAAGGACCTCGAACCTGCGAGACCCCGCAAGCACACAGACGGCTAATTGTCGGGTGCAACGGCGATGTTTTTAACCGTCGTTTGGGCACACTCATCACGTCATGAACTGTTAGCTCTGAAGGTGAATTTCCATGCGGCCAGAGATGTTTTAAAGCTCTTAAATATTAAGAAGAAGGACAAGAGATAACAACTTGTCACAAGAAATCAGAGCTGCCGCACAACGTCTTTGTCTTCCTTGGCAGCTTTGCTCCCCTCATGATCGGGATATAAAGCGCCATTGCATATTGTACTTTTGGTCCTTGTGTCTCAGAACAGAGAAGCTATAAAGCAAGAAAAGCTCACAGGGAGTATAAGGTCTCTACTGTAGAAGCTCAGTCATGGCTCCTATCAAAGTCGGCGTTGTAGGCTACGGATTTGCCGCCAAGAGCTTCCATCTCCCGTTCATCACGGCCATCCCAGACTATGAGGTTGTAGCCATCTTGCAGCGAGCTGAGGCCCCCTCAGATCCGGCTTCCGCTCCCAAAGGCTCTCATTGCACTGTCGACTTTCCGACAGTCAAGCATTATCGCACAGCGGATGATTTCTTTGCCGACCCCCAAATCCAGTTCGTCGTCGTCGCAACTCACACAGATACGCATGCCTCATTTGCCAGGAAAGCCCTCCTTGCAGGCAAACATGGTAAGCTGAGAGCATCTTCAGATAATCTCAAATCGCTAACACACAATAATTAGTGATTGTGGATAAGCCCTTTGCGATGTCATCCGAAGAAGCAGACGAAGTCATCAAGATATCTCAGCAACAAAACCTTATTCTCACGTGTTTCCAAAATAGACGATGGGTGAGGCAATATTTCTGGATGATCTCTTGGGCTAGATAAACTGACTGCTCCTACAGGATGGTGATTTCCAAACGCTCCGCCATCTCATCAAGGAGGGCGCTTTGGGGGACATCAAGGAAGCCGAGTTTCACTACGACTTCGAGTCGCCGCCCTGGCTATCGAAGATGACAGACAAGGAATATACGCCGGGCTCAGGCATGGCCTTCGGTCTTGGTGAGCTTTGAACCCAACAGTTGGGGCTCAGATCGAGTGCTGACCATAAGGCAGGGACCCACAGCGTCGACCAGGCCCTAGCTCTCTTCGGACGGCCGCAGTCTGTGACTGGATTCTTCCGTACACAACGTGACATCGAGAGCGAGGTTGAGGACTCTTTCACTATCATCCTGCAGTACGGTGGGAGCCAGAAGGACCTGCTCGTCACTGTCAAGACGTCCGTCACTACTCCCATGGCAAAACAGCTTAAGCAACTCGTCCGGGGTACGAAAGGCTCTTTCATCAAGGTGAGTAAGACCCGCGCCAATATACGATGAACGGCCGAAGGTATCTAAAGCTGATGTGTATTCTCGCAAGTTCCAACAACGTAGTACCTGCCCGCAGGAGGAGCAAATCGAGGCTGGGAAGAAGCCGCTCGACGAAGGTTTTGGTGTCGAGTCTGAGAAGATGCGCGGTGTTCTCACCACCTACGAAGAGTTTGACAGCAGTGTCCAAACCTATGATCCGGAGACGAAGAAGTATACGGGCCCGTACCCGACTATCACTGGCCGGTGGATGGGGTTATATGAGAATGTCGCGGATGCTATCAATGGCAAGGCGGAGTTGGCCGTTAAACCAACAGAGTCAAGGGATGGTTTGAGAGTCATAGAGCTTGCAAGAGAGTCGCACAATAAAGGGGTCACAGTTCAGTGGAAGTAAAAACCGCACGGCGACGGCAGGCCAGAGCAACGCTTCCGCAGGAACCGTCGATCCAATGGAAAGAGACCTTGATAGAATCCTTGGCAAGGAAGGCTGGAAGCAGTACAAAGTATGTCTATCTGCTACTAGTTCGGCATTGAGGTTCCTGAGACCAGGCTCTACGACGGACTTGTAGTTTTGTCACAAACCTTTTCAAGTGACGGGAACAAGATTGGCTCGTTGAAACAAAAGCAATCGCTTATTAGTTTATTCATTCGCTGTACCTAGGTACACTATTTCATGTTGATGCATTGCGTTCATTATCCAACTTTAGCGACATGATATGCTTTTTCTTTCCAAAATAACCCATCCCAAACGCCACAGGCAATGCGGATAGCAATACCGACTCTAACTCCAGGTGATGGTTTGAACAGTAGACGTAGATGTCAACGAAGCATATATGACAGGTCAGGCAGGGCGTCGACAATAAGAGCTACAGCTGCGCTCTCCTCATCTGGCTGAGCAAAGCTGACGCTCTTCGCGGGCGGAGGTGCAGGTGAAGATTGTACGGTTGGGCTCATCGGCTTCGGCGACGGGGCCTTGGGGGTAATGACATGTTGTAACGGTGATGGTCGACCCAGACTGAGTGAGGGTCGATTTGAGTGTTTGGGAGATGATGGCGGTTTAGTGAGTTGGAATGCAGCGGGTGAGATCGGTCTGATTGGCTCTAGGGCTGGTTGTGAGCTGATAGAGGATTTCGGCGTGTGCTTCGACGGGCTCGAAACAGGAGGTGTGGATGGCGGAGGAGGTAGTTGGAATGAGGCTGGCGATGAAGTCGTCGAGGACGCCATTGGGCCCGACGGTGTAGATGGCGTGGGCAGTTGGAACGCTGACATCGGCGATCCAGTCCTTGAGGGCCCGCTCAGGGCGGGAGACTGTAGCGGCGTGTCAAAGTCGAACTCTGGCTTCGAGGTGGTGGTGGGAGGGATGGCGGGTACAGTCGGAGTGTGGGGGGGAAAGGATGGAGCCAAGGTCGTGTCGAAGGCCGAGAAGTCCCACACATCGGCCGAGGGTGCAGGTGGCTGCTCGGGTGCGGCTAAAGTAGCTTCGTGTCCAAGCTTCGAGGCAACGGCATCAAGTGTTGCGCCGGTGTTGTTGACGGGTGCCGGCGAGGGATCATTTGTGGAGAGCTCGGCCGTGGAACCATTCACGCCCGTGTCAAAGATTCCGCTGACAGGTCGACTGCTACCTGCCGGGGAGGCTACCATCTCGCCCCATTCCTCGTCATCCTCGTCTTCTACCAGCGCGTTTGAGCTCACTGATGGCACCGAAGGCGGAGGAGGGAGCTGCAGAGAAAGCCTGCTCTCTGGTTCCTTAATGCTAGCAGTTGCGCCCGTATTGTTCGTGAAGCCTGACGATGTGACTTCGAGTGATTGTCTAACAGCTCTGCTCGGTGGGCGTGAAGAAGCAGGAGTTGTCGAGCCGTTGGTCATGGTGCTCCAGCCAAACGCAGGGCTTTTCGGTGGGCCCGGGATGCTCATCGGTGATGGACAAGGTAGGCTGTTCACGCCTGGAGATCGAGGAGGCAAACTCTTGACGCCAGTAGACAAGTTGCGGGAGTGAGCCGCGGCCGACTTGGGCTGCAGAGATAGAGGGCGAGGCACGGTGGCGGAAGTGGCTTTCGCAGGCTGCGCGGTCTTCCTCTTGCCGAAAATCTGATCCATGGATAATGGTTCTGACTTCGTGTCCCAGTTGAACGCTCCACCTCTGACAGAATGACCGCCGCCAAAGGATGGGCGACCTCCCGAGAACGAGTCCTCTTCCATCCACCGGCGCACGATCTTGTTGGTCTCATCGCGCATTTTCGAGACTGGCCAAGTCACGCGACGATAGTTCTCATCGTCTCCCAGATCATGCCTTCGCATGGATCCAGGGCGAGAAATCCGGTACCAGGTTTTCCTTTCTGATACGGACGAGAAACTGTCATTGATTATCCCATCAACCGCATCAAGACTGTAGTCCTTGGCGCTTGGCTGCTCTGCGTCCAGCTTTGCCACATCGAACAGTTTGTCAACGCCCCCAAGGTCTGGAGTGAACGCAACAGGGCCAAATTTTGCGCGCAAGTCTTGGAACATATGTGACCTCTCCTCTGGTATCGGCGCTGGGGCTGACGGCTTCGCATGTAAGGCAGATTTCGCGGGACCAGCTCTGGAACTACCCGGACGAGGTGATCCACCGACCGAAGGTTTCCTCGACGGCGGGGCGGAACCAAAGCTTTCTGCGTCTTCAAAATCACCGAACTCGCTGATATCCTCCGTTCTTGTACTGCGGATACTGGCAGCACCTCGGCTAGTGCTGCGTTGTCTGCCGCCGGCTGCTGTAGGTACCGAGAGCGCGTTATCCTTAGGCTTGATCATCCCGTCGTACATGTGAACCAGCTCCTGGACCTTGACCGATGACCTCCTTGGTATTTGGGGACGGTCCTTTGCGTCCTCATCCATGGAAGTGATCGGTGAGTCTGGCCGGTCGTCACGGTGGCTTTCGGCTGACACCGATGAATGCCGAGAATCGCTCAGAGACCTGGTATTTGTCCCATCCTCGTTTTCTCTCTTGGGCGCTTCATCTCCTGTATTTGTGACTGGGCCAGTCTCTTCGTTCCGAGTAGTGTCTGAGGGCTGGGTAGTTTTGTAATCCTGGGCTGACGCGGCTTCTGGTGCAACATCAGTAGCTTTCTCGTCTTCCTTGATCTGTGCTATATCCTCTTCGTCTTCCTCTACGTGCCTATCAAGCGTAGAGAAAGCAGCCTGCTCGGCTGAGACCAGAGCCGGGGTTGGGAGACTCAATCGATTCTCCGAGAATTCGACAGCCCACGGATCGGGAGAGGGCTGGCGGAACAGAGAGCGGGAACTGCTTCTCCGCGATATCGTCCTGGCTGGAGGAAGGCCCGGAGAGGCGGCGGGGGGCCATGAGGGGCTATGCATTCCAAGACTCCCCTCTCGTGCTCTCGGAACAGGTGCAAGTGATGTCTGGCTCGAATTCGGCGCATTCTCACCACCCCATCCAGCCCAGATTGAACTCGACGTGGCGGCGGGAGTGGGCAATGCCAGGCCCGGTTCTGCGGCGGCCCAGTCATCGAAGCCATCGTCTTCGGTGGCCCATGGTGACGCTGCGGAAAAGGAGCGTTGCCTGGTGAGGGTGCGGCCGGGGAGCTCGAGGGTGGAACGAGGAATGGTCGGCTCAAGGGTTGTGTTGGTATCGGTCGCCCACGGCGAGCCCCATGGATCTTCCATGCTTCCGAGGACTCTTTCTCATGTTGATGGGCACTATAACTCGGTCATTGGCGATGTGTAGGTGGCCTTCTTGCAGATTTGAACCTCGTGCAGCCGGGGTTCCCGAATCGAGCTGATGATCGCAACTTCGCAAGAGTGCTGGCAGGGAGAAGTTGCAGGGCTCGTTGGTCGCAGTTTTTGGAGGCGCTGACAAGAGCTTGCTCTGCCTTGTTGGCTGTGTGTTCGAAGCAAAAATGTATCCAAAAACCGTGGAGGCGGCGGCGGTTTGTGTCGAAGGCTGGGCAGGGTGGTGTTTCGATTGTTGATGCAGATTTGAGGTTTGGAGCAGGGCCAAGCCTTGGGAGTGGACGGTTTACACTCCGAGAGTCGCGTCAGTGGGGAAAGTTAAAGTCCGCAGACAGTGTCTACCTTGTTAGACCGCGGTTTAGACCCAGCAGGCACCAGGGTCCAAGCACCTAGCGTGTGTACTATTTGGCAAGTGAGTAAGTAAGTTTATTGAAGATAAATCTTGTTGCCAGTCCAAGCACAGAGGAGCTTCGAGCAGCAGCAGCAGCAGTGTTATGGACAATTGGCATTTTTGGGATCCGGGATGGTCTTTTCTACCTATAGCATGGACTGGCTGGACTGGGCTGGTGATTGCGAATGGGCCATCCACCGCAAGTCTGGCCAAGGTCCTGACGTGACACTGATGGTGGAGATCAGGAGCATCAGGGGCAAAAGTATATCTACCCAGCGCCGTATGAGTCGTCCGTCCTGGGCTAAGTATCTGTGACGGGGCAGACCGAGCGTACCTGCTTTGGGGCCTGGTGCGGGTTGACCGACAGGAGAAACAGCTTAGAACAGCTTAGCAGCGTAGCTGGGGGGGCCAGAAGCACATGCTTATCTAACAGCATTGGAACTGGCTTGGCCTGCCCGCCTTGCTTTATCAGCTTCCTGCCGAGATCGCTCCGACCAATTTTGGTTGATGACAAAATGCAGGCGTTGGACTGGCTCGGCCGCTGAACTGTCGCGACTCTTGAAGACGAGATGGCGGCCGACAACCGAACCAGTACTGGCCAGTAGTTTACTCTTGTCCTCTATTTACCGCGTCCAACGCACTTCGATCCTGTTGTGAGGGTGTCGAAACTTGCTATCGAGCTGTTCCTAACAAGACGCCGTGCGCCGTCGGCAGTCACTCCCCAAACCAACGGCAAGGCAAGGCAATGAACATGTCGAGCGCCAACCTCTCCAAGGTCAAGCACATTGTGCTGGTGAGTGCAGCTTTCTCGTGAGCACTCCTTGTCATATCTTGTAGGCATTCTGGCTGACCATGTCCTCTACTCCTGCAGGTCCTCTCCGGCAAAGGCGGGGTGGGCAAATCCTCCGTCACGACCCAACTCGCCCTGTCCCTCTCATTAGCCGGCCACTCAGTAGGCGTCCTCGACATCGACCTCACCGGGCCCAACATCCCCCACATGTTTCGCGTCGAAGACAATGCCCGGATTACCCAGGGCCCAGGCGGCTGGATACCCGTCAACATCCACGACGCAGACCCCTCCCGCAACCTCGGTTCGTTAAGGATAATGAGTCTCGGGTTTCTAGTCAAGCGCGGTGACTCGGTCGTGTGGCGCGGGCCAAAAAAGACAGCCATGATCAAGCAGTTCCTCACCGATGTCTCCTGGGACGAGACGGACTACCTACTCATCGACACACCGCCGGGCACCAGCGACGAACATATTTCCGCCGTTGAATATCTCCTCCAGCTGGCACGGCCCGACCAACTCACTGGTGCCGTGTTGGTGACCATGCCGCAAGATATGTCCACTGCTATGGTGCGGAAAGAGCTGGACTTCTGCCGGAAGACCGGCCTCAATACTATTGGCATCGTCGAGAACATGTGTGGCTTCGTCTGCCCTCACTGCTCCGAATGCACATACATCTTCAGCAAGGGCGGTGGTCAGGTCCTGGCACATGACTTTGGGACGGAGTTTCTGGGAAGCATTCCTATTGATCCACAATTTACGAAACTGATCACCTCAGGCAAGAGGCCATGGTATCCCGATGGGACGATTCTCGACGGCCAGGACTTGTCGAGCACAACTGAGCCAGCCCCTGCTCCAGATGAGGGTCCAGCCAGTGATGACGATGATCCATTGGCGTTGAAATATGAGGACTGTGCACTAAGCTCGGTGTTCAAGAGCATCACAGCCGGAGTGCTCAAAGCGTCTGGCGATCCATGACGGACCGCGGAATGGAACAGAAGGCAGGTATGACAATCTTAGGGCGAGTCCCGACTAGCCCGAGACACAGGCTATGCCCCGATATTGTCTGCGGAGCACCTCTCTCCCAGGTAATCTTTGATAGGTGGTGATGTGACACGGATAGTGATCCGGGGAGATGCTCTCGAGGTCAAATAACATGCCGTCGAGTGGCTCGACGCGTATTACACGAGCAAACTCACGGCGACGGAAGCCAACACCATCGCCATTAGAGGCAGGATCAGGCGCTGGTCTACAACAAACCCACCAGCTCAACTCATCATTCACGATAAGGATCAAATGGCACTAGGGAGGGAGTAGACGCGGTTCAGTCAACCTCCCAGCAGCACAGGAATCGACCGTGACTGCGACTGCAAGGTGAGCTAGGCTAGGTAGAACAGCGGAATTCAAAGTGCAGCTTGCGCATTCACCAAAGCTGTCTCGGGGGATTGTTTGCATATGAATCAATGTTTCTGAATTCATCCGATATTTTTGCTCTCCACACCCACCTGGTTGCTGCTATGGCTTCACCCGTCGGTCGCTGGGAGTTACCCCTTGCTGCTGTCTCGGCTGGGCCTAAGGTTTCTGCCCATGGGGGTGTTAAGGTTTGGCGGTGGGCCTCCAGTGTCGGTTATCATTGGGTCCTGGTTCCTGGAGTAGCACCAGCTACGTAATGATTGGGTTGCTATGAACGGTGACAGCCCAACCCCAAGGAACCCCACCATCAACCTGCAAAGCTGCGAAAATTTCTAAATAAATATCTTGGCCATCGCCATCAGCATCGTGAACGCGCAACGTCTAGCTCTGCGACACCTACGAGCGCAGCATCGCCAACCTATTTTGATTCCCTCTCGAGTCCCTTCAGCTCTGCAGATAATCAGCAGTAGCCTTACCAAACACCGATACTCCACCACAGGTGTCGGCGGAAACTGACCCACGGGGCACACGACCACAAAACAGCCCACCATTCCGTCGTCGCAGGTCTTTCTTCTCCCTCTTCCCGCACGACCTCCCTAACGTCCCATCCGTGAGACGTTCAGAAACCCACCGCGACTTATTGCTGGCGTCCGCCAGCACTTACAGGCAACCACCGTCCTGTGGGCCTACCCTCTCAAACGGACGCCGCAAAGTCTGTTTGAGTTGGCAGTTAGTGTCCCGCGGAAGAACCTCATCTTCCCACGACCTACCGACCGCGCCTTCGTCTTGCCCTCTCCTCCTCCTCCTCCAGCCACCCCGACCGTCCCAGCTATAGCTGCTGCTGCTGCTGCTATCCTGCAGAGAAATAGACGGATATGGTCGATATTGAGGTCCCTAACAGCTCTGTCTTGTCGACATCGGAGGCCACTCCACATCTGACTATCAATCATGATGTCGCCGACGATCTAGACTCTAGCAATGCCTTTGAAGGGCCCGAGAAGCTTCTGGAGGTCTGGTTCGCCCCCAGTCCCTCGGCGCTCCCCGCTGGGGCCAACGAGAATGGCCTGATGGTTGTCCCCTCCCAGACCTGGAAGGAGATGCTTCAGCTCGTCCACTGCGAGGTCCTGTCCGTTGTCTCCTCCGAGCACATGGACGCCTATTTGCTCTCCGAGTCGAGCATGTTCGTCTTCCCTCACAAGCTGATCCTGAAGACCTGCGGGACTACCACCCTGCTGCTCGGACTCAGGCGGCTCCTGCGCATCGCAGCTGTTGAGGCCGGCTTCCCCTTCCACAACGTGGCCGATATCAAGGATGAGGCTGCCATGGCCTCTCCGTACCGCGTCTTCTACAGCCGTAAGAACTTCCTGTTCCCGGACAAGCAGCGCGGTCCCCATCGCAGCTGGAACGACGAAGTCAAGTTCCTCGACAACCTCTTCGATGGCGGTAGTGCCTATCTCGTCGGGAAGATGAATGGCGACCACTGGTACCTCTACATCACCACCCCTGACCCTCAGATTACGCCTCCACGCACTCCGAGCAGCAGCAAGGAGAACAGCCCCACCCGTCCCGCCAAGATTCCCACGGGCATCATGTCTTCTTTCCCACAGGTCAGGGCCGGGGACGAGTACCAGGACGAGACGCTGGAGATCCTCATGACAGACCTCGACCCTGAGAATGCCAAGCAGTTCTATCTGTCGCATGCGAGTGCGGTCGCGCGCGAGCGGATTCCTCTGCAGGCTGAAGAGGCGAGGAAGGAGGCTTCGGATGTGTCCGGGGACGGCGGCGCCCCTGACAACAAGAATGACGAAAGCTTCGACGTGTTTGCCAATGGTGTCAACGCTGGTACCGATCAAGCTCCCGCAGCTGAGGTCGAAGAGCTCACCTCGGAGGGCCACGCCCTCGGAACCGTTGTTTCGCAGAACTGCGGCCTGTCCGAGGTTTACCCTACGTCCAAGTACCCCGACGCGCGCGTTGACGCCTATTTGTTTTCCCCGTGCGGCTTTTCGGCCAACGCTGTCATCCCTGCTCCGGTTGACGCCGATGCGGAGGTCAACGACGACGTCAAGAAGATCGCGGGTGCCACGCACTACTTCACCGTCCACGTGACGCCCGAGCCGAACTGCAGCTTCGCCTCGTTCGAGACCAACGTCCCCGGTGGGCAGAACGGCCGCGAGACGGGCGAGGTCATCGAGCACGTGGTCGGCATCTTTAAGCCGGGCCGCTTCATCGTCACTCTCTTTGAGGCCAAGGGCGCCGGCGCGGCGCGCGGCCCGGACCCGTACGGCCTGCGCAAGAACCGCAGCGAGGTTATCAATGGGTACAGGCGCGTCGACCGCATCGTCCACCAGTTTGACGACTACGACCTCGTGTTTGGGTTCTTCCAGCGGGACGGTTGGGTCGATTTCGGCGGCGCCAGGGTTGGCGAGGAGTCTCCCCGGTCGTCTGTCCATATTGAGCTCTAGGGGGATGCTCGGAGACGAAGGCGATAATAAACATGGATAACTTCCTTTTTGGTGTGGTGGCCTTGCAATTCGGATGTTTGTCGTTTCCTTTCGTAGTAATTGGGTACACTTAAGGATCATGACTTACGATTTTGATGCACTCGGCTGGTGACGTACTTTCTACAGTGACGCGCTTATATGGTGAAATGAATAAACTTATTGTCTCCTGTTGACATCTAATATCGCAAGAATGACTTCGGTCTTGAATATGTTGGAACTGTGGCCGGGGTATAGGGCCTTTTGGTGTCGTCTCGCCCGCTCAGTCGGCCAGTGAGCGAGACAGGCCCTCAACAGACTTAATGGCCATTGCATATTGAGACTGGGCCCATGTTTTTATCTAAACTCTGGAGCCAGGCTGAGTCTCTGGATTGAGTCTCGGACCATTGGTCTGTTGTTTCCTTGCTTGCCATTTGTCACTTCCTCCGCAACTATGCGTGCGGTGCAATACGGAGTGTGTGCGTCCTTGCTCGTCCGCGCGCTTTTGAGTCCTCGGGTTCTTGTCATGATATTTGGCATGATTGCAATACCACACGCTTGCTCCCTTAGCAGGAGTTATAGAGATGGACTTGGGGCAATCGGTCTGGTTCTTGTGTTGAAGACGGTGAGATGCGCCTAAACACATTGGTCTCTGCTATCAGTTATAAAGACTCCAAGACGCTCTTAAATGATTTATTTGGCTTGATTCCCACATCGAGGACTGATTTGCTGTTCGGGATGCTCCTAAAGCGGAAGGCCTCGCGCCGCATCGGTTTGTTGTTGGTTGATAAAGGGCAGCTTGAGCTTCGCTTCGTCTTCACTGAGCTTTTTTTCCTCTTTTTGATGTCGATCAAATTTGATACCTATGGCCTCGAAGTTTCTATAGTATCATCGAACTTGCATTGAGTAGTCAATAGCGATTTGCGTACTTAGGTAACTTCAAGAGGTAGCAGACAGTCAGCAGAAACTAGCAAATAAATACCAGACCACACTATATAGACCACAGCTGACTAACTGGCTACACCATTTATACCATCCTGAGTTGGCGTCCGAGCTTGACCATCAGGGTTCTCAGACATGCCATGTGAAGAATGGTGGAGGACGTGAGCAAGTATGAGCAAGTAATATGAGCAACTTTCCCCTGATTGGCTCCATCGTGAATCGTCACCATCGATTGGTCTCACAGTAACCCCACAACAGCTCATCAAGGTGCCTGCTTTGCTCCCTCGGAGTCGGAAGACCACGTCTTCCGTAAAGGCGTAGAACCGTATTGTATTTCCTCGATTAGCAATTCACGTCTCTTCGTCTTTCCCCGCACCTTTGGCTCACTTCCTTTTTCGAAATTGCTCTTCTCTCGCAGTCACTTGATCTTCAAAATGGCGACACCTACATACGTTCTGCCGGATTTGCCATATGCATACGATGTAAGAAACCAATTCTAATCCATGTAAATCACTACACACATATGCAAAGGGATTGTCGTCCTGTACACGGATAACGATCCTCTTTGACATCTCGATGTTTGAAACTCTGGACTAAGTTCTCCATAGGCCCTGGAGCCGAGCATCTCCAAGCAGATCATGGAGCTCCACCATGACAAGCATCACCAAGCGTATGTCACGAACCTCAACAAAGCACTCGAGGTGTCCGCAGCCGCGCTGGCCGAGGGTAATCTGCCGAACTCGGCCGCCCAGCTGTCCGCCATCCGGTTCAACGGCGGCGGCCACATCAACCATTCACTCTTCTGGGAGAACCTGGCGCCATCCTCCTCGGCGGACTCGAAGATCGAGGCCGCGCCGAAACTGTCAGCGGCGATCACGTCCACATGGGGCAGTCTGGAGGGGTTCAAGAAAGCCTTCACGGCCGCCCTCTTGGGCATCCAGGGTAGCGGCTGGGGCTGGCTCGTCAAGGAGGCTGTCACCGGCCAGCTGAGGATTGTGACACTTGCCAACCAGGAGGCTGTTGTCGTTGGCGACACGCCTATCTTTGGTGTCGACATGTGGGAGCATGCTTACTACCTGCAGTATCTTAATGGGAAGGCCGCATACGTTGAGAACATCTGGGCGGTGATCAACTGGAAGACTGCCGAGGCGCGGTTTGTGGGTGCCAGAGAGGATGCCTTCAAGTCTCTGAGGGCAAAGATGTGATGGACTGGCTGGGATTGGGCGTGGAATTACTTCGCAAAAGTAGTCAATCCGATTATCTTGAAAACCTCTGCATATTGTAACTGTCTTTGCAGCCGTGTATGAGCTATCGATGCAAGTGACACAAAGCATAATGGCAGAAAACTTAGTGCCTGTATCTTCCTGACCCTATTATAAAGTTCCTCAACTCGTGACGAGATCATGACAGTTTCTGATTGAGCGCTGTATCACTTTCACAGGCATGCATCTATTTCAAGAGCTCGTGATAATTTAAATGCGGAATCTTTGGTTGGTACTGTAGATACATCAGCACAACTTCAGCCTGTAATACGTCGGTATGTTTGTGTGAGTATACAGTTATAGTTAAGTTGTTGGTGTCGCGAATACCTCCCTGTCATCCTATGGTCCAAAATTGTTTTTAATGCCCGGAACAAGAATGCCTGGGATCCCCATGAAGTGACGAGTTCCCTGGCGGGTAGTCTCACCGGGGAATTCCTTGAAACCATTTGCGTACTTCTCCAGGCCGCGGTCATGTTTGAAGGCAACTTTGTCTAAGTGAGCCATCAAGTAGAGCCATGTTATGAGAGGGCGCCTGGGCTGAAATCAAGATGCCTAAAGCTTCACAACCAAGGCATGCTGGCACTACGGCTTCTTTTACTGGGATGATAAGGACAGCTGTGCATCACACTCCCACTGCTTTTAACATCGTAGACGGCTCTTTCCTTCAGTGTATATAGACCAATGAGACACCGGTCCGATCAAGCACCGTGGAGGGGAACGGAATCGCTCCTCAAAGTTATCCTTGATTTCAGAACATCACAGAAAAGAATTGCAGTAATCGGAATCGAGTCTCAAATCCGTCTATATTGGTTCGTCCCATAGCTTTTGATTCAAACATCATATTCAATGAATTCAGTAGAACACGTGATTCTACGTCACAAAGAATTGGGGCTGCGAGAACGACAGAAATGTGATCTACACGGCTATATAGACGCATGCCTAATGGACATATGCCATGCGACATCTCGGCTCGCATAATGACAGGAGATATTGCATTCACTAGCACAAGACTGAGTTAGATTCCACTGTCTCCTGCATGTCCAACTCGTACAACAAGATCCATGCAACATTTGACTCCACTCCACCTGCCTAAGAACTTACTTCGTACCTGACAGCTCCTGACAGCCGTGATATCCGGCTTCATGACGCATAAAAGCGTTCTCCAATACACAGTACCATGACCGATCGGGTTCGACTTACGCAATTGATGGAAGGGCGGGGAAATGACAGACGATGGTTTATCAAAAACCTGGCAGCGCAGTAATGTGTTGTGAAACCTCGTCACCACCGAGTCCCAAAATGACACTTTGTTCGACCTGCCAGAAATGGTCTTCAGACCACACCTTCGTCTACACATGCACAGATGTGCTCCGCGGTGACCCTTTAGTGGCACATGCTCGTGTGCTCACTATGATCCTCTGGCTGACGATCAGCCCATAGAATGAGCGAGCATTGGCCCCCGAGGCTCGCCACATGCCAATGCACAACCTCACCTCACTTCCGAATTAAGTTATCTTCGGAGCGGAGCCAAGGCTTTGTATTGAAGAATTGCGCTGAGGCTGCAAGACACACACGGTATCAAACTCCCATTCACGTCCACAATCGAAACCGCGTGCTCCAACAGTGTAATCCCATTGGCTCCTGCACCCCCGCGAACCGGGTCCTTGGGCCGAACTTGGCATCTCCCGCCCAGCTTCCGCCAGCTCCCACCGAGGGTCTTGGCTTCTCGGCGGACGCTTAATATCCTGCAGTTGGCCTGCATGGCCGGGTCGGCTGCGGGCGAATAGGGCAAGGCTGTCTGATGTATCAGACTTATCCAGCAGGTTCAGCTCGTGAAAGAGGCTCACCAAGCCTTCTCGAGATTTTCTAGTGTATGCTCGTTGGCCCACAGCCTCCAAGAATCCAGGCCCGATTCCTGGATTCTCCCAAGACTTGGGAAACGCAATATCATCAGGCACATGCAAGATGTAACTCACTTCATTGGCTCGGGGGCTTGCCATCCCAAGCGACAGGTTTTGGTCATATTTTCCTGTCTGCAGTTGTGGGACGGTATATAGACTCACGGACATTCTCCTGCATAGCATGCTGCATGGTTGCAACGAAATCCAAGCAGGCACGTCGGATTATCACCTCCCCCTGCCAGGAACTTCACGACTGAACAAGATGGCTGCGCTTCCTCAGTTCAGTTACCTTTTCGCAATTGGTACCATCTTCTCGTTCCTCGATGCGTGGAACATCGGTATGTTTTCTCTCGGTCCAGAAAATGATCTACTGCTGCCGTCCTCGTCTTCCTTCCATTCTAGATATCGTGGGACCGATACTGACAGGCCATTCTAGGTGCTAACGATGTCGCCAACTCTTTCGCGACATCGGTCGCCTCGCGATCCCTTACCTTAAAGCAGGCCATGCTCATCGCTTCATGTATGGAATTTGCCGGTGCCATGGCCGTCGGCGCCCAGGTCGCGGATACGATCCGGACCAAGGTCATTTCAACGGCCCTTTTCGAATCCGACCCGTCGGTCCTGATGCTTGGAATGGTCTGTGCCATCGTCGGATCGTCCGTCTGGCTTACAATCGCGACCCGCTTCACTATGCCCGTGTCAACGACACATTCGATCATGGGCGGCGTTATAGGTGTGGGTGTTGCTGCTATCGGTGCAGATGGTGTCAACTGGGGGTGGGATGGTGTCTCGCAAGTATTCGCGGCGTGGGCAATTGCGCCGGGCATTGCTGGTATCTTCGCCGCCATCATATTCCTCGCAACCAAGTACGGGGTCATGCGCCGGAAGAACCCAGTCAAGATGGCCTTCATCGCCGTGCCATTCTACTTCTTCCTCACGTCAGCACTCTTGACAATGCTAATCGTCTGGAAGGGTGGGTCTGCGAAAATCGATCTGGAGGACAGGGAGCTCCCTGGTCCCATTCTCGGTGTGGGCGGAGGCGTTGCGCTTCTCGTCACCGTGTTTTTCATTCCATACCTCTACCGCAAGATCCTGAAAGACGACTGGCAGTTGAAGTGGTGGCACATAATCCAAGGCCCTCTTCTCCTCCGTCGTCCTGACCCACCTGCACGTCCCGAGGGTGTCCAAGAGGGCGGCATCCGAGACTACTATGAAGGGCATTTGACAAGGAACGAGCTTGATGCGAAGAGAGCCGCCGTGGGAAACCCTAATGATATTGAGAGTCATCCCATCGGGGAGAGGGGCGATCCCATCGAGAAGGGGGCCGATGCCAACGACAAGGGTAGTTCCTCTTCAGACATCATTCCAGCCCATCGAGCCAATGACAAATCCCCTGTGGAAGATAAGCCAACCGATCCGAAGCTGGCCGCTCCACAAGGACCTTGGTACTCACCAGCAGCTGCATTCTTTTGGGCCAGGTACTGGTTCTTCCACGGAGTCGAGCAGGAGGTAGTGGCTGCTCAGGGCAAAAGGGACTTTCTTTCGGGCGACATCGAAGCGATACACGCTACCGGTGAGCACTTCAACAATGAAGGTGAGCAAAGATCTCTAAACAAGTCATCATTTTCATGAACAATATACTGATATCTTCCAGCCGAATACACTTACTCCTTCTTGCAAGTCCTCACCGCCTCAACCGCCTCCTTCGCGCACGGCGCCAACGACGTCTCCAACGCCATCGGCCCCTACACCACCATCTATTACATCTGGCAGTCTGGAGAAATCAGTTCGAAGGTCCCCGTGCCGACCTGGATCCTGGCCTTCGGCGGTGGCGCCATTGTCGTCGGCCTCTGGACGTACGGTTACAACATCATGCGCGCCCTCGGCAACAAGATCACCCTGCACTCGCCGTCGCGCGGCTTCTCGATGGAGCTCGGCGCCGCCGTCACCGTCATCATGGCGACCAAGCTGGAGCTGCCAGTCTCGACCACTCAGTGTATCTGCGGTGCGACCGTCGGCGTCGGCTTCTGCAACGGCACGTGGAGGAGTATCAACTGGCGGATGGTTGCTTGGATCTACATGGGCTGGTTCATCACGCTGCCTTGCGCTGGTCTGATCTCTGGCCTGCTCATGGGTATCGTGTTGAATGCTCCTCGATGGGGAACTGGTATTTAGACAATCCTGGCCTGGGTTAAGATTTGTCATGAGGGGGCAGAAGGGCTGTGGAAGAGGCAAGGGACGAGGAGATTTTATGTGTTCTATGTAACTGTTCAACAAGAGAACGAAGCATTTTTTACAGTCCTATAATGAGCGAGATTCTGTTTCTTCACTGGTATTAGTATAATGAAGTCCTTAAGGTCAAGAGAACTCCTACTCTTGAGTGCTCTATAGTTAGAAACGGAACATATTTGTGCTTGTTTTGATATATTGATATATGTTTTCCCCAGGCACGAGGGAAGTCATGATAAGCCTGTCAAGACAGATCCTTACCTAGATCCTTATATGCCAGTGAGTTCCATATGATAAAGTCTACGGAGTACACTGTCACGGTTCTCTTACTGCTAGGGCGAAATTTGGAGTGTGGGGAAGAAGACCCCGTTCCCTGGAAACTCATGCTAATAATGCTTGAGCCCTGTGGAACTGGATGAACTACCGAACTGCGGGGAATCAAACCCCGTCACGGGCTGGCATTGTCTAGTCCCAGAACAGGAAAATGCAAATGCGCGAACGTCGCAATCCGTTGCTTACACGAGATAGTCTCTACATGGACCAGGGCTCAGCTTGCGGGGGACCTGGATACAACAGCAGCCAAGGCATCCCCAATGTTTGGATTGGGGCAGATCGTCGTAATGATCACGGAAGTCAAAAATGTGAGCGGGCGTATATAATGGACCATTGAAGCCCAGAGAGTAAGCTTACGTGCAGTCTCGTGCCCCTTGACTGTACCTCACACCGATACGCGTAGCCATGTCTTCAGATGCCAAGCTGCCAGAGACGTCCCTGTGGGCGAACAGAGTAGGTTCCAGTCACATCGTAATGAGCTGCTCGCGATTGACTGGACTCGCTAGAAATGTCTCCTTATATGTGCCACCGTGGCCATTGCGAATATGCAGTATGGTCTGGATTCTGCGGTAATAGGAAGCCTGCAGGCAATGCCCGGCTTCTTGGTTGTCTTCGGGTATCCTGATCCTGAAGCAACTGGTGGTTATTCCATTGACGTAAGTTCATATCGACGTCTACTCTCGCAGAGAGGAACGACTCAGAGGATTACCGGAAGGAAACTAATGCAACGAGATACCAGGGAACCTTTCAACAACTCATCGGCTCCCTCCTCACCCTCGGTGCCTTCCTCAGCTCTCTCAGCGCGGGCAGCTTCGCGCACTTCTTCGGGCGCAAGACGGCCCTCTGGCTCGCCTGTCTGCTGACTGCTGTTGGCTGCGCCGTCCAGATCAACACCACTGACAAGGCAGTCGTCTACGTCGGGAGGTTGATCCTCGGTATCGGTAACGGCTTCCTGGTCACCTTCTCGAATATATACACGGCCGAAGCGAGTCCGGCCCACCTGCGGGCAGTCATGGTGGCGCTGTTCTCCGAGTGGGTCAACATCGGGAGCATCGTCGGGGCGGTGGTGACCAACGCGACACAGTCCCGCCTCGACAAGGCGAGCTACCAGATCCCGATCGGCATCCTATTTGTCGTCCCCGTCGTGCTGGCAGCGGGCCTATTCTTCGTGCCAGAGTCTCCCCGCTATCTGGTCAACCGTGGCAAGATGGAGAAGGCCAGGAAAGCCCTCGATTCTCTCAGGGGAGGGTCGCTGCGGCCTGAGGAGCTGGAGCTCGAGTGGGTCGAGATGGTCCAGGGCATCGAGGAGGAGAAGAAGCTCGCGAGCACCATCGGGCCCCTGGACCAGTACCGCGGGACGGACCTCCGCCGCACGCTGCTCTGCTATGGGGTCATCATGAGCCAGGTTGGGAGCGGCTCGTGGTTCGTCATCAGCTACAGCACCTATTTCCTCATTGTGGCCGGCCTGACTGTCAACGAAGCTTTCAGGTACTCAATCATGAATACCTGCCTTGGCCTTGTCGGTGTCAATTTCGGGATTTACCTCATGCGTCATGTGGTAGGCCGTCGGACAATCCTCATCATGGGCGCAGCGATACAAGGGCTATGCATGCTTGGAATGGCAATTGGTGCAGGGAGTGTCAATCCAGTGGGCAGTGATACAGGAAGAAACTGCCTGATTGCTTTCTTCGCGCTGTACCTCTTCTCCTACAACGCTTTTGTTGGGGATGCGAGCTATCCAGTGAGCACGGAGTTGGTCAGCACGAGACTGAGAAGTTGGTCGGTGGGCTCTGCTATCAGTCTCGGGTACTTCTTTGCATGGTTGACGGGATTCTGCTCACCGTATTTCATCAACCCTGAGAACCTTAACTGGGTGAGTAATTACCCTTCATTCTGTCTCTTCTTGCGACGCGGCTAATCCTGCGACCAGGGGGCCAAATACGGTTATCTATGGGCTGGATCAAATTTCGCTTGCATGATATTTTTCTTCCTCTTCATGCCGGAACTCAAGGGTCGAACTTTAGAGGAAATTGATGAGCTGTTTACAGAGAAGGTGCCCGCGTGGAAGTTTAAGAGCTATAAGACAACGGTCCAGGAAAAAGCGATGACTGAGGTCAGGAAGCAGGAGGATCCAGAAACCAAAGGTCCGGTGGCCGAGGTCGTCGAGGACGAGAAGCTGAGAACCAGCAGTTGAGCTCTCCGCTGTGCGTCGATGACAAGGTGCAGCACCGCAAAATTGGTACAGCGGAGTAGTTGTATCACAGATGCTAAGATGGTCACCACGAATCGCAGTGTATGATGACACCTTATATCAGCACCGCAAAGGTCCATGGTCTTTGGTTTGGCTTGCTTAGAAGCTCAGAAGACTACTGTGAACATTGGAAGTACAGTCTATGGCTAGAGTTTACAACCCACTTTACAATGGCTTCGTCGTGACGTACAACGCGCTCGCAAAGGCTTCAGGGTATCTTCCGCCCTTGACCTCAGCACTCTCTATAGCCGTCCTGATCTTTTGGTCCTCTTCCTTCGAGATCTTAACCTTCAGCGCGCCAATATTGTCATCAAAGTTCTTGGTCCGCGTGGTGCCAGGAATAGGGATGATATCGTCACCCTGAGCCATCAGCCAAGCCAAGACGAGCTGCGACGGTGTGCAACCTTTACTATCAGCCACGGACTTGATGCTGTCAACAAGCTCGAGGTTCTTGTGGAAATTCTCCTTGGAGAACCGCGGGGCCATCGAGCGGAAATCGCCCTCCTCAAAGTCATCAGGCGACCGGATACTACCCGTCAGGAAACCCCTGCCGAGCGGCGAGTATGCAACGGTGGCGACGCCCAGCTCGCGGCACGCGCGGAGCAGGTCAATATCCGCTGACTCGATCTCGAGCGAGAAGGGTGAGTACTCAACCTGCACGGCGTCGATGTGCGCGACCTTGCAGGCGCGGCGGAGGCTCTCGGCGCTGCACTCGCTCAGGCCGAGGTACCGCACCTTGCCGGCGTCCTGCAGCTTCTTCATCTCGGCGACGGTCGTCTCGATGGGCTGGTTCACGTCCAGCCGGTGGCAGTAGTATAGGTCTACGTACGGCAGGCCCAGGCGCTTGAGGGACTTGTCGATGGCCTGGTGGATGTACTCTGGCTCGTTGCGCACGCGGCGCTTGCCCGTCTCCGGGTCCACGTAGTTGGCGAACTTGGTCGCGAGGAAGATGTTGTCCCGCTTGCCGGGGTTGCGCTTGAACCACCGGCCCAGGAGGTCCTCGCTGTCGGCGTACATGTCGGCTGTGTCCCAGTTCAGGCAGCCCGACTCGTAGACGTGGTCCAGCACGGCATAACGCTCCTCGTCGGGCTTGGGCTTGCCGTAGAAAGCTGAAAGGCCCATTGTTCCGAATCCGAGGGCGGTGACTTCTGGGCCATTCTTGCCCAGCTTGCGAGTCGGGAGTTGAGGGGCCATGTTGCAGCTTGGGATTTTGAATATTTGGTCAATTTCGCGATGTTGAAATATGCAGGGTGTTAATTGACCGCTTGTGCCAGTTGAAGAGGTGGAGGAAGAAGTGAATGTTCTGCCTTGAAAGACGGATATGCTTCAACCTCGACGACTTATATAGGTCACATCTTGATTTCGTCACCATCTACAGTTCGTTAGGCTAGTGTGTGTTGATCTACCGACATGGAACTTGGATGGTGGGTCCTGCCATGTGGAGATCGCTGCAACTGCTGGTTCATGCCGGAGTTAAGAGCGTAAAAGCCTAAACCGTGAACCGTGTTCAGTGCCTCCGCAGAAGTTGAAGCGCGAATCGGCGCCGAAAACACTATTACAAATGCGGTGCGGAGATAAGACGCTATTGTGTTAGTTCGTTCCAACCCAACGAGAGGCGAAAATACCGAGCAACGACGTCCTCCGCCGGGTTTGCGGTAGGACCTGTCGCATTTCAGTCCGTCGGTGCAACCTACGATGGCTTCAGTATTGAATCCGAATGAGGTCATCTGTTGTATTGGGCAACATGTATCGAAATAGGAGCTCATTAGCCTCCGAATAATCATCAGACACTACCTAGATACGGAAAATACTCTAAGCACCTCTATTTACATAGCTAGTCATTGCACACATGTGGAAGCTCATACTGTGTGTTGCGAATATAAGCATAGGAATACTTTCGCCATTATTATCTGCCTCTCTGACCATCAGACTTTGCTATTCCATTGTGAACCCATCCTTAGAGCTTCCTCTCCCTTAGCCCGATGACTCACTAAACACGCGCGGGAGGGCGTCGTAGGCAGGATGGAAAGTAATATGACTCTTCTGGGCTTTTCCCTGTCACAAAATCATGAAAATGCGATCCATCTGCAACGCGGAGAAAACTGTTCTTGATCGTACGAATATTCTCACCAGAATACACTCCCTAAACAAGATTCTCAGTTCACAAAATGTCCCCCACCAATACCCTCCGCCGCGCAACAAAGGCCGACCTCCCACGCATGGTCCGCATCCTGCTAGACGCATACGGCCCGGGGCCCTGGGGCCGCTTCCTCTTCCCGCCACATTTAAAAGTCAAGCCCGGAGACGGCGACGAGTTCGACTGGCGCCTGTACATGATCTCCATGGGGCTTGAGAGCCCCGGGCGAGACACCGTCCTGGCCTGCACGGAAGGGGAGGAGGAGATCATCGGCTGGGCGCAGTGGATCGACATGAGCGCCGCCGCGAAGGGCGGCATGAACCCCGAGGTTGCCAGGGCCAGGATGGAGAGGGACCTGGGGCCCAACCCGGCCGGGCTGGACGCCGGGGCGCTTTACACGCTGCAGAGGGAGGGCCAGCACCTCGAAAGGAGCTTTGAGGAGTTTCTTGGACCGGAGCGGTCCAAGGCTTCGTGGCGTGAGTCTCAGCCTCGATATTATTTGTATTTGGAAAGCGAACCAGAAGTTCGTCGCGGGGACATGGCGTGAAGGACAATAACACAGCTGACCTAACCGTCTCACATAGTGCTTAATTTCCTGGTCATCGACCCAAAACACCAGCGGAAAGGCATCGGCAGGCTGCTTGTAAAGGAGGGCCTTAAACGTGCGGCAAGCCAGGGGCTCGACGTGTGCCTGCGGTCCACGCCCGAGGGCCGCCCGCTGTACCTGACCTTGGGCTTCACAGAGGTCCGCGAGGAGAAGGTCATCGGAGAGAGCCAGTATGCTATGGTGTGGAAAGCCTCCAATGTCGTGCGGCCTAATTGATCCGGACATAAGCAGCTTTTCTTGATTCTTGATGGAATAGAGCGTCAAAGTCATTCAATCGTGCCTTCAGCAAGCCCTCCAAAACGTTGGATTGCGGAATGCGATATTTTTTGGTGCGGTATTTATGCTCTGATAGCGTCTGCTTTTAGCATGACGAGCAGATGGTATGTCTGTTTTTTTTTAGAGTTGCCCTGGCTATTGTGTTCAACGCAGCGATGAGATGCAGCCCCCTACTTGATCCAAACCATCCATCCGGGTTCACAGCGCTTGTCAGTCAAGTTTTAAACAATCTTGTGCGCCGTCTGTACACAAACCCCTCAACCGCATATCCCCAATTTGCTCTCGTAAAAAGCCCGCTGATGCCGATGATATCGAATTCTTCCTATCAATCAAGATTTCGAATCTTCAGTCTTGGCCTTCTTTTCCTTCTTCTTGGGAGTCAACCAATCCTCACACCCAAGCGGCCAGTAAACCCTCCCCAGCGGACCACCCATTCCGAACTCCTCGGGATTCACTGTCAAGCCGGGGTCAGGGGTTGGAACCGTTGCATCAGCCTCCGCATCGCCATTGTCAGCATCTTCGGCATCCTCGGCAGGATCTTCACCGGCCTTCCGCTTCTTCTTCCGCGGCGCAGACTTCTTGACGCTCTTCGGCCTCTGCGGCGGCCTGTCCTGGTCTCCGCGCTCATGGGCCACCACGTCTGAGATTTTGTCGAAGCCCGGGAGCTTGAACCTTCGCATCAGCTCGAACACGGCCTGCTCCTTGTCCTTGGCCTCGATCATAAGGTCCGTGTCGGGAGGGCACGGCGGCATCGTCGCCACTCGAGGGCTGTGCTTCCTCCGATCGCGCGCGGTGATGGCACCAGAACAGGGCTCTGAGTAGTGCATTTTCTGCTTGATGCCCTTCCTCGTCCAAGTCTTTGCTATGCGATCCATGATCTCAGGTTGCGAGATGTCGTACGTGCCTTCTCGGACCTTGTCGTCGTCGAATACGATATTGTGATGATGGTAATCGAGAACCATGGGGATGTTCAATTCCTCACAAATAGGCAGCAAGTCATGGACTGACCAGGATACGTCATCGTTTTCCAGGACAAGGCGACGCTTGATTGACTCTGGGAGAGCGACGTAGTTTTGGCGGAAGCGGTCGAGGGTTGCTTCCTTACCCCCTGCCTCAGCGAAAGTCCCTCCCATATGAAGAATCATGATAGCATCTCGATCTTGCTGAGGAGGTAATTTCAGCAGAGACAACAGCTCGTCATGATATTCGAGATCACGGATTGCGTTGTTGACAACCTGCTTCCGAGGCGACCCGAGCTGTGTGAACTGCGAAGTGTTAGCCAGGACCGAAATTAGAAATCAGATTTTCGACGACATGGTGGTCTCACCTGCCCAGGGTGGGTTGTCAAGCGGTGCCCCAGCTCTCCGGCGACCTTTCCAGCCTCGGCGAGGGCCTCGGATGCGAATGGGGCTAGCTTATACCCGTACTCTTCGTGGCTTGCAAAAGGGAACATTTCGGAGCTCAGCCTCATGAACTTGATGCCGAATTTGTCGTTCCATCGAAGCATTTTGACGATGTCTCTCGCATTAGCCAGCCCCAGACTCTCCACAAACCTTTGGCCGAGCACGAGGTCAGCTTTCTTATTTTTGTCTGGCCTGTTTTTGGTTGGATGCTCTGGTTGCGACGGGTCTGCGAGCGGATGCCGATGTTCCAAGATAGATGCTATGCGGCATGTTCTTGAACTAAAGACAGGGGGCTTGGCCGTGCGTAGGTAGGTATTTAGACAAGCCTATGCAGGACATCAGTACTTCTGCACGATTGCCGCCTCTTGAAAAGAAACCACTAACATAACCTAATCGGCCTTTCCACGGCAGAGGCAGGAAGTCACTGTTGACTGCTGGTGGGCGATTGGCCCCTTTGATGGTCTCTATGAGCTCATCGCCAGCTTCACTTTCACCGTCCTTTGCGGTCTCGTAAGGGTGGTCTTTCTCTTCCTCCGGGGTGATCAGTATGCGGTCTAGGTGAACTACATCACTCTTCCCTAATGAAGCGGTGCCTCGAAGCTTCAGGGCAGACGGTGATCTGCCGGCATCCACACCGTTGACCATGCTCTGCTCGATCTGCAGCCTCCTTCTTTTGATGTCGTTTTTGAAGGACGTCTCCATTTCCTCCAACCGCCGTAGTGCAGAAGCGGCGCCTTCATCAATATTCTCTAGCCTTCTGGCGACATTTTCCACCGGTTTCGGTCCCGCGCGTGACATTTTGGCGTTTCCGGCGGGATTCTCTTCGGTCAAGGGCGGCTCCCGGGACGCAGATATCCGGCGGGACGATCTCCTTGGGCCACTTGGTGCGGCTTCAGAAAGATTTGAGGTGTCGGCAGTCTTTGTTGGCTGGTTGTCCTGGGCCTCCACATCCGCCGCGGTTCTCTTCCTACTGCGAGGCGGCATTGTGGGGCTGGCGGTGGCAATATGACGTTTCGTGAGATGGCCTGAGGGGCTTACGTTGTCCTTGCTTGTCGGCAGGACTGTCTCGGAGAAAGTCGTCCTGCATATGTCAAAGTGATTGCAGGACGACACACGCAACAGCCGGGGACTAGGATGAATGAGAGCTCGACTTTGAACAGCTCTTGACAGAGTATTGGTCCACAGGAACATGCAATACACTGCCGGTTGGGCCCCAGGTGGTAAAATGGTGTGTGGGCAGAAAAGAAGAAACCGTAGGGTGGGTAGTACGGATCGAATGTTCGTGCAAGGCTTGGAGGGCCACTGACCCGCGAAGAGTGTTTTGAGCCGTCGTGTGGCTGCGGGAAGGAAGCCACTCAGCTTTCACAATCGAATGTACACGGCCAGGGAGTCGGTAGGGCTGGATATGGTGGTGGCTGCCGAGGGAGTGTGTTGTTGTATCCAGGCACTTCTAACTAAGAATTACGCAGGGAGGATTGTGAGAAGAAAGGCAAACGACTTGTGTGCTTCGGTAAGAGTACACCCAGACGGAGTGGTTGAGACGGAAGGGGGAAACGGAGAAACGGGACATGAAAGGAGTTGATGACTACATCAACACAATACCACCTGGTCGAGTGATGATGTCGATGGGGTCATTGCCTACTGGACTACCTAGTGGTGTGCTAGTCTATGCAGGGCTCAGGGTACACGCGCAGACGAGACAGGCAGTCGGAGAGGAGCGGGTGGCAAAGACAAGTAAGGACCCTCGATACGTCTGCAAAATGTGGCTTTACTTAGCTAAAATGCTGCGAGTCTAGCAGAGACAAAAGGGCGATGTTGGTTTGCGACAGGCGGTCGGATCGAGATGAGACGGAAGGCAGACGTCATTGGATGGGCACGAGGTGCGACGGATCCCTCTCAAAAAAAACCCCATCGCACGGCTGAGAAGGTCCGGACTGGTCGGACGGCGGAAGAGGGCTTCCGCACACACCTGGACACGTGCTGGAACGACCAGCTCGACCAGGTAGAAGAAAGAGATGACACGTTAGACTAGATTTGTGGTCCTGATACAAATTGAGTGAGCAGGAACCCCGTAGAACAGGTCTGTTTGCGAGTGCTCGACCACATCATAAAAGAAAAAACAACAAGGTAACGAAGATGGCAAGTGCCGCCGTCGACGTTTGACGCAGGTCATCAACCAATGGCTGCCGTGGACATGACGTCGACTTGCCCCACCCCTGTCGGACCAGGGTGCAGTGGTCTCGATCCGTCTTCTTTCCGGACGTGACGTGCGGCGTGCCTGACGCGGATGGTGTCTTCTTCCATCCAAACCAAAGGTGAGATCGGGCAGGCAGGGAGCATTTGCTCCTTCGTTGGATCCACTGTCCGACTACCGTTGCATTCCATTCCATCGTCTCATGGTGCGGCAAAGGTCATGTCCATTTCCATCATCATCTTCATCCACCATCAGCCAGTCACATATCTACCTACATGTAGGTATCCTATCAGCCCATCCGAACACCCGGCATCTTTTCCAGATGCGATTTGCCAAAGACCGCATATCTCCAATCTCGATGCTCGCAAATCCCATGCACTAGCCCCGGCCAGACATGGGATTGTTGCACTTTCGCCCCTTTGCTGCAGATGCAGAAGCAAAAGACTAAACACAAATGCACGGCCTCTCACTCGGCCGAGTGGCCCGCATCGCCTTGTCACAACCGCCCTCGAGCCGCCCTCGCAATCGCCAAGATCTAGACCATACAATTGGGCCCGCTCCAGCCCTGCCACGACTGGGGTAGGGGTTGCACCACCTTTCAATGCTACCTCTCTCCTCTGTAATGGATCGTGGAGAGAGTAACAATCTACAGCGTGTAAGGATCCCATATGTAGCACCACATCCTCGGATACATGTGCCACACCGCCAGGAAACACTCAATGAGCAAGCCAGGACATGTATCGTCACCAAAGCCATTTCAACTGGATTCCGTAGCTGCACAAAGGAGCGGCCCGCCGATTCCGGCAGCTCACCACCGGCAGCATATCATCGTGCATCTCCGAAATTCGAACCTTTCTTCTCAATGAAATACTGGAATCCGGCGTCGACAAAAGCATTGAATGTGGATAGAACAAGACGAAGAACTAGCCAAATAGGGACTACCACATGTACATGAGCCGCAGTGAGAAGACAACGTGAACTCTGGAAGTGGACACTGAGAACAACATTCTGCAATCATGTGGCCGTGAAATGATTTTTGAGTCGTGAATGGGAAGATTGATGCGCGTTACTTGCAATCCTCGGATACGAATTGGATGGTGTTGGTCCCAGGCACAAGCTAGCGCTAAGTGCATCTTGGCTCGCTGAGGGCATTGGCGCTGACTTTCACTAAGGAAAATGATGACCAAGCACGGGGTATCACACACATCCCTTGGACGGTCAAATTCGGCACCCCAGAAAGTGCGAAGTCACACAGCTCCTCCGAAAACGCATGAAGGAAGCGGCGATAATCCAGATGCATATCCAGGGCTGAACCAGAGACCCACATTCCACCTACCGCCACGATAATTACCAACAGCGGGCAAATGATCAGACCGAAGTGCGATTAGTTGACAGACTCAACACGAAAGTCTGCATCAGATCGATTTAGACACTTAAAGCCCTGACATATCTGCATCGCCAGTCAAGATCCAGTCAAGATGCCCTTTGTAGCAGAAGCCTTCCATCGTTCGAGCAGAATCTCAAGAGAGTACAAATCGAGGTGAAAATAATTACCAACGAGTCATATTACAAAATGTCGAAGCTCATTGTTGTTGTGGGAGTAACTGGTGCTCAGGTGCGTAAACCTCAACACAGCGCACCGTCATCGCACATTCTAATCTGTTTACAGGGAGGATCAGTCGCCCGGACATTCTCGCAACTCCCTGAATGGCGTGTTCGTGGCATCACGCGAAAGCCCTCAGGCAATGCCGCCCAAGCCCTGGCAGCAGAGGGAATCGAGATTGTCCAGGGCGATCTCGACGACAAGCAGTCCCTCGCCCAGGCATTCGAGGGCGCAACGGCCATCTTCTCAAACACCGACTTCTTCAACCACTTCTACCACGCCCTGGACCCAACAGCCAACCTACCCGCCGGGCTCCCGCCGGGCCAGTACGCGCACGACCGCGAGGTCGAACAGGGCATGAACATCGCCGCCGCCGCCGCGGAGCCCCAGGTACTCAGTACTCTCGAGCGCTTTGTCATGTCGAGCCTGTCCCACGCGAGCAGGTGGAGCGGCGGGAAGTACACGGAGATATACCACTTCGACTCCAAGGCCGAGATGATCCGGCTCACGCGCGAGCGACACCCGGAGGTCGCCGCGCGCATGAGCACCCTCCAGATTGGGCACTACGCCACCAACTGGAAGCAGCTCGCGAGGCTCGCGCCCGAGAGGCAGCCCGACGGTGGCTTCGTCATGTCTCGGCCGACGTCGCCCGCGCTCAGGATGCCGTTTATCGTGACTGAGCGGGACACGGGTGCGTTCGTTAAGGCTCTCGTTGACTTGCCGCCCGGGAAGGACCTCCTGGGCGTATCGGAGTGGATGACCTTCCCTGAATGGGCTGAGGTGTGGGGGCGTGTGCTGGGGGTGAAGACTCAGTTTCAGCAAATCTCGAAGGAGGAGATGTTCGAAGGGGTGCCTGCGCATATGGCGCAGGAGATTGGGGATAGCTTTGATTACATTGAGGAGTTTGGGTTTGCTGGAGGAGACCCGGACGCGTTGGATCCTCACCAGGTACGTTTTTGCCACTTATTCATGTTCTGGGAGGCTTCGCTAACTTTCTGCAGCTCGACTTGAAGATTCCGGTGACATCGATGGAGGAATATATCAGAAGCGAGGATTGGTCTTCAATTTTGAAGGTTTGAAGCATAGCATGGATTAAGCCAGTGTTACTGCTCATACAAGCTTATGGAATCAACCAGATACGCATATTCAGGCCATCTTTGATGATCAATGTAGTGTGCAAAGAGAAGATTTGATTTCTCGATTATTGGGTATCTTAGAAGTTCAGCGTGTTTCATTTTACTCACGCGTAGTGATATCCCCATTATCCCGCTTCTGGGATATATCTATAGGACGAGAGTGACAGCGGAATTTAGAGACCTCCTCGCGAATCACGCATTTACCTCCACGTTGCCCTTTCCGTCAACAACGAGTCGAAGGTTGATGTTGAAATTCATTGTGTTGCCGGCAGCAGCCATACCGCTCAACTGAATAGGGATAGTAGTCGAGTTCCCGATCCTGCTATTGTTGGGGCCAACATTGATGTTTGTTATGTCGTTGATACGGTCACCGATTTCGATTACATTTCCGTCGCCGATCGTATTATTGCCGTCGCCAATATCGAAGTCATCCCCTGCAGGTACCCATCAGCTTTTGTCCCGACTCCAGGCTGGAATCTGATCCAAGACAGGCTCATCGGGTTGGATGCATGAAGAGTTGGTGAACACATACCAGTATCAATATCATTACCCGTCCCTGCAAATCCCACACCGTTGCCGTCCCCAGGACCGCCAGAATTGGTTATCGACCCAGAGCTATTAGTCTGATTGCCAGTAACTCCATCTCCAACCTGACGGTCTGAGAGCAGAGATTTGGTTGTCGACTCGACTGCACTGTTTTGAAATATAGGCAGACATAATATAGGTAGTGTCCAGAACAGAAAGATGCCAAAGTTGGTCATTATGTTTCGGGGAGTGGGTATCAATAGGATGCAGAAGAAGGCCTTCTTAGAGGGTTTAGGGGCTCGAATGTGCAGTCGACTTTCGATTCGTAATGTGAAGTAATTTATGATGGTAAGGAGAGGCGAGAAGGCGAAAATAATGACTGCAAAGTAATGCCAGTGCGGCACCTGGCTAGAGACTCAGGGTTGACTTGAAGCAAAGACGAGAGTGTAGCGAGAGAATGAGAGTCATGAATTAGGTGTAGCTACATCTGTCATGCCTTTGGTCATATGAACGAGCGACAGGACATCTTTTTGATATATACATGATAGAGCAGGGTCTGAGTCGGCATAGAAAACCTGCTCAGGAATTCAACAACCCGACCTCCAGCCGAATGGCTCGACGTCCATTTTGACCATACGGAAAATATGGTTTGAAGTAAACAATCCCACGTCATGGCCAAGCTTGCAAGGCTGTACGTGATGGATGCTATACAGACCTTTTGGGAAGCCGCCGTACCTAGAACATCTATAAGTAGAAACTACCTGTCCTTGGCTCTGTTCGCGGACCAATATCGAGTCGTATGAACACCGGACAATTGTTTATAAATACTGTGAGATGTAACATCGGACTTCAAGCCCAAACGAGGCTGATCACCCGGAATGGCCGTTTTCTGTTTCTGTGCATGAATCATCTGAACCACCTGGACCTTAAGTGCCGTCTTACAAAACACATCTCCAGGTCTCCTTCACCGAGCTAGTTAGTTCTCCGCATTGCTTGGAGACTATGGGTCATTTCCCACCATTCAAAACCTCGAATTCAATCTGCGTAACGTCTGTCAGTATCTGGATGTAGGAGTCGTGCAAAGCTCCCCACAAGGGCCATTTCAAGGCAACTGGAATAGAGGAGCTTTCACCAGGCTTGGGGCGAGGCATCGTCCCCTGCCGATTAACCCTGTCAATTCCCAATACTCCTATATTTCACCGACTTGCCCAGAATGCACACTCGCAGAGATGTTGCAATGCCGAGGAGGATGCGATAAATACGCGGACTGAGGACCCTGGCAACTGCGCTATAGTTGGGGTGTTCATTGGCACAGATCTCGCGGGACGTCCGATCAGCTGTACAGGGATAGCCGCATGGATGATCTACTTTGGTACACCGACAGTCGGCAGTGTCACCCCTGGCGTGTAGACCAAATAATAGGTGCCGATATGATGACAATTGGAGACCTCCGTGACTACCTTAGTCGATCGAGTAATTATCGTGCTCTATCAGTCATTAGTCGTGCAAGCCTCCTCCCCAGATGCCCCCAGGTCTATGGATATTGCGGTAGGAGGAAGGGTGGAGTGTATGAAAGGGTACAATGATCCACGAGATATGCGTGTTCAATGTCCACTTGACAACGATAAGCTTTGGGGATGCGCACGGTTTTCTAATTTTGAGTATCATTATTCTGTCTAGTCATGGCCCCCAAAGTCGAATCGTCTGACCCACCCCCCTCACCTATCCTACCTATGGTAGGGGAGACGAAGTCTGGCAAATATGCGATTGTTTGCCTTTGGAAATGGGCGTGTGGCTAGATTCTGAGAGAAAAAGGGCCAGAGTGCTTCCTATTTAAAG